>JAROOI010000040.1:1730000-1837839 GCA_030578255.1 Tiaroga cobitis | reverse complement strand
TTTCACAAAAGTGACAGCCCTAATCTACATCTGGCGAGCGATATTTTTTTTTACCTAGGATGGTAGGGGAAGACTCATAAATGGTATTAACCCCAGTGACGGGTAGGTTTAGGGACGGGGTTGGGGTAGGTCATATATTTATATATACAGTAATGTAACGTTAAGTCAACGGCATTGATAAACACGCTGAAAAGCGATTATGCGTGTTGATAGCACGCCAAAAATGGAAATACCAATTGGCGTGTCATACATACGCCATTTCATGAGATCAGTCTGCCAGAGAAAATAAAATTAACCCATTGTTTCTTCAGAGGCTCGAATGAAGGAACTAAAAAATACTTTTGTGTTCATTTGTACATCCAAACACTGAACAACTTCCATGCTTCGGCTGCGCAGTTCCGCCTGTCATTGAACATAGGCTGGCATATGCAAATTTCTGGAGTCGTACATGTTAATGATCCCGACTGTTGCGTCACAGTCGGTGTTATGTGGAGATTCGCCTATTTTTCAGGGGTGTTTTTCAAAAACGAGATTTAAGTAAGAAGGAGAAAACACTGGTGTTTGAGACTCACTGTATGTCATGTTCATGTACTGAACTCTTGTTATTTAACAATGACAAAATAAATTCAATTTCACATTCTAGGGCACCTTTAACTAAAACAAACAAAAAAACTGAAAGAATTGACAAAGTCAAAAAACAAGCAGCTGCTTGTGACAAAACACATCTGTGCAGATCAGGAGAAGAACCAACAGGAGTAGAGAAGGAACAATTTAAGGGGACCTATCATGCTAAATTCACTTTTGCGTGGTGTTTGGACATAAATGTGTGATGGCAGTGTGTGTACACAACCACTCTGCAGTGATAAAAATCCACCCACTCCTTTTTTTTTGAATCCCCATGAATCATAAGCAGTGTCTCCCAACGACCTGTTTTCAGAATCGGCTTTAGTGACGTCACTACAGCCACAGGCCCCGCCCACGAGTGTTGACAGACTCTGCCGTTTTAACATAGAACCGCCCTGATCGAGTTCACAGCGAGTTGAGAGTTGTACACATACGCCATTGCTCCACTGATGAGAATGTCTCCCAAGTGTTGTGTGGCTGGATGTATTAATCCACATTGCTCTCTCTATTTACTCCCGAAATCTGAGCCGCTGAAGACGACGTGGTTTAATTTTGTTTTTGAAGAAAAAGCTCCCTCAGCTCTACCAAAATTCGTTTATATTATAAGGGTGTAGCAGTGCCAACTGTTCGTGATCCAGATACACATCTAGAAGTAAGTATTACGCGTTTGTTTTCCAAATTGCCTTTGAATTTGTCAAGCTCATAATAACATGTTAGACTTATTTTTATCGCGCTGATAGTGGGATATTTATTTGTAAAGGACAGCACATCAGAACAGAGCAGCCAAACAAACTCCCTCGTCTGAAAAGTGGGGCAGGAGCAGCAGCTCATTAGCATTTAAAGGGAAACACTAAAACGGTGCGTTTTTGCACAAGCCAAAATTTGGCAATTTTAAAATGCTATAAAAAATTATCTGTGGGGTATTTTGAGCTAAGACTTGCCATACACACTCTGGAGACATCAAATAATTGTTTCACATCTTGTGAAAAGGGGGATAATAGGTAGCCTGGTCCCACCAGACTCTCGTACATTTCATTTCATTTGTACATAGAGTCTGGCACCGCTCCATTGACAATCGTTAACTACTTCCTTGTAGGCGGGTACTCTATTGAAGTCTAAAACTACTGGATCTACTCAGAGTCACTCTGGATCTGCCATAACCAATCACTAACGTTTGGTCGTGACGTATGTCATCCGAACATCATGGCCATCAACAAAACTAAGCAAAGACTGTTCTTGCTCCGGCTTTAACTTCTTGATATTCGGCAGCGTTGCCACAACGGACCGAATCGCTTCGCTCGCATCTTTCTCCGCTGCCATTACTGAACTACAACTCAAAATAACCCACAACGTCATCGTTCTCAGCCACTCCCTCTGTTTGCTGATTGGCCTGGTAAAAAATTAATCGGAGAAAACCAAAGTCAGTGTTTCCCCTAAGATTTTTTTCAGGGGGGGGGGGGGGGGGGGGGGGGGGCGCTGCTAGTGTTGCGGAGCGGGCGTGTTACGGATACGTGGTGTAATTTTTTTAGTAATCAAAAAGCATGTCTAATTAATTGAAATCATGTATTATGAATCATTAAACTTATACAACATTTTTTTTTTTTTTAATCTATGAAAAAAGTCACTATTTCTGTGTTGTGTTTTTTCTGGTAATAAAATGAAGACATAAAACACAAATTGTATCATTTATCATCAATTTTAATCATATGCAATTAAATAAACTTTTTGTCAAATAACGTGCTGCACAATGAGCTTTAGGCTACTGTTAAAATTAAAACATGGAAGAAAAATATATTTTTTAAATTTAGTTTTGATAATTTATTTGGATTAGTGTTAGTATTATTACATTGGGACATATCTAAATTCTACAGTACAACGGTAATATATTTCTGTAAAGTTAAACCGAACTTTTATTTTGACGGGTTGCCGTGAAGACCTTTTGAGTTTCTGTGTGTTTATGTCATGATGGTAGTTTTTCTCAAATGAAGCGGTTAAATTATCACAAAGTGACATTCAGAGTGGATCTAGAGCCTGGAGAGGAAGTTCATGCATTTGTGTCTTCATATAGGCAAAAAAACAGCGCAAGCGTCACACGTACTTCAGTGTGTGTGTGTGTGTGTGTGTGTGTGTGTGTGGTAAATGAAACTGCACGTAAAGTTGTCTGCACCATTCATTCACACAGAACATGCAGGATTCGTATTTAAATAGTCTTTGTGGTTTAATATTCACACACACTAGTCTACATCGCGATTTGATTTCAAGTGTAATGAACTGCTTTCTATTAATCAGGCATGAAAACGGGTCAGGGGTGAAAAGGGTGAGAAGGATATAACTCCTCTAGGGCGGTCCGGGGGCATGCTCCCCCGTAAGAACATTTAAAATATTCCATATTTTAAAGCATCAATCTGATGCATTTTGAGATGCATTTTTTGCCAACCTGGGGAGAGCTGGAGAAACTTAACTTCAGCCATTAGTCAAAAATATTATGGCCTCCGTAGCGTTAGCTAATAATAATAATTTTTTTTAAAAAAGACCGATACCGATCCGTTACCAACGCAGTTTAAAAAAAAAAATCAAGTAGAATTTCTATAACTGTGTGTTGAACTGATAATCACTCTTTTGTGTGTTAAACACAATCTACTTAATACAGACAACTTCCTTATAAAGAAAAACAACAACAACAAAGAGCAATAACGTTTTACCAGATTTAGTGCTACACTTATTGTCTCTTATTTGTTCCCCACTAAATATATATATTTTTTTCACTAAATGTTCGGATTTTATAAAATTATTGTTTTTCTAGACTAAATTTTTCTGAGTTACCCACTAATCTAGTTTATAATATAATTTTTTATAATATAATTTTATAGTATAATGTTTTGAAATATAATATGATCATAAACTATGACAAAAATTATATTATAAACTAGATTAGTGGGTAACTCAGAAAAATTTAGTCTAGAAAAACAATCATTTTATAAAATCAGAACATTTAGTGAAAAAAATATATATATTTAGTGGGGAACAAATAAGAGACAATAAGTGTAGCACTAAATCTGGTAAAACGTTACACATTGCTCTTTGTATTGTTGTAAAATACATTCATGAAAAACAAGATAAAAAAAAATAAAAAATCAACTATTTTATAGTCTACTATAAAATTAAGAAAATATATATAGCACAAATGTATAGCACAGCTGTTTAATGAGGCAGCAACATATGATAGATAGGGCAGAACAGAACAAAAAATACTATTAATAATCTTTCATTGCGCAAAAGTATTATGATATGATTATGAAAGACTCCAATAGAGTCCTGCACACAGCGCTTATGCGCATCCCGAGCGCTGAATGATGCGCTTGAGGCAACACGAGTCACAGCGCGCAGCTCTTCGAGTACGCAGTGAAAAGTTCAAAGCACAAAGGAAATACATATCGATGCATAGTGTATTATACAATATCTATCTATGCAATAGTTTATTGAGCCGTTTCTTTTAACAGTTTTAAATTTCAGTTACTGTGCGCGTGAAGAACAATGATAGTGCTCTCCAGTGTTGTGATCTAGACACGCGGTAAAGGAACATGATTGAGGTACTACAGCAAGATAGTCAATTTATGCGAAACCACAGAGCTTTATCTACAGATCAAGTATAATAATATTAACATTTAATCATCTTGGAGAGAGTTCATGGTTGCCGAACGCGACGCGCTGTGCTGTTTGAATGCTGAATGACTGACGCCGCGCGGTACTGTTTGAACGCTGAATGGAGAATTACTGACAGCCGCAGCTGAGGGAAAAGTTTACGTGAACTTGAATTTAATGACTTAAATATTAATTTCTATCTCACATTATACTATAGTATGGATTCATATATATTATATTTGGGGGGGCCCGCCCCCCCAAAACAATGGTAGGGGAAACACTGAAAGTCTACAGCAGAATCCCAGACGTAGTACTGAAGGAAAATGAAAATTGAGCGGAAGTACGTAGGAGGGCGGAGTCAGGCTACATAATAGGTCCCCTGTAAGACTAACACCAGAAACATCAGGCTGAAGTGGCCATGAATCAGAGTGGTAATAACTGGAGACTCACTGTCTGTCGGCTCGGACTCGAGCGCATCTGTGCCGGCTGTCGGCTCGGACTCGAGCGCATCTGTGCCGGCTGTCGGCTCGGACTCGAGCGCATCTCTGCCGGCTGTCGGCTCGGACTCGAGCGCATCTGTGCCGGCTGTCGGCTCGGACTCGAGCGCATCTGTGCCGGCTGTCGGCTCGGACTCGAGCGCATCTGTGCCGGCTGTCGGCTCGGACTCGAGCGCATCTGTGCCGGCTGTCGGCTCGGACTCGAGCGCATCTGTGCCGGCTGTCGGCTCGGACTCGAGCGCATCTGTGCCGGCTGTCGGCTCGGACTCGAGCGCATCTGTGCCGGCTGTCGGCTCGGACTCGAGCGCATCTGTGCCGGCTGTCGGCTCGGACTCGAGCGCATCTGTGCCGGCTGTCGGCTCTACGCTGGATGTGTGTGGATGAACCTGTGATGACTCCTGCTCAGACACAAGAGGACACACTTGGGTTTTGTGGGTTTGGAGGCGACGTTTCACAGCCTTCAATCCTCTCCTGAAGATGTTCCTCCCTTTTGCCTGTTTTTCTGCAAACAACAAATATTGATTAGAAACATTGTTTTATTAGCACAGATTACAGCTGAATGATTCACTAGTTCATGTTCCAAGAACACTAGAGAAACGGGCTAGTTGCATATGGCCGCCATGTTGGATTTCCGATCTAGCGAGTTTGTGCAGACGCCAGTGCGGAGAGCCGGAGAAACCAGAGAATGATCTTTAATAGTTGTTTATACATTATGATACATCACTTAAAGTAACACTAAGATCTACATGAGTACATGACATTTAAATGCACACATGTTTAAATCCGGTGAATGAAATACACTTTTCATGGACAGTGTATTGAATGAGAGTAAATGGACTCTTACTCATGGTGCGTGAACATACGCATGTCTTTTTTCCCGACCCATTATGCTTACTGTAAATATACAAATATGTAAATATAAATACATTTAAAAAATAAACTATAGCACAGAAATATATTAAACAAAAATTAAATATCCATTTAAAGAATCTTAAAAGACTTCAATCTTTTGATTTCTGATCTGCTGCAAATCAGCTGCAAGAAGTTACTTTACGTGATGTCAGAGTGTCAGAATTATAGCCAAGTAGAAAAGTAGAAAATAACAGATGGGTGAATATCATGAAACAAAGGTAATAATGACTCACTTTCATCCTGATCACAACTGGAGGGATCTGGCACAGGCGGCAGCTCAGGATCGACAGGATCTGCATGCTGTGTTTTCTTAATCTTGGATGGACCTGGCACACACAGATCTTCACAGACCTGGCCTGGCAGGCACATCATCATCTCATGATCCACAGGCTTTGTGTCCGGCGTTTGCTCAATCTCGGAGGGACCTGCCATAAAAGAGGATGTGTTTTTATCTCAGAATATCTTAAAGAATAGTGGAGTATTGCAATACGGGAGATATATAATCATCACTCATCTTAAAATGGTATGATTTTCAGCAGTTTTGAAAGGATGACAACAAAGCTGGTCTCTTATTTATTAAAAATGTACAAAAAGCAGGGACTGATTAAAGCACGGGCATCCCGTTTAATATTTTATAAAACAGTTTAATATTTTAATCATCATTAAAACTGCATTTGAATGCAAGGATTTGAAAAACTCACGGCAAATACTGTCCAGTTTTTTTTATTTTTTTATTACGCAAATGAGAGGTTTTACAACCATTCTATGAATGTTCCTCTGAAGGGAACTGACTGCCTTGAGAAAAGTTTTGATGGCATTTTCTCTTCATCTTCCCTCCGTGTAACGTGTAGTGTTTATAACTGCTTTGTTTACAGAGGTTACCAGGGAAACATTTATTTCTGCAGTTGCTTAAGCGCCACTTACTGACAGAGAGTGGATTTACATTTCCATTCTAAAATTATTAATTGAGCTGATAAAATTCCTATAGACATTTTGACTCATCCTGTTTCTTAAAAATGGTTTAAAGGATGGCATATTAGGTTTATCATTTTATACAACATACTTTAATTGAACATGTAGTAGCTAGTAAAACATTATGTTGTAAGTCACATCTGGCCGTAGTTGTTAAAGCTAATATTTTATTGTTTGTGCCGTTGTTGCATTTATTAAAACCTTAACAACTGATTTTGTAATTCCTGTCAGTAAATTAAATGCGTGTCTGCAAGTGTGTTGGTGTTACGGATTTTAAATGTTAAAATAGGGGTCTCCTGGAAAAAAGTTTGGGAAGCAGCACAGGGGTCAGACAAGCTGTGGCGAGACCTGTCAGAACTACTATGTGCCGAAGTCCAATACCTTACTCCTCGCTTTACCCAATAATAGTGAAGATATTCTGCAGACACTCCTAGTGTTTGCTGGGTAGCAAAGCCAGGATTGAACACAAAATCATACATAAACCTCTAAAAAACGACACAATAATGAGTGTGATGTGAACAAGTGCGAACTCTATGACTGAAATGAGCAAAGCGTGATCTCAAATCAATCGCCCTCTGCCTTATGCAGAAATCAGAGCTTTGTCAATAATAGCCTATCAAATAAACACTTGAAAATACTACATCCTGCACATTTTCTACTATTCGTTTGTCAAGAGCCTAATCTCAACTATAAGCTACTGAATCATACACATTCACACTACTTGAAGTGTCTATTTGAATGTTTTAAACCTTGCACTATACAGTATGATAGTATATGTTTGATGTCACAGTCTCTCCCAGAGCTGGCAAACGTTACGGCCTATTCATTTATAATTTGTTGTTTTATTTAACATGTAGTAGGCTATTATTGTTTTAAGTGGAAGATATTTTAATATATTTTGTTTTGTTATTAGGAGGGTTTTTTTTTCTTAGTTTTTGTTATTTCACACCATAAGACACATTTACGGTACAGATCAGTAAAAATTTAAAGGTGCCCTAGAATGGTTTTTATTTTTATTGTATAATGTTTCTTGGGTTGCCCTTATAATGTTAATATGTTTTTTAGATCAAAAATAGTCATAATTTAGAAATAAAAGGCATTTTTCCTAGCCGGATTTTAGCCTCTGATGTGAACGCTCTCTCTGTTTGAAGGGGCGTGTCTGCTGTGTGTAACCGGCCTCTGCTGTGATTGGCTGACATGCTTGCATATGAAATAGCTACGTATTACATGTGAAACTCTCTCGAATACTTTTACTACAGATACAGTATTATACGTTTTTACTATTACAGCTATTGAGATTAACGAATCGTGAGATGTTTTTAAAGTATTTAGATCTATTCCCATCACATAAAATGTTGCCGTGATGAGCATTGAGCAGCAGATGACTGTCTGTTGATCGCAAGAATGAAGATCCTATCATTGCAATGCAGTTTCTGCACTCTCTCTAATGCTTTCACCAATGCAAACACGATGATGTAAATACAGTAAGAGCTTCGTTGTGCAGTGTAACGTGCGTCATTGATTTCATAAGTTTGCAAGTGTCCAGATACACTCGCGTTGTGGAAAGATTGTTCTTTTGATCGCTTTCTGTATATTAATTTATTCACATAACATAACTCGATCGATTTTTTTTTTCAGACGTTCATCGAGGACAGCTCCGTATTGGCCCAAGTTGAGGAAACAGTCTCGTCGGTGAAATGTTTGGAAATTTCCAGAGACAACATGACATCATGACTTTGCATAAACATACACGCCACTTTCAAGTCAAGTGGCGTGTTATCTATACGCATTTTGAGCTATCCGCGTGTATGTCCACGCGCGTGTATGTCCACGCCGTTAAATGTCCGAGTGATTCCGCGTGTATGTGTAACGTTACGCCGTTAAATGTCCGAGCGAAACGAAGCAAATTCTACATCTACATTACTTTACGTCCGAAAATCGATTGCACAATCGATCGGACCAACCAACACAAGTATCGAAAACGAAAATAGGGAATCGATTTTAACGGCCTTTTTTTTTTTTACCAAAAATGTGTTTTAGGTGGACAGATCAATACAGTGCACAGAACATGTAGGATGTTGGAAAATAACAATGTCTTTTCTGTTAACCAAATGCTTTTTAATGTTCGCTATTACTTCAATGCAAGTGAACAAGCGCGCCGTTATTTGTTGCTTAGTGACGTGTGTGTTCAAGTAAGCCAGGAATGCGCAGATTCTGCGCTATACGCTATATTTAATATATCATTAGGACTCACGAGTTGCGTATTTGCGCTAAATCCGCGCAGATTTGGCTTACACGAACTTCCACAGCAAAGAAAGTGAGTAAACATAGAAACGCGCCAGATAGGCGTGAGGGAGAAAGAGGAAGAAGGAGAAAACACTGGTGTTTGAGACTCACTGTATGTCATGTCCATGTACTGAACTCTTGTTATTTAACAATGACAAAAAAAATTTAAATTTCACATTCTAGGGCACCTTTAACTAAAACAAACAAAAAAACTGAAAGAATTGACAAAGTCAAAAAACAAGCAGCTGCTTGTGACAAAACACATCTGTGCAGATCAGGAGAAGAACCAACAGGAGTAGAGAAGGAACAATTTAAGGGGACCTATCATGCTAAATTCACTTTTGCGTGGTGTTTGGACATAAATGTGTGATGGCAGTGTGTGTACACAACCACTCTGCAGTGATAAAAATCCACCCACTCCTTTTTTTTTGAATCCCCATGAATCATAAGCAGTGTCTCCCAAAGACCTGTTTTCAGAATCGGCTTTAGTGACGTCACTACAGCCACAGGCCCCGCCCACGAGTGTTGACAGACTCTGCCGTTTTAACATAGAACCGCCCTGATCGAGTTCACAGCGAGTTGAGAGTTGTACACATACGCCATTGCTCCACTGATGAGAATGTCTCCCAAGTGTTGTGTGGCTGGATGTATTAATCCACATTGCTCTCTCTATTTACTCCCGAAATCTGAGCCGCTGAAGACGACGTGGTTTAATTTTGTTTTTGAAGAAAAAGCTCCCTCAGCTCTACCAAAATTCGTTTATATTATAAGGGTGTAGCAGTGCCAACTGTTCGTGATCCAGATACACATCTAGAAGTAAGTATTACGCGTTTGTTTTCCAAATTGCCTTTGAATTTGTCAAGCTCATAATAACATGTTAGACTTATTTTTATCGCGCTGATAGTGGGATATTTATTTGTAAAGGACAGCACATCAGAACAGAGCAGCCAAACAAACTCCCTCGTCTGAAAAGTGGGGCAGGAGCAGCAGCTCATTAGCATTTAAAGGGAAACACTAAAACGGTGCGTTTTTGCACAAGCCAAAATTTGGCAATTTTAAAATGCTATAAAAAATTATCTGTGGGGTATTTTGAGCTAAGACTTCCCATACACACTCTGGAGACATCAAATAATTGTTTCACATCTTGTGAAAAGGGGGATAATAGGTAGCCTGGTCCCACCAGACTCTCGTACATTTCATTTCATTTGTACATAGAGTCTGGCACCGCTCCATTGACAATCGTTAACTACTTCCTTGTAGGCGGGTACTCTATTGAAGTCTAAAACTACTGGATCTACTCAGAGTCACTCTGGATCTGCCATAACCAATCACTAACGTTTGGTCGTGACGTATGTCATCCGAACATCATGGCCATCAACAAAACTAAGCAAAGACTGTTCTTGCTCCGGCTTTAACTTCTTGATATTCGGCAGCGTTGCCACAACGGACCGAATCGCTTCGCTCGCATCTTTCTCCGCTGCCATTACTGAACTACAACTCAAAATAACCCACAACGTCATCGTTCTCAGCCACTCCCTCTGTTTGCTGATTGGCCCGGTAAAAAATTAATCGGAGAAAACCAAAGTCTACAGCAGAATCCCAGACGTAGTACTGAAGGAAAATGAAAATTGAGCGGAAGTACGTAGGAGGGCGGAGTCAGGCTACATAATAGGTCCCCTGTAAGACTAACACCAGAAACATCAGGCTGAAGTGGCCATGAATCAGAGTGGTAATAACTGGAGACTCACTGTCTGTCGGCTCGGACTCGAGCGCATCTGTGCCGGCTGTCGGCTCTACGCTGGATGTGTGTGGATGAACCTGTGATGACTCCTGCTCAGACACAAGAGGACACACTTGGGTTTTGAGGGTTTGGAGGCGACGTTTCACAGCCTTCAATCCTCTCCTGAAGATGCTCCTCCCTTTCGCCTGTTTTTCTGCAAACAACAAATATTGATTAGAAACATTGTTTTATTAGCACAGATTACAGCTGAATGATTCTCTTGCAAAAAATCGGCGAACTTGCCCTTTGAAAATAAGACAGCATAATTTTGTCTATTTAACTGGCTTTATGCACAGCTTCACTACTTCCTGAACTTCAGCCAGCCCTTTGTCTCCTGTCTGTCATTATTGGACAAACTGATTAATCCAGGTGTGCCTGGCCTCAGTAACAATAATCAGGCACACCTGGATTAATCAGTTTGTCCAATAATGACAGACAGGAGACAAAGGGCTGGCTGAAGTTCAGGAAGTAGTGAAGCTGTGCATAAAGCCTACTGAACATGACTTTAAAGTCCTGACTTGTAGCTATTGCCATATGGACAATTCTTTGTTGTGTCACAGTTTGAGTCACAGTCACTTCTGGCTGATTAAAGGGTATTTTGCGATTGTTACCTTGAACATGCATTTTCTGTAAAGCTGCTTTGAAACGATATGTATTGTGAAAAGCACTAGATCTATGAGTAAAACTGAATACATGTTATTTTTTTGTTCCAACCATGATTCAACTATAGTTATAGGCTATTGCAGTAAACCTAAAAGTATGGTAATCATAACTAACGTTAACTATAGGAACCATACGTTTTGAAACCATGGCTAAATTTGTAGTTACGGTTTTACGACAACAATCATAGACAAACCATAATAGTTGTAGTAAAATCATGGTTCATTGTGTTAGTTAATGGTTTTCCTGGAAATACTGCGATAAAACGAGCGCACTGGACCGCTGGTCGTATGCAGCTGGGACAATATAACAATGTTTTCTAGAGCACCATCTTCTCTTTAATAAAAAAAATCATATCTAGCGATATGATTTCGAATATAAGTTTCTCCTTACAGTAAATGGGAAAGTCGCTGGAATGAGTCGGAAGTAAACATGCACACGCGCGCATCGCCGAAACTCACTGGCGCTATCTTGTGCACCGAGAGCCCATTACAATCACAGTGCTGCTGATGCTGTGATACATACAAGTCCTACCATTTATGCTGGATTGTGTGTCAGTTCTAATGTGTATTAACTCGGTACCTGTTGGGTGGTCTTCCCAAGCGATACTCGGGTCAGTTGTGCTGCTGTTCTGCTTTCTCCTAGCGGACACAACAGCGCCTCTCCGCGGCTGAGCGTCCTCGGACAAGCTCTCCAGCTCCAGTGGGAAGTTTGCAGACATGATGTCGGATTGACACCGTCTCTGCCTGTTGTTTACAGCTGTACACTGCGTTTGCACACTATGTGCCTGTTGTTTACAGAGGTAGACTGCGTTTGCACACTATGTGCCTGTTGTTTACAGAGGTAGACTGCGTTTGCACACTATGTGCCTGTTGTTTACAGAGGTAGACTGCGTTTGCACACTATGTGCCTGTTGTTTACAGTAGACTGCGTTGTAACACGTTCGTCCGATAGTGACTCCCAGGCTAGATAACCGCTGCTGTCCTGAACAACTCAGGCTGTGATGTCATATGGAACTCGCGCTGCCTGTGGCGTCACAGACACTGCTCTGCTAGCGGTAGAAACCAGAGGGTAGAACACAGATTTTTTCTTTTTCAAAAATGTATTCAAAACTAGAGCAATGCCCGTGCAAAATCTGTTTTTGTGTGTTTTTAGGAATTGTTGGTTTGGTATGATTGAGTTGCTGAATAGCCTAGGCTACACTGAAATAATATTTTCATTCATCCGATTAAAACATTTTAGGGTAATGGTTCACATCTATATTTTATTACTTGATCCAATGAAAAATAAATAACTTACCCTAACCAATATTTTCTATGTCTATGAAAACTATTTTTTATAACTTGGTACTAAGTAAATTTTTTATGTTGAAGAAAGTCAATTAATTTAAATTCTTTTTTTTGTCGATGTAAACAAAAATATATAGATTTAATCAAAACAAAACTTCTCATTTAAGAAATATGTATTAGAAATTATTTGTTTTCTTCAATCAAATATATATAGATTTAATTAAACAATTATGTATAATTTGTTAAAAATAAAGGTTAATAGAAAGTATTCATTTTAAACAAACAAAAAGATATGGATTTAATAAAACATGTTTCCCATCCAGGAACATTGCTTAATATTTGATCTGATCCAAAATCTAATCAATAAAAAAAGACAAATAATTTACATTGCATAAAGATTTATTAACTTATTTCCACACAGTCACAATTTCAGTGCTCAAGTGTCATATTTTAACTTAAAGGGCTGGCAAACTTAACCGAGAACGATGCAGTGAATTAGGGAAATGCAAGAATTTCTCAGTTTCAACACTACCAGAAATGTAGCTAGCTGTGATAAGTATTTCACTATCTCTGCTACAAATGATATCCAACTAAAAAAACAACACATTGTTGAAAAGTCAGACATTGGAATGGAAGTACAGAGTTGTTGGTATACACCACTTTAATACTGAATTTCTGGATATATTCAAATGTCAGTTTCGATGTCTTGGGATATTCCAGATTAAAGGCATAAAGAAGGCTCAGGAGAATGGTACCATTTGCGACAAAGGGGAAGCCGCTCAGAACCTCTTGTCCCTCTAGAATGCCAATGTTTGTGGGTACACCTTGTGCATATCTGATGATAAAGATTGACATGGCTTCTTGCTGAAGAAATTGTTCAGCCTCTTTCTTTTCTGATACCTGGAAAAGAATTTAGGAAGAAAAAAAGAGAGAAAGAAAGAATAAGGAATCGATACAGGTTGGGTTTCCGGTTAACAACAGAGCCCAAACTATTAGACGACATTCAGATGCTATTTTTTATATTAAATTTTTCTATTTTTTAAAATAACTTAAACCAAATTGAATGCAAACACAAATGCACAACATTGTATAATTAGCATCTACTTCTAACTAATTATAAAATTATGTTTTTACTCCAATTTGTTTTTGAAATATAAATATAAGTCGCATAAACTTACCAGCGCATGGGACTCTGGTTCTAGTGGAAAGGTATTGTATCTCTATTTGAACTTTGCTTACAGACTGTTTTCAGACAATAAGTGAACTATACTCAAAACAGTGAAACAGTTCATTCAACTTAAAACCTTTAATTTTGTTCAACGATTTGGCCGTTTTAAGTTCCAGGAACTCAAATAAAATAAGTAAAACTTGATGTCATCTTAAATACCATAGGCTTACTTTTGCCTCTTGGTGGCGGTAATGAGCTTTATTGCGTTCCAATCAGTCTATGGTTCCAATCTGCCAATTCAACAAAGAAGAGTCTCTAGTCTATTTTTACAGTCTATGGTCTACACTCAAAAACATTTTAAAGCCTTTTTAAAAGATATACAAATTTCAATAGTAAAATTCCATCAATTTGAGTTTAATGATCCTTACATTTTAATTGAATTTATTAAAGATTGTTCAAATATTCAATTAGAATATGTAAGGGTTATTCAATTCAATGGAATTTTACTATTAATTGAAATGCATAAACCTTAAAAATAAAATGTTTTAAGTATTCTCAATGCAATAGTGCATTGAGAATACTTTAAAACATGGTAGGTAAAACTCTCCAAAACAGACTAGTCAACATGACTATCATGCTATGTCCGTTTATTTCATGTTTTACTCAAATGACTGTAAAAATAACAACGGAGTAAAACCGAGTAAAACGAATTACCATAGCCTTATTTTTGCCTCTTGGTGGCAGTAATGAGCTTTATTGAGTGCCAATCAATCTGCCTACGAAAAAGAAGAGTCTACTCGACGCACTTTATTTATTTTTAAAAACATAACATACCAGGTAAAACTATCCAAAACACAACAAAGAGTCAACATAAATGTCATGTCCATTAATAATCTCATGCTTTACTGTATTTTACACGATTCTTTTTGTAGTGTTATAGGTGGTGATGTACTAAAATAGACATTGTCACGTGTGGCGTGTGGACCTTTCTTCTTCTCCCCGTTGATTCCTCATGGTTAGAGGACATTTACTTGAGTCGCCCCTTGTCGTTTCACAGAATAGTAGCATGGTGTTACACACTCCTGTAACGTTACAGTAGCTGGTGGTATGCACCTACAAGTTGGTTACATGCAGGTTGGACACCCCTATATAGTATAATGTATGTTGATGATAAAACAACTAGATTTTCTGAACTGGAGTAATATATATTTAGCCATTAACGATATTTCAAGATAAATTGTGATAAAATAACTTCCGCGTCTATAAAGCACTAACCGGAAGTGACGATGGGCGAGGGAGTCTGGTCAAGTTCAAGCTCAGGTTACAATGGACGTGAATGAAGAAACCGAGTTCTCCGATGTTGACGAGCATGCCTATGATAGCCCACAGGTAGGGATGGGCCGATCCGATCCAGTGTCGGTATCGGGACAGATACCAGTGTAATTCATGTAACGGGTTTTCCCGATCCAACCTGCGGAGATATCCGATATCCTGCTGAAATGACTCCAAAAGTGATTCCCGCCGGCCAGTCTGCTAGCTAGCTGCAAACTGTGGAATGGATTTCCTGAACGGAGGCGCGGCTCAATGAGACACAGAGACCCCCCTCAGGAAATCCATTCCGCAGTTTGCAGCCAGCAAGCATGATAGCATTGAGCTGTGTGTAAATAAACAAGGGGGATCCAAGATGGCGCTCTGATCAGTCACGTTTTGAGGAGCTCTGCAAACTCAGCTGTTTATTTTTGATTTGTAATGCAGTAAGAAAGGCTTTTGAACTCATAATTTGTACCAGATCACGTTTAACTAGTTGTTGCATTGGCTGTCAAAATGGGAAAATCCGAGAAAAGAAAAAGTAGGAATGGGCCTCAAACTGCTGCTAATGCTAACAAAACGGTTAATGAGACACGTCAAGCCCGCCAAGAACTTATGATGGACTACATGCATGACTACTTGAACCACGACACTGACTCTGCAGAATTCATGCTGTGTGAGGAAGAATTCCCCTGTCTTCCAGAAACCCCATGTAAGTCCCCTGCCTAGGGCTGTCGCGGTGAAGGAATTTCCCTTGCGGTAATTTTGAGTGGCTCAATAGCGCGATATGCGGTATTACCGCCATTTATTTATTTATGTTTATTTATATTTATTTGTTGCTATATAAATACGTGTTATGATGTGGTCAGCATACACAAAAACAATGTAACCGAAACTAAACGGCGTTTCTGCGCATTGAAAGGCTGTCACTCAGCGCGCACATTGTTACGCCAACGGACTGTCTTTGAGTGAGTCATTAAACCGTTCATTCAACAAAAACGTTCAAAAAGCTGATTCCTTAAATGATAGATGTAATGAAACAAGGTGTTAATTATTTTTTAACTTTGAGCTCCACTTTTCAAGGCTCAGCTGGCCAGCAATGCTTCACTTTTGGGCAAAGCTGAAGCAATGCTTCACTTAATAAACCAATGGCATTGATTCAATGCGTGACTCGCTGCTTTCCCCCCACGGCTTCCTCGCACTGTGTAATGCTGACCAGCGCTGCCGCCATTCATGGTAAATACTCTTACACGTTAAAAGGATGATACGACAAATATTTCGCTTTCCTTGGAAACGGCAACCTTTTCACGAATATACATGACTTGACTTCAAAGACAGACGCAGGTAATCGCACGCGCTCAGTCGATCACATTCACTGTCTGTTACTTTAGGCAAATCCACGAAGCCTCTGTACAAATCACCATGATAAACACTCTTGTTATCATTATTAACTTACTTAACATTCAATACACATGGTACGAACTACGAAGGGTGGCCTTATGAAAAAAGAAAACGCGGTTTGCGGTTGCTGCGGTTACTTGCATTCCTCTGCGGTTGGCCTGTCAGTAGCGCGGTATTGCAATATTGCGGTTATCGCGACAGCCCTACACCTGCCATCAAACAACGCAAGACCGAGAGTGATGACACAACTGCCATCCTCTCACAACTCGGGGAGCTTTCGAGGCTGATTAATAATCGTTCGGATGCTTTGGAAAAGATGGTAGGGCAAAACTCACGTGTGATCACTAGCATGAAAGAAACGATTAATGAAAATACCAAGCTGATTTCTGAAGAAGATGTTATTGACTTTATGAGTGCCGAAGTAAAAGATTTGAAAGTCAAAATCGGCGCGACTGAGTCACTAACCAAAAGAGTCGAGTTTAACTCGCAAGAACAGGAGAAACGGCTTCTGCACCTTAGGCTTACTCACGTCGATGGAGTCTCAGAGTTCATGGGGTACCTGAAAGTGAACGAGAAGATGTCCGAAATAAGGTCATCGACGTTTGCCAGCACCTTCTGCCAGACGCGAAAGAGAAACTCCTGGATGCCGTGGACACCGTTCATCGCTTGGGTCGCAAACGGATGAACGACAGCAAGCCCAGAGGAATCATCGTCCAGTTTACCTCCCGTTTTCAACGCGACGCGGTCTGGCGTGCTGCTAAAGATTCAAATTTTCTTAAAAACAACAACCTGAAAATCTCCGAGGATCTGTCTCCAGCGGATAGAGAACGAAGAAACAAGCTATGGCCCGTCGTGGAAAAGGCGAGAAAAGAGAACAAGCGAGCTCACTTTGTGGGTGGAAGAGCTTTTGTGGAGGGATCTGAAATATTCCCTCCTGACTAATGGGTTTCGAGTTTATTATTATCGTCTCTTGACTTTAATATTGCTTCCATCCTCATGACTGGTTGGTACTCTTCGATGTTCTGGACTATGATCAGTCTACAGTTCGATCTTCCCATGGCACTGAAGAGTGAAGGCAATCGTTTGGCGGTACTACAACCCTGATTATGTAAGACATTTAAAATGCTGCCTTTTCACGTGGTTTAAATAGTTCTATTTTAGAACGTGTTACAGTTATATATACAGATATTGAGAGACACGTTCTAGTATGCTTCAGACATTTGTTTTGTCTGGCTTGTATAATATAATATAGTCTCATAATGACGCTAATCGATCTGGTTTTCTGTTCTCAAATTTCATTTAAAGTATTACTTAATTGATGGAATTTCATACTGTATTTCATCTTTATTTGAGTTGCGGTTCTCATCCAAACGCTCATTTCTTGACCGTTTAAAGTTCTTTACAACAAGTTACTTGTTTAGTTTATCTAGGTCTTTTCATTTTTTTTTCTCTTCAATTTCCTTTTTTTTACATTTTTTTTTACTTCATGTCTTTATCTGTTTACATTTACAATAAACTTCCAGGTGTCAGCTTTCAAATGAGATCTTACTTGTACTAAAAGCACAAGTAAGATCTCATTTGAAAGCTGACACCTGGAAGTTTATTGTAAATGTAGAATTAATTATTGTCATAATGAAAAAAATAGTTATAAATAGCTTCAAAGTTTTGTAAAGTTATTATACATTTATTTTTATGAAACATCTTCATGAAAATAAAATTGAAGTTGGCCCTGGAGCAATCTAGAAATGCACTGCAGCTAAAGCCACATGTCTGGCCATGTTATATTTAAAATCTGAAGATGATAAGTCTAAAACTCTGTATTTAGTTCAATGTTTTTCAAGATCATGTCATATGACTTTATTTTGATTAGACTGGTGTTTATTGTCATCTTATAAGCATCTATTCAGTCTATTGCCTCTATTGTTTTGTGATGCAAAAACGAGCCCCATTCAGTCTCAGTCTCCCCTGCACATATTCACACCTCTCCAGCCTGTTTATTGCTCTAAATATGCTTTTCTTTTGTCTGCATTATAATCGCTAACGACTAGCAATTCACACTGTTTCAATCCCTCATTTATTTTATAAAAATTCTCACTTCACAGTGAAACTGTATCAAATGCCCTTTTTGAAAAACGAAACAGTTCAGTAAGCATTCTTATTTAGAAAAAAATCATAAAAATTACACCGAAGTTAGGTAGCAGGTGCTCAGTACTAGCTAGCATGTTAGCTTAGCACACCATCAATACACGACAATTTATGAGAATAAAACTATGTTTGTGCTCAACTTACTTTATAGCGCAAGTCGAGTGTTTTAAATAACTTTCTGTAATCTGATTTGGCTTCAGATAAAAAAATCAGATAGAAAATATATTATTTTATTGTATTCTGCACAATTTGAAAGTCTATCTCGATTAGCATTACATTATACATATAATCTATTATTATGAAAATACCTGACATGACTCGAAGAACACAGGTAAATCAAATATCATTGCAATCATGTTTATTGTCTTCAAAACATCTTTATCTGCACTTTACAGCGATCTCGGATAGCTTTGTTGTGCCAGGACTTCCTGAATGTCACATGATTATAGTTCTTCTTCATGTGATCCATATATGGACTTTACTGTTCAAACAGCGCCCCAGACCGTTAGTATGAATTGATAACACAGTACATCAGAGTATACAGCGCTCAAAATGATTACATCGACGCATTTGGGTATAAATTCAATAAATATTATTCCTGTCTATAGAAGTCTGATGTAAACCTATGAGAATATATCAATATTTCTCCAAATCTGCACATGTTTGAGCTAAAAGCCCTGAGGGACGTTGTTTTGTCAAGCTCTGTCATGACGATCGCACGGGAGTTTTTTTCTGAATGAGACCGGCTGACGCTCATAATTCATATTAAAGGTAACGACTCATTTTTTAATTTCATAACTCCTGACACAAATTAAGACATAACTGTCACTATAAGTTTCACAGAATACAATAGTGGTCAAATACTGAAACTTGAGTCTTATATCTTTTTAATGATGTATAGTTTGTCAAGGTAATAACATTAAATCTGATAGTAACTTTGAACTATTTTAAAAAAAAAACGCTTCAGTGCGCCCGCGCTCTGGTGAAGCTTAACAGGTTAAAGTAGGCCAATACATTTTATCATACATATTTCAAAGTTAAGGATTCATTATTTTTATATAGCCTAGCTTGCATTGGAACAAACACCATAACAGTTGATTAGTTTATTTTTGACAAAACATACTATATATTTAACATATGAGCAGAAACTGTCTAACAAAAGCTTATTTGATGTCTATTTTAGTGTAAAAACTATATAATCTATCCAAAACTAGTCAACGAAATGTTGTCATTACAGACACTATTCTATATCATGATTAGAACAAATCTCAGTAGGCTATAGCAATATAGTTTGGATATGTTCATGTAAAAATAACGTTTACTAATGTAGGAGCGAGAGTGAATGAACGCACAGATGCGATGTACATCTGTAGTAACATCGTGCGCGTTGTCTATGCCATTCATCCATTCACACACAGACACGCAATTCATATTTAAACAGTCTTTGTGCAGTTTACAGACACTATTCAATAACGCGATTAGAACAAAGCACTTAAGAATAAATAACTTACTTCATCAGCTGAATCCGTGCTCCTCGAAATGAAACTACCAGCACTTCTGAGGTAACTTTTCCAGGATTATTATGATAGTATTATACCTCACAGCGCAGCAAGATGAGGTTAAGTATAAGATTCTTTTTAAACTGGATGTTTATCCAGCTGATGTGGGCGTTTTCATGGCTTGCTTCAACATTTGCGTTTGAATAGCGCGCACTCTCAGTGGGCGTGGTCACATTAACACGTAATACGCTATAATTAGCTGAAAGGAAAAAGTCTCTCTCTTTCCATACAGATTACATAAACTGAGAATATTTGTTTTTTATATAAATTACTTCATTTAAAAGAAGAGAATTTCAGCTTCATAATGAAAAATCTTTCGTGTCTCTGTGACAAGTATTTACTTAGTTACAGTTAATTTTCGGATGCGTTTCAGAATGAACTTCACTGACAGAGGAAAGGCAAAATTCGCATCATGTTTATTTTTCTTATTTGACAAAAAGCAGAACACTTTGTTTTTATTGTGAATATCCACAAAAAAATAGACCCTTAGCAGGATCTAATGATGTACAACACTTATATGTAAGGTCAAAATCAACAGAGTAATTTGAGTCTCTTTTGCACTGATAAGGAAAAAAGTGAGCTCGTCGCGCCGGAGCGATAGCCAACCCCAGAGGGTTAAACTGGTTTAAATCACTGAGACATTTGTGTTCTTCGCTGAATTCAAGCGCTTCTCACTGGATCTCGTGACCGAGGCCGATCAGAGTAAACGCGTCAGTAGTAATAGGATACACCACCTGTCAATTTGATTGATTGACAGGTGGGCGTGGCTATCCTTTGATCTTCCCCCGCCCCTTCCGGCTCCTCCCCTTCCTGTCCCGCCCCTTGTCCCTCCCCTTCCGGTTCCTCCCCTTCCTGTCCCGCCCCTTCCGGTCCCTCCCCTTCCCGTCCCGCCCCTTCCGGTACCACCCCTTCCGGTCCCACCTCTTCCTGTTACCTTTGACCCAGTTCCGCCCCTTCCTGTTAACTTTGACCTAGTTCCGCCCCTTCCGGTTAAACTTTCTGTCAAAATGATGGATGGTTACCTTTGATCTAGTTCCGCCCCTTGCGGTTAAACTTTCTGTCAAAATGATGAATTGTTTGAAGTTTGTTTGATATAGTTCCGTCCCCTTCCTGTTAAACTTTCTGTCAAAATGATGAATTGTTTGAAGTTTGTTTGATATAGTTCCGTCCCCTTCCTGTTAAACTTTCTGTCAAAATGATGAATTGTTTGAGCAAGAAAAAGGGGTGTATAGGATGTGTGACAGATAGTTTGATCGTTTGAACAAGAAAAAGGGTGTATAGGATGTGTGACAGATAGTTTGAGATGTATTGGCTTTGATGTGACAGTTTGTCTAATCGTTTGAAGTTTGTTGTTACAGTTACAAAGCGATGTATTGTTATTATTTAGCGCATCTCCTCGCTATGCCTAAGCTTATCATAGCAGCTGTGTGTGAAAGTGATAAGAAAAACTGTTATAGCTTATCTGACACAAAGTTAAAAAATAAATGTATTCAGTGAAGCATTTCCGATTAAAAAATGGAGACATTAAAATTGTAAACAGTTAAAATGTATTACAGTTGAATAATATAAAACATACAGTTTATGTAAAACAAAAATTTGAAATAAAATGATCTCACTCTGCTTCAAAACAAAAAGTGCGTCTATATGTGTGTGTGTGTGTGTGTGTGTATGTGTGTCTGTGTGTGTGTGTGTGTGTGTGTGTGTGTGTGTGTGTGTGTGTGTGTGTGTCTGTGTGTGTGTATGTCAAATCAGGAATTACCGTCCCCCCGCATTGCTGGAAGTGTATCTCACACATAAGTTGAAAAAGCATGTTGTTCCTTTAAAAGTGTATAAATTAAAATATATAAATAGCTTACTAATTTAACTAAAAGCTGAAAAGCATGCTGTTCATTTAAAATCTTACTATTTTAACTAAAAGTTGAAAATCAGTTTGCTCATTTAAAATCTTACTAAAGCACTGAAGTTGAAAATCATGGTGCTCATTAAAAATAATCAAGGCTGTAATTCATCTCAAAACAAAAAAGGTACTGTGCCGAACGCTATCTCTTCCGTATAGGGAGTGAAACTTGAAATACAGCTGGTCTGATGTACCTCACAGTTCACGGACGCGCCGCTTGATAAGACGCTAACATGCACGGTGCAATGGCGACATCTAGTGGACACTGAACAGGGTTTTTACACCAATAGGTATCATATTTCATATATAAAGAACTGTCCTCAAGCCAAAAATTATCAGAAACTGCTTTTCCTGACTCTGCCAGATCATCTCATCAAAATGCAAGACAGTGAGTATTTTCTCTATAATTCTTTATGCTTATATGATTTTGTTCCAACATCTGCATTGTGCTATATTGCTGTAAGTCTAATATGATTGTTTTTAAAACAGTCATTCATTATGATATTGTATTGTTTTATCTGGAAAATTTAAATGTAGAACAGATTGATATAAATGTTTTGTTAGGATAGTTCTATATGCAATGTGTTTTACTTAAAACACAATTTGTGACTAAAACACTGTTTCATCTAAAAGATTTAAAACATCATTAATATAAATGATCTATCTGCAATATGCTTTATTTAAAACACGGCCGAATTGTGCTATAGATGTTTCAACCGGTTTATGTGTATCTACTGTAACCCAAATCTCCATTATGCTATCCGTTTATCTGCTGATGTTGGTATTTTTATCATAAACTATGATTTTTAAAATCTGTTATAGTGTTTTAAACTTTAATTTGACTACGTCGGTTTTATCTGTTATACTGTTTTAAACTATTATTGGACTACTGGGTTTTATCTGTTATAATAATAATAACTTGATTTTTAAGCTGGTGATTTGCAATCCTATGCTGTTTTAATCATGAGATGTGCTATTGACTTTATTTTTAAAAGATTGTTTATTCATTAGTTTTAAACATATATTAATTATGCTATTGATATTAATATATTAATATGATTTTTCGAGTGTATAAGCAATTTTTTTTACCATTGGTTTTATCCAGCGGCTTTTATTATGAAAAGACTAGGCCTTTTCTATCAGGAAGTGTTTGGTTAGCTAGCGGCTATGCTATGATTCTGTTTTGCTATCTATCATTTCTGTTTGCATTAAATCATCGGTTCGGCATTGGACTACTCATTTTGTTTTTATTAAAACAGCGCTCGTGATTATTAGGCATGACTTAGCTGCGCTCATGTTAGGAATGTATGGTTTAGCTTAGCAGTGCGTGTTATGTCGCTAAGTGCTCTTAAATATGTCTGACATCATGTATCATAACTAGTTATGATCCGTATCTGTTTCACAAGGCAGATCGATCTGTTTTTGATATATTGGCATGTTATTTTTAGACCTAAAAAGCTTGTTTTATTCACTGTGTTAAACACATGTTGTCGATACATGAACTAACCAGCTCTCCTGCGCCATCCGCTGCCCCGTAGTTGAAACTAAATCCTGTTATGACTAAATGTCTTCCTCTAGTCCATCTCAAATGTTAAAACATGTAGTTTTGGGGAGATGGCTCCCTCTAGTGCGTCTCAAATGTTAAAACATGTAGTTTTGGGAATGGCTCCCTCTAGTGCGTCTCAAATGTTAAAACATGTCATTTTGGGAATGGCTCCCTCTAGTGCGTCTCAAATGTTAAAACATGTAGTTTTGGGGAGATGGCTCCCTCTAGTGCGTCTCAAATGTTAAAACATGTAGTTTTGGGGATGGCTCCCTCTAGTGCGTCTCAAATGTTAAAACATGTAGTTTTGGGAATGGCTCCCTCTAGTGCGTCTCAAATGTTAAAACATGTAGTTTTGGGAATGGCTCCCTCTAGTGCGTCTCAAATGTAAAAGCATGTATTTTTCAAGGATGGCTCCCTCTAGTGGTGGTGTGAGATATAACATGCTGAAAATAATTATGTTTTTTATTTTTAATTAATTAATTAAATTTTTTAATTAATTTATTTTTGTAATTATTATTTTTTATTAATTTTTTTTTTTTTTTTTTTTTTTTTTTTTAATTAATATTTTTTTTTTTTTTTTTTTTAATTAATAATTTTTTTTTTTTTTTTTTTTTTTTTTTTTTTTTTTTTTTAAAGCATCTGTCTGTACGCGTGTCATCAGACAAGCATATAAAACGACTCACAAGTGTTTCCATTTATAACAGGATTTTTTACCCCCAGGTCCGAATTCTGAGAGCGCCGCTTACGATGACATCAATACATGTGAGGCCTGATCTTTTTTCTTTCTGTTATAAATTATTAAAGCAATTTTAATAATAATTTTTTAAAATAAATTAAAATGTAATTCTCTCTTCTTTTTTTAATTCGCAGCTGCTACTCCGGTGATTGATGCAAACAACAGAGCGGATGGTAAAACAAGACCCATCGTCGATGTAATTTTTCCTAACGCCTATGAGAAATCTAATTTATTTATTTATTTTAGATTTCATACATCTGTCGGATCACACTCAAGAAGATAATGAAGACCCTATCATTGTAGTAGATGCAGCTGACCCTGCTCCGGTGCATGCTGAGGATCAAATAGCCCTTACCGACTCGGCCTTAGACCAGCGCCCCGGACCAAGTGGTGAACCTTTGAGAAAGAAGACTAGGAAATCTTCTCGTTCTACCTCACCGACCAGTCCTGAGAGAAAAACACCACGTTTCACCCCCGCGATCAGTCCTGAAAGCAGTCCTGACAGGAAAACTTTATGTCCAACTCCACTGAACAGTCCTGACCCCAGTCTTGATAGTGTATTTCTTTATGGTAAGACTATCTACATTATTATTATTTAAACTCAAATTGAGTCATACCATTAAGATTTTTGAGTCATATTTCTGCACAGCTGGGTCCGGTAAAAGCTCTGACAACGTGACACGTTGGAAGACACCTCAACGCATCGATTTTGAGCAGAGTTCTTGGACAAACGAGGGTCGATCGACGTATCCTTTTCTCACACCGCCGGAAGAAGATCCAGCTGCTCATACCCAAACTGATGAACCACGCAACGATAGTTCTCTGACTCTGAGGCTCATTAATGCAGTAGAGACATTGGTGAAAGAGGTTCGTGAGGGACGGGCTGATTTAGATAACAAATTTATCGAACTACGCGATGGTCAAGATGCTATAAATACCAAATTGATTAAGCTGGAAAATGAGAGATCAAACGAAACGCGTACCAGATTAGACTCATTGCGCACTGAGCTTCGGATCTCTCAGCTCGAGACACATAACCGATTTGACAGACAGGATCGCTTTATTCAAAATCTGCCCAATGAAATATTCAGACGTAACCAAAGTATGCAGACAGCCATCTGTGACGGTTTTGATAGAATCTGTTTCACGTCCACGGAACACCATAGTGAGCAAATGCTTTATTACCGTCAGCTCATTCACACCATCCTAGATGCAACAGCCGAGTAATCCTTGTACCCATTAAACTTTTACGATGGTACTCATTTTCTTTACCCATCATCTAGTATACTCTATGATTTGTAATATTTCATCTATGCTTTTTACATATACTCTGTGATTTTTATATTCCATGCATGCTTTGATTTTTCCATATACTCTATGATTGTCATGTATGCTTTGATTTTTTATACTATACGATTTCATGTATGCCTTGATTTGTTTTTATATACCCTGTGATTTTTATATTTCATGTTTTGGTCTGAAATCTTAAAATGGATGGTTCAAAATGCTTTTGTGCAGGCGCTTGTCAACCAGGCCAATGTCCCGCAGAACTGTCACCGGACGAGATTGAAATGCTAAGTATGCTGCCTGATGAGCTTTTAACGTATACAGATTCTTTAGACCAGTATTTGTTTAATCTAGAATCTTCACAACACCCCGCTAATTTGGATCTTTTTGAATTAGCCGTAAATCCAAATACGAATATGTACGATCATGTGGTAAGCGTAGACTATGATCCTGTTGTACAATCCGGGGGTGATTTAAATAACCCATCCTCCGCATCTAGCACCGCTGATTCACCCACAGATCCTGACCACGACAACACTGAGCCTCGCGCTAATGACACTTCACAACCATCCACATCCGCAGCAGGTGATGTTGATACTCCACGCGATGATCCTCCCGACATTGAGACACTAATCCGTCGAGGTGGGTACGTTAACGGATATCACGTTATACCACGAGCTCGTTTCAATAGTGTCTCGTTGAGAAGATCCATGAACCTGCGAGTGATTAACTCCCCAGATTTAGCCGTTTATCACACCTACTTGCACGACACGCTGAGCGAGATTGTTACCTTCGCTAGAGATATTGGTGGTAATGCCCCCATCATTAATATAACCCTGTCGGCTCCCAGTCTACAAACACCCATCAGCGCCGTTTTAACACCGGGCAATAATTACAATGTCAATTTGCTTTACGATCAAATTGAAAAAGTCCTTCAGAGCGAAGATCGGTTATTATCGGACACTTCGGTAGAAGTAGACGCAACGGTTGTTTTCAACAGACAAGGTCGGGGGCGTCGTAAACTTACAGATCTAGCCGTTGATGAGGTGATCAAAAGAAAAAAGACGAGTTTATTTTGCCCCGTAAATATATCAAATAATTTGTGTTTCTCTATTTGCCTCGCTCATTTTCTTAACCCAAAACACCCCGACAGTGAGTTAGAAAAACTAGCTGCTGCTATCCAAAACAGTGCGGGGTTCTCAATCCAACATCCAATCGCTTTTAGCGACATAGCGTCGTTTGAACGTGCGCTAGACATTAAAATTGTGGTATTTCACAGATCTAATGCCTCGGTCTTAGAAACCTACAAAAATAACGATGAGCCTCATCCCAAAACGGTGCTCCTCTATCTGGACAACGATCATTACTACATGATTTTGAATTTGACTGCGTTCATCGGTTCGCCGTACGTGTGCGAATTTTGCTATAAAAGTTACACATCTCGCAGAAACCATCGCTGTAAGCACGTCTGCAACGTATGTTTCGACGCAGAATGTTACAGATTCCCTAAACAAACCATCCACTGTTCCGACTGTTTGCGGTACTGTAAATCACAGTATTGCTTTGAAATGCATAAAAAAAATCCGCCTCCCGGTCACGAAAATCCCAGCTGCGATTTAATAAAATACTGTAAGCTATGTGGTAGACGTTACGATGTTAAAGCGGGAAACAAGAAAAACCAACACATATGCACGCCGAACAAATGTGTCCACTGCCAGGAAATTTTGCCGGATGCTGGATCGCACCAATGCTTCATTCAGCCCCTAGCGTCTAAGGAATTTTGCGAGAAATACATCTTCTACGATTTTGAAACGCGTTATGAAAACGGTAGGCACGTGGCAAATTTTGTCTGTGCAATCACGTTCCAAGGGGAGAAATTTGTAGCTCGTGGGACACGGTGTATTGCTAAGCTAATCAACCGCTTCAGACAACCTCGATATGAAGGCTACTGTTTCATAGCACATTATGCCTCCAGATTTGACTCTTTTCTAATCCTGCAGTACTTCTGCCAGGCAGGTTTAGCGATTGAGGTCATATTACAGGGTTGCAAATTAATGTACATGTACGACGAAACGTTTGCGCAACGATATATCGATAGTTATTCGTTTTTTCCTTTCGCTCTTGCGAAAATGCCTGCGGCGTTAGACTTAACGACGACTGAAAAAGGCTACTTCCCCCATCTGTTCAACACGGTCGAAAATAAGAACTATTTCGGCCCGTACCCGGACAAAAAGTTTTACAACTACGACAACATGTCCGACAAAGATCAGCAAAAGTTCAATGCTTGGTACGCGACAGTTGAGGGGAAGTGGTTTGACTTCAGGAAAGAACTGTACGAGTACGGTGTTAACGACGTGGTCTTATTACGTGAAGGATGTATGAAATATCGGAAGTCGTTCATCGAATGTGCAAATTTAGACCCTTTTTCCTTCGTGACCATAGCAAGTTGCGCAATGGGGGTGTTCAAAACCCATTACCTCGAGAAAAATACGCTGGCTCTCACGCATAACAAAGCGTATGTGCAACAGTGCAAGACCTATTCGACCGGTTCAATTGAATGGTTAGAGTATGTCAAAAAGACACGGAACGTCGACGTTCAGCACGCTGTGAACCACGGTGAGGTATCCTTCGGTAACTACTTTTTAGACGGCTACTATGAGCAGCACGGTGTTAGGCATGGTTTAGAATACGCCGGCTGTATCTTCCACGGACACTGCTGTCGCTTTGAACCCCATCAGAGGCACCCATTATCAGGAGTACCTTATGGGGTTCTCAGGAGACAGTTTAACGATAAAGTCGAAATTCTGCAGAACGCGTACGGTTTGCAAATGGAGGTTCTTTGGGAATGCGAATGGAGCAAAATGAAAAAGACCGACCCCTCTGTGATGGAATTTATGACCGATTACTCTGCACCAGAGAGACTGAAGCCGCGAGACGCTCTCTTCGGTGGCCGAACTAACGCTTATAAACTCTATCACAAGGTGAGCGATGGTGAGAAAATAAAGTACCTCGATTTCACCAGTCTCTACCCCTTTTGTCAGGCTACGAAAACCTATCCGATTGAACATCCACAGATCATTTTCAAAGATTTTGAACCGATTGAAAATTATTACGGACTTATCAAAGCGACCGTGCTCCCTCCCCGCAAATTACTGCACCCGGTTCTCCCTTACAGATGCGGAGGAAAACTCATGTTCCCGTTATGTAGAACCTGCGCACATGAGGAAAACCAGACCACAGTCTGTAGTCACACGGATAAGGAAAGATCTCTCTCGGGTACCTGGGTTAGCATCGAGCTTTTAAAAGCTGTCGAGAAGGGTTATGTGGTGGTCAAGATAGATGAGGTTTGGCATTTTCCACAACGGTCAGACACGTTGTTTGCCGGTTATGTGAAAACGTTTTTGCGTTTGAAACAACATGCGTCCGGCTACCCATCGAACGTCGTCACGGACGCCGAGAAAGAGACTTACATTCGCGACTATTTTGAAAAAGAGGGGATTCAACTCGACCCTGAAAAGATCAAGTACAACGCCGCGCAGAGGGCAATCACGAAGCTAATTCTTAATTCTCTTTGGGGGAGGTTCTGTCTCAGGGAGAACTTACCTCAAACGTCCCTGGTGAACGATCCCGAAGAATTCACCAGAATCGTTTTTGGCAATACAGACACGTTGACGTATTTCACATTCGTCTCGGACGACGTAGCTCTCGTCCAGCATAAACCTGCCAAAGATGATGTTTGTAAGACGCGTGACGTTAACGTGTTTATAGGGGCGTTTACAACGGCACATGCCAGACTGGAATTGTACGAATTGATGGACAGACTCGGCGACCGACTTTTGTACTCGGACACGGATTCGATCGTTTTCGTGTCTAGGGACGGAGACTGGGAGCCGGCTCTAGGAGATCATTTGGGACAGTTGACGAGCGAGCTAGACGCCGGGGACTTTATTACGCAATTTTGCTCTAGTGGACCTAAATCTTATGGGTTTATCACGGCCAAAGGTAAAGTGTCCATGAAAGCTAAGGGGATCACATTGAATGCGAAAAATTCCCGAGCTATCTGCCTGGAATCCCTGATTGGTCTGGTTGACGGGTATGTGAAGTCGCACGATGGTACCAAATACATCCTGGCTCACAGCGAAAACATAGTGAGGAATAAAAAGACTCTCACATTGCACAACAAATCAGTCGTGAAAAAGTTTAAGGTGGTGTATAATAAACGCAGACTTCTGCCCGATTTCACCACGGTTCCTTATGGCTACTGACCAGATGATGCACAGAGGATCGTTGGATGCTTCCGATTTTGATTTCAGGCTTCAGCATCCTTTTAGTTGTGTTATAAGCGGACCGTCCAATTCTGGAAAGTCTTATTTTGTAAAACTTTTGTTGGAGAAAGGTTTGAATATAATTTCAAAGAAAATTGAAAACATTGTATGGTTGTATGATTGCTGGCAACCTTTGTACGATGATGTACTGAAATTTTATAACATTAAATTTGTACAAGGAATACCAGAGAGTCTGAATGATGATGATTTACTCCCCGTTCATAAAGCAAATCTTCTCATCGTGGATGATTTGATGCAGCAAGCTAGCGTCAACCTGGAACTACAGAGAGTCTTTACGCAGTACGTCCATCATCGCAATCTCAGTGCGATTTACATAGTACAAAATTTATTTGTACAGGGTAAGTCCAGTCGAACCATCAGCCTAAACGCCAATTATATGATTTTGTTTAAAAATCCTCGGGACGTCAACCAAGTAGCTCTGCTAGGCCGACAAATGTACCCCGGGAACACAAAATACTTTATGGAGTGTTATCACGACGCAGTCAACCGATCTTTCGGATACCTAATGATAGACTATAAAGCAAAAACTCCAGAGCACTACCGTCTCAGAACAGGATTGCTTTCCGACCGTCAGGTGGTTTATATCCCGAAAAAAAGAAGAGGGTGATAAACCGTCATGTCCGCAAGACTTTGTAAACATCTGCCACTGTTGAAACTGCTACATAAAGCGTCTCCTAAACAACGACGCCTTATTTTACAATCGGCGTCCGACGAATTCATTTTATCGTTGTGTGAATTGGCGCTTAACATCCTCTACGGTACGATCCCGGTCACTCGACAACAGTACCAAAAACTGAAAAGGAGAAAAACGGAAATCAAACTTGTGGCCAATAAAAAAATTGGCCTAGCGGCGAAGAAACGAGTCTTCAATCAGAAGGGTGGGTTTCTTCTACCCCTCCTAAATATAGCTCTACCCTTTCTGTCGAACTTGATAGCCAACCGTTAGGATGGAGTACGCCGAGAAGATGTATTTAGTCCCCCACCATCAACTGGATAAGATCAAGACTGAAAATGTTCGCGAGAGCATTCAACAGAGTGTGGAAAACAATTTGGATGATACCATAAGAAACATTTTACAACGCGGTGATTTGAATCCGTACGAAAAAGCCAAGCTTTACTCAAATACCCTGACTAGGTTTTTGTCCATCGTTAGACAAGGGGATCGCGAGAGCAATGTTTTAACGCTTTCGTTACCCAATAGCGAGCCTAAAGATGAACAACCAGCTGCTGCTGCTGCTCCCGTCGTTGAAGACATTGGTGATGGTGGTGGGGTGGAAGTGATGGATGAAGTTCTGAAGAATGTGCCTTCGAGAAGTGTGAAAAACAGCAAATACATATTAGACAAGATGTCTAAAGCTAAAGGACTCTGCGCCTGGAACGAATCGGGCGAGTTTGTGTTTAAGGGTAAGCCCATACAGGGTTCGCACATGCTCGATTTGTTAAAAAATGTGACGTCCCCCCAAAAGATTCGCGATGACCGGAGACCTCTAGGATGGATGGAGTTTCTTCAGGCTTTTGCCGAATTAAACATCCCTTTTTCTACAGTGTCGAATCAACAGGTCAGACGCACGATTAACTCTCTAAAGAGCAAACCCAGCACCCCACGCACGCCTCGTGTTACACCTCCTAAAAAAGCACAAAGATATTCACGACCCGAGTCCGAAGATCCGGTGTTTAAGTCACCGGTTATTAATCGAAGAGCATGGTTGAAATTTTAACGAATTGTATCTTATGATGAAATAAAAGACGACAAAAAATATGAATGTTTTAAGCTTTTTTATTTATACGTCAAACATGTCTGCACACAGTGAACGCACGATAACATTTTATCATTACAAACATACGGTCTTAATCTCTTCACAAAGAGGGAGACCATTTTATCATTTTTGATATGATCATCGGTGTATAGTTTCATCACATGGTTATAGTCGTAACCTCTGGCTAGATGATATAGAAAAAACACACAGTGCTGTCCGCAGGTATCCGACGAATAATCCTGGACGCGTCTGTCGGAATATAATACGTCAACGTCGTTGGCAGATAGAAAGTTATTAATGCTGATCGGAAAGCGTGGGCTGTTTGGTGGATTGCCGAAGCTGTCGAAAAAACAAGCAGGTCCCTCTTGCGGTAAATAAACGGCGATCCAATGCTCCCCCGGGAGTCTGGAGGGGTCAGTGTTAAAGATAGCCATCGAAGGTAAGATCCTCAGGGTTTTTTTGGGTAGTTGATCGCTCGCTAGAACGCCGAGAAAATGAGTCCTGCATGTGATTTTATCCATGATGGCGGTGAGTTGTAGGGTGTTCATCTCTCAATAGTAGTCGATCAGTACCTGTCTGCGGTTAGACACTTCAAGGATGCTGTCGAAAACAGAGTAAATTATCAAATTAATGGTATTCGCCAATGGTTGTCTGAAACGCGCTTCGACTCTGATATTCCCGGACTTGATGAGGGATACGTGCTGACCGCACTCTTCATCCGGGGTGAGGTTAAATGCGTAAAGTGTGTATCCGTTCAGGAAATCATTCCTGCCGATACAGAGCGGCTGGTCTTTAAGATGTCTCCCCGTCGTCATAGCCAGCTGATAAAATTCGCGTACTGCCAAACCGGCTTCGAAATTAGGTTGTAGAGGCTTCGAGGGGTATTGTTGGCCATCTACGTAGACGGCTAGGAATTCCAGATCGTAATGTTTAAAGGTAAATGGATTTTTAGTGTAGGAGCCTGTGAATGCGTCGTTGTCGACCATAGCTATGACGATAGACTTTGGTAGCCTTCCTAAAAATAGATTTTCTTGATTCGAAACACGAGAGCCGGCGGGTATGGAGAAGGATTTTAGACAGACCCTATCGATCGGGTACTTGGCCGTTGTTGAGAGAAGCGCCTGGGCGTGAGCCAGTCTCACCGACGGTGAGACAGAAACTTTCTTGACAAATAGGGACGCCGCCGTTATATGTAATTTGTAAGGCACGTCGTCGGACCTCATCAGGCAGAATTCATCTTTTGCTCGAATAAAGCGTATCTTGATGTCAATTCCATTGATCATCAGTTTCCCCTGGAAGAATATATCGCTGTGTATGGGGGCAAGTAGCTCCACCTCCTTGCTTTGCGCCGTGTAACCCGATCTCTTTGTCAACCCCGTGTTACGTCCAGCAGGGTCGTTCACATCCATCTGCCCCGCAGTGTCTTTATGAAACAGCCCAGCGGCAAAAGTAGATTCCAGCGTATCTTTACCATAATTGATCAGACTTTCCAGAATGCAGCGATACGGGTAAGTACTCGAACTTTGTGATATTAGCCGATCGCCCAGCGTCACATCGACTTGCGAAAACATTGTTGCCGCCGGATAATTAATCAACCCGACCTTAGCAGGATCCGCGATTTCTTCGCCATTCGGTTTCGTGATTTTCGCACGTAGATAGAGCATAGTGTTATTGAGATCCATGTAATCATCACCGTTGCCGGCGATAAAAAACTCGATCGGAGCCGAGTCCGAAATGGCCGATAATGGGGTTATTTCTAAATAACTGCTTTTCTCGATCATGGTCTGCGTCAGGGGGACCGTGAATAAGTCCAACTCGGACTTGATGCATTCTCCCGACATCTGATGCAGTAACGCCATGTTAGAATATGGTTTTCAGGGTTCTCTTGACCGACGCGTTCCGACTAACAGACTTCTTACGCTTTCTACGTACGAGTGAGCGCTTGTTTGATGCGCTCGTTGTTTTCTTCTTCTTCGTTACCCATTGACCCCGCCTCCTCACACCGGGTGGTTTAGTCATTCTCTTACGGGCCATCACCATCAGACCGGATCCGTCTTGAGCTTTAGCATTATGCGAACGCGTCAATACGTTTGAGACGACGTCGGATACTATATTTTTAGCGGCGGACTTTAGGTGGGGTTTTGCGATGCTAAATCCTCTTTTTAACAGGGGTACTGCCATCCTGAACAGACCTCTGAAAAGACCCCCTAACCCTGCACCGTACATAACTCCTCCCCCGGCATAGCCTGGTAAACCCCCGCCCGCCTGATTTTGGTAGTAGCTGACATAGTCCGCGGTGTCTCCGGGTCTATAATAAACCATTTTTTGGTTTAAAGTGTAGTTTTACAATGACTTTCCCGTAAGAAAATGGTACTTCGTGGTTTTGATCGTCCTTCAACTCTATGGTGATGTCGCTGATGTGATCCTTGCTGATCGATGCGTAGTGGGGGGTGTCGTATCTAGCAATGACCGTGTCGTTGCCTTTTCCCGATATATGTACGCATCTCAAAAGGGGTACGTGAGAATCGCCGACCGCTTGAAATTTGATAATGTCTGTGTAAACGTACAATGTGTAGAACCCAGCGTTGATGTCGGATTGATGAGGAGCGTACGTGATGACGTCCGTGGAAAAATCAGGTTCTTTATGATAGTTTATACCTCCGAGAGGTTTTAGCGTCATTCCTAAAATAGTGGAGAGTCTCCCTTTGAAGCTGAGTGAAACGTTGGGTTTCGCGACCAGAAACACTTTGTTTTTTAATTCATCGTGATGCAATACGGCCGTTGGTGCGAGAAGTTGATTTATGGCACGGAGGATTGCACGAATGTTTGCGTAGTACCCGCCGCTTATGTATAATTTCGTAATTATAGAAAAACGAATATCTGCCTCTTTGGAGGGATTGCTATCCGGGGGTTCCGGGGCCGTATGGAGGATGAAATGACCATCTTCGTCATTAAAGCTATACCAGCTCCTAGGATATTCGATTTCAGCGAGCCCCACCTCCCATTGTCCTTCCAAGTTTATAGCTTTTGATAGCCTGGTTGTATAGCTGGATATGCGATTTTGAGGATAAACCGCCGACGATGCGTTGCATGGTAACGTGATGTAGAACCCGTGGTCGCCCATGACACTCCTCCGCTCATATGATCTCATCCGTTAACGTCGCTGCGTTTTAAGAGGATTGCAAGTCCACGAGAGTTTTTTTATCTATATAACTGTTAAATTTTGAAGGCCATCCTAGCCATTTCACTAAAACAAGCGTAGATTTACCTTGTTTTTTCTGACCTAAAATCTTTTCCACCTTAAAAGATTTGTTTTCACTCACAATTATTTTCTGCAGCTCTTTTTCATAAAAAACCCCGTCGATGACTTCACCGTCATAATCCGTGAGTCTGTAGACGGGAGGTTGTCGCGGAATACGCGAGGATACGGTGAAAAATTCTTCCGTGTAGTTCTGCTCGTAACCTTTTGTGAACGGACCTCTCACTTTAGAAATCCTGACGACGTCTCCGACTTTGAAATTAAATACGGGTTTCTCGGTCTTCTTTACATCACCGTACAAGTTTTGAAACACTTGACCCTCATTGTCTTTGCTGACGTCGACGGGTCTCATTTTGATACTTCGGTGATAACTGGTGTTGTACCCCTCCAAAATGTCCTGTAAAACATCTATGTATCGTCGGGAATTTGTAGCCGTTAAAAATCTCCACATACGGCTTTTTAAGGTTCTATTAAATCGCTCCACGACGCTGGCTTTCAAATCGGTAGCGGTAGCGAAATGATTAATGTTGTTCTTTTTCATGACATCTTGAAATTGTTTGTTAAAAAATTCCTTCCCCTGATCCGTCTGTAATTTCTGCGGCACGCGGCCCTCTTCGAGTATAGACTCAAACGCTCTAGTAACCTCGGCTCCACTCTTATTCTTCAACACGCGAGCCCAGGCGTACTTAGAGAATACATCTATACAAGTTAAGAGAAATTTATTACCGTCATTCTGGTCAGAAAATTGAGCCATGTCGACTAGATCCGCCTGGAACTGCGTATCGACTCCGTACACCAGCACTCTATTTCGTTTGTATTTTACAGGTGCAGTTTTGTGTAATGTGTAAGCGTCCTCCCCAGCCAGCCATTCTGAAACCTGTTTATCGCTTAGACGGACCCCTGTATCTTTTAAGACGGCGTCTTTTAATCGTTTTTTACCCCCTAAAGAACCGGGGTTGGAAGGTGTATAATAAGCCTTTTTCATGAGCTCCGACATGCTATCGTTTCAACAGTTGCACAAGAATGACACGTACAAGCGGTTTTAATCAATCTTTTATTAAAAAAATGTTGCAGGATATGATACAAGTCAAATGGATATAATAGAAGATAGTAAACATGCATATTATAAATCAGACACTAAGTAAAATGGTTATAATAGAAGATAGCAAGCATGCATATAATAAATCAGACGCTAAGTACATTGAATATAACGGTATTAATAGAACAGACAAAAAATCTAAGTAAATTGAATATAATGAGGTTACATAGAATGTCTAAGTAAAATTGACTACATAGTAAAGAATGGATATAAAGAGGCTACATACAATGTCTAAGTAAAATTGACTACATAGTAAAAAATTGATATAATGAGCTTACATACATACAATGTCTAAGTAAAAAATTATATAATGAGGTTACATACAATGTCTAAGTAAAATTGAGTCCATAGTAAAGAATGGATATAATGAGGTTACATAATATTATGCTGAATCCAGCCAAAAGAGAAAGTCACGGCAGGCCATCATGTCACGATCTAGGATGTAATCAACATACATTACAACGATTTTGTCGACGTTTTTAATCACGTCCTGAATTTTGACTGCGTCATCATCAGAGTTATATTCTTTTGAATTCTTGATCAGTTCGGTACACACATCCGCCACATACGTACAGGTACACAACACATCGGTGACCCGAAGCGGGCGTTGTGATTCACACATCATATCTAGAACCTGTTTTATCATATCACCGGGGGGATCGTTACCGTTAACACATTTGTCCGTCAAATCATCCCATGAATTAGACAGTCCTCTTATATAAACCATATGTTTCTTGAGATTTGCCTGACGGACAGTGTCATAACACGGAGTATCGGGGTGGGATGCGTCCATAATAATCTTGCTCATTAGATCGGTCATCTGGATTCTGTAATGGTCTTTAAACATGAATTCCATACAGCACTTTAGGCTACAGGCTACACCCATGTTGGACTTGTCCTGGTCACTCGCCATTCACGATCGGAAGACCTTGCCAGAGATCAACAACGTCGTTGATGATTTCCTTGCAGGGGTCGTCCAGAAGTCTCTCCCTGATTTCTTCTAGCTTAGCGCTGATGAATGGTTCGTCTTTTAATTCATGCAGAATACTCCCGACTGTTCCTTGAATACGGTGGGGTTGAGATTTTAACCCACACCGCTTCAGGAGGACGCCGATGATGGAGTGAAAATGGGGTTTAAACAACTTGCCTGTAAGTTCGTCAAAGTGTGAGTCGAAGTAGTAGTTGGGAGGGTCAAACAGACAGGAATGTTGCAGTTGGCTGGGATGATCAATCTCACAGCCCTCGCAGTCGGCCTTCAGCTTGGTGGCGATGAGATGCTGCAGCAAAACCACGGTCGCGGCTTTTATGATTTTGAATCCAATGTCGCTGAAACATCCGTCTGTAGCGTCGAAACCGGGTTTAGCAAGAGACACGATGCGAATGATTTTAGGTGTGTCGCGCGATTCCAAGTCTTTGCAGGGAGTTTCAAGGTTTTCATTGGATGCTGCGGATGAAGGTTTGCTGCAAGCGCAGTCGCACTCGATGCACGGATCCCAGTCTAAGCAGCGTTTGACAGTTTTAGTCAGAGGCCGGTCGTTTTCGACCTCCGATAGTTCAGGGTTGATGATGATATCACCCGAAGCCCAATCCTTTTCGAAGCGCGGTGCCAAGGCTAAGTGACGTTTGGTAGTTTTGACTGGGGCCCAGTCTTTGTGCTGGCGGCGGTCCGATGGTACGCAGGCGTCGGTCATAATATGAGGGGTTGCGTTGTCGTCGACAGGGTCGAGAATGCTGCCGAAAGAGATGCCGCAGCTGCACACATGCGCCGGTTCTGAAGTGCCTTCTTCAGCCATGGTTTATAAATGAGGGTTGGGAGTGACCGATCGGTGGGATTTATGAGCGCTGTAGTAGAGGTGGGCGTTGACCAAGACGACGGGTGGGAGGGTCTGCCAGGCGTGCTTTCCCATGGCTGTAGCGAATGGGGGCGGACGGCATGGTAAATGAACTGCTGCGCACGCATCTCTCAGGGTGGAACAGCTGGACTTTGATTTTGTTGTAGCCCTCATGCATGTCGGCCCATTTGAACAATTTGTTGATGGTTGAAAAAACATTACTCATTATATCCAGATCGCGCCACTTGAACAAAAATTGCATTTCATACAGATCGTGATGTTCATTAGGCAGGATAACTCCAGACCGAGTGTTGGTGAGCTTTGTCTTGTCTTTACAGCAGAATATGTAAACAGAATCATTAGGCTCCTTATTGGTATGGTCACCTACCACACGGTAGCGGACATTCGGAGTTACTCCATCCCACTCTGCAGTGTACAAAGGCTCTTCGCCGGCGTCATTCAGATCCTTCCAGACAAATTTGTAAAATAGAGACCAGTCTTTTTCAGGAAATACAACACACGGGTCTTCCCCAGGCTGAAACTCTCCTGGACCGTCAGAGGTGTAGAGTATAACAACTCGTGATGGTTTGTGAAATTTGTAGCCAAATACACAGTTACTAGACATCATGAATTCAGCTTCAGTCCATTCCGAAATTTCATGGAGAAAATTGGTCAAACGGATGTGTCCGAAAGGCTTTCTCGGAGCCATAGTCAGACTTTCCAAAATCTTGCTGCTCAACCCCTCCTCTGGGGTTTTGGGGGAGGATAAATCATCCATGCTTGTGTAGCTCATGTTTCTCTTTCTAGTTTTTGCAGAACACAGCCAAGCCATTTATACATCATGCTCAGGAATGTTGGGGCGGTGACAAACACAAACTTCAAACGATTAGACAAACTGTCACATCAAAGCCAATACATCTCAAACTATCTGTCACACATCCTATACACCCTTTTTCTTGTTCAAACGATCAAACTATCTGTCACACATCCTATACACCCCTTTTTCTTGCTCAAACAATTCATCATTTTGACAGAAAGTTTAACAGGAAGGGGACGGAACTATATCAAACAAACTTCAAACAATTCATCATTTTGACAGAAAGTTTAACAGGAAGGGGACGGAACTATATCAAACAAACTTCAAACAATTCATCATTTTGACAGAAAGTTTAACCGCAAGGGGCGGAACTAGATCAAAGGTAACCATCCATCATTTTGACAGAAAGTTTAACCGGAAGGGGCGGAACTAGGTCAAAGTTAACAGGAAGGGGCGGAACTGGGTCAAAGGTAACAGGAAGAGGTGGGACCGGAAGGGGTGGTACCGGAAGGGGCGGGACGGGAAGGGGAGGGACCGGAAGGGGCGGGACAGGAAGGGGAGGAACCGGAAGGGGAGGGACAAGGGGCGGGACAGGAAGGGGAGGAGCCGGAAGGGGCGGGGGAAGATCAAAGGATAGCCACGCCCACCTGTCAATCAATCAAATTGACAGGTGGTGTATCCTATTACTACTCGCGTCTGCTCTAGTGAGCTCACGCTGCGCTGCCGTTTGGACTTTGAGGCGAGCTGATAATCAGTCCATGATTTAAATGAGTTTCGTTCCGCTTTTGGCACATAAACATTATCGAACATTTATCAAACTCTTGATATCGTTTTATCGAGAAAAATTGTATCACGATAACTATCGTTATCGTTTTATCGCCCAGCCCTAACGTCAGGTCATAGGTATTAATTTTTTAACGTGTGAGAATTGCGGAGTGTGCAAGGAGCTTTAACGCTGAGGTGGTTTCACTCATCGAAGAGAAGATTGCAGCTCTACTGAGGCTAAAGGTACGATTAAATATTTTGCCAAACAGTTGTCAGTGTTATTTCGTCATTGTCATTGTAGCGGTTCAGGTTGTTTCAACCGTAATATTCTGTTAAACGGGTCGCCAATGAGCTGAGCATGTGGCATAAATTGATTTTGATGGTGTTGTTGTGGTAACGTGATTGTGTAGGCCTTATATACACTGCACATCTGGTGATCTAAAGACCTATTTAGAGGTCGACCGATTCATCGGTTTTGCCGATTAATCGGCACCGATAGTTGTTTGGTGGAACTATCGTTATCGGCAAAAATCCACACCGATAGTTTTTCCGGGTTGCGTCCGTTGCTGGAGCGGCTGAGAAGTGCGCGCGGTCATTACACAGCACGAGAGCGCTCAGAACAGAAGAGACTGCTGGCATTATACAGAGTGAGAGCGGCCTCTAGAGGACAAATAACAAACTATCACTGGCTGAGTTGTTTACATTAACATGTGAGGCAGCGCGCAGCACGGAGAGAACACGCAGCGGGAGCGCTGACATTTAAAACACCGACAGCAAAACGGTATGAATACAAGTAGCTACATATTGCCATATCATTACAAATTAATTCATTTGTTGACTAGATGCTGCATCAGCAGAGAAAGAACAGTAGTTTGCCGTCGAGGCTGTGAGGACTCTAACATTACCTCAGTCAACCGTTAATGCAATGTGACAAAAACACACGCAGACCTGACCCAAATGTTTTATGGCGCAATTGTTACAATCTATTTGCATTATTTTTATCCGGCTGGTCACTTTTATGCGTTCATTAGCCGACGAAGTTGCATATTTAAAACTAGTGACGTGATTGCTTTCTCAACATTGATATGTTCATGCTGCCGACAGAAACGTAAACTAATCAGAAACGCGTTCGATTTAAGATCTTTTTAATCACTACAATAGATCTTGTTATTTTGATTAGATAATCATCAAGTGTTCTAAAATATAGAAGCAAATAAAGTGAGAGACTATAGGCTATATTACGTATACATAATACAGGTCTTTATTACATTTTAATGGCCATCTTTAAGCACGACTCTTTGGAATCATATGAAATGGTAACACTTTACAATAACATTGCATTTTTAGCATTACATAAGGTTAATACAAGTTGTAGAAGAATTATTCATTGCTACGGTAGTTTGTTAATTTCAACATTTACTAATGCATTTGAAATTGAGTTTTAATTCTTATTTTATCTTTTATTACCTTAGTTAATGTACTGTGAATGAACTAACATGAATGATAAAGGTACAATTGTATTGCTCATATTAATACATGCAGTAAAAAGGTATATTGCATTATGCATATAGTTCATGAAAGCTAGTTAATACATCCTTGTTTACAAATGGGACTTGCAAAGTGTTAGGCTACCTATGAAATGTACGTATGTTTCTAGGTTATAGCTAACGAAACCTGTAATATTTTAATGTTTAAATTATTTTCTGTATAAAGTTAATATATTCATATTTATTTATTTAATTGAGCACATTTCAGTTCAGCACTGTTTTATTGTGAGTATGATGTTTGTTTTTAATCCAGTATCCATTAAAAAAAATATCGGTTGAATTATCGGTTATCGGCATGTACGGTCAAACCTAGATATCGGTATCGGTAAAATCCACTATCGGTCGACCTCTAGACCTATTTATAGGCTTACCAATCATTCTTCTATTATGTAAGTTTAGGCTGTTTATTTTATTTATATTAGTAAGATGATGTGCTCTGTCATCTCGGTATTTCAGATGCCCCCTCATCAGCGCTCGGCTGGCGCCGGTTCTGGGATAGGTTCTAAGTTTTCTACTTTCTCCGTTTACAGGCCATATCTCCTAGAGAGGGTGAAGTTTTCGATCTTATATGACCCACCCTCTTTAAATTCTGGGTCACTGCCGTGTTTTATCGACAGATTTGTCTCTCCATCTGTCAGAACAGATAGTGTGCTGACCTTATATGTTCCTACATTAATTTTAGCGTTGTCTGAGACAAAATTCAAAGCCTTTTGGCTCCTGCGGCTTCCCACACACTTGACTTTAAGTGGTGCTTGCCTGTCATGGTCAATAAACAGTGGATTCAAATGCAAGTAAAACTCAGTTTATTGAAGTATAGTTGATAAGATAGTGAGTAGCCAGAAGCAAGAGTCCAGGAATAAATGCCCTTGGTAGCGCAGGGACGCCGATGGACAACCCAGTCAGTCACGATGGTGAAGGATGATGGAAATCCAATGCGCTGGCGGCCAGGACTCGGGGACCAGAAGAACAGAACCTCTGGAAGAATGCAGAGTGAAGAGGACAGGAATACTGGATACAGGTGCAAACACAGAAGATACGAGGACAGGCAGGATACAACACACCGGGAACCCTCAACAACGATCTGACAAAGACAAGACGAAACTGTGAGCGTAAGTAGGCGCCGCTGATCAGCTGCAGGTGGAACCGCTGATCAGCAGTACTGATCAGTGAACACGCCCACCTGCACACACAACAACATGTAGTGAGAAAGAGTCAGTGAACTGTGACACAATTTTCAAAAAAATTGTCATTTACATCAACCCGCATAAATACGCCGTTGAGTGCCATAACTATGCCAAACCTATGGGCGGCAGTGTAGGGAGAAGGATAAAGCCATGAAAGGCAATCAGAATCCGTGCACTCCTTTGCCTCTGCTCCTCGATATAGTAAAGCTGTTGTATTTGCAAATGCAAACAGGCCAAAAGTGTTAGCACAAAAGTAAAAATGAGTACCGCCTTAACAGCATCCATGATCAGTAGCCAAACAAACTGTAAACAAAGGGCGCTCACATGATGTTAAGCATTTTCGGACGCCTAACGTGAGCTTTGAGAACCTAAAACCCCGTTTCTCCCAGTTGACACGGCAACACATAACCGGCGTTATCAGAAATCGTTTTAAAACATGAACATTTCATGACAAAAATTAGTTGTATATATACGTATATGAATATGAGTCGTTCTACGAAAACGTGCCATTTTCTATTCTGAAAATCAGATTTTCAAAGTATTTTTTTTGTTGTTTTTAAGGACAGAAAAATATGTGGTGCCATCTCAGGCTATCTTATTTATTTATTTTCCTAAAATAAATAAATATCTTACCAATTAACAAAATTAACGGAATGCATAGCTGATATAAAAAACTGGATGACTAGTAATTTCCTACTACTAAACTCTGAAAAAACAGAGATTCTAATTATTGGACAAAAAACTTCCTCACGTAATAACCCAGAATGCCCCGCGGAAACCCTGTGACACTTCAGGACTACGTTGTCGTCGTGTCCAGGCACAGGTCCTTCATCAGATCCGGATACAGCCTGGATCCGGCGGACTGCGGTAAACCTCGGGATAAACAGAGAGACTAATATTAGCATAGACGCCATCCTTCTTATGGTGTAACAAGTACATCAGGATTTATGGGGAGTGTTCCCGGTTCCAGCTGATCTAATCTATGCAGCCTAACATTGCATTAATCATTTGTATTTGCTGTCGCAAAATATGTACGATAGTGTGATAAATATGCGGAACAAGTTTGGTAATTGCTTCAGGCTGGAGCAGAAGTGCCATGATGCGGAGGTGACGCGGGTCAGCGGTACAGCGGTGGACAGGTCTGAACCTTGGAAAAATGGGAAAGTGCAAATTCCAGCCAGAGTGGCTGGAAAACGAAACTTTTAAGACATGGTTGCAGCCCGTTAGTGGTAAAAATGATGAAGGATTTTGCGGCGATTGTAAAAAAAAGCATTTAAGTTGAGGACAATGGGAATTAGAGTGCGGATCGGGCCGAATTTTTTTGTCCGAGCCCGGCCCGCGTCCGACAGAGCAGTAACCGAACCCGACCCGAGCCCGACAGGCATAAAGATATTTATGTCCGAGCCCGACCCGAGGCCGACAGTTAAAATCACATTTTTTTTCTCATACTAATGACACATGTGCGTTTGTGTGGAAAGCCTGCTTTTATTAGGCAACTGTTGGAAGACATTCGGAAATGTCAGCAGGATGAGTGCATCAGCGCGCACGGAGAAACAAGCGCACTTAACGCAGGCGCGCATGCACGTGTTTCGTTGTCACGGCTACATAAACAAATTTCCGCACACAGGAAGACAGATGTTATGGTAATATTTTACATGTATTTTAATCACAAAAACGAACGTTTGGATCACGTGAAAGCATCAGGCACATTGGCTACCAATATAATAAGCTGTTTTAAATTTTAAATGTTCAATGCCATATCGCGCTGATGTGACCGAGCCCGACCCGAACCCGAACATAATTTCTAAATATCTGTCCGAACCCGGCCCGGCCCGTCGGGTACCGACGGGTCCCGTCGGGCTCGGGTCGGGTATCCATCCTCTAATGGGAATCAGCGGCGTAAAACCCCATTTTCAGTGTGACGGCCACAAATCGTACATTGTGTTTAATTTGTCGTTTAATGAGATCTAATATATGTTGTTAGTAGCGAGAATATTACTGTAATATTACCGACTGTTACATGCATGTACTTTAATGGTCCAGTGGCAGAACTTTTGCCAAGCATGTCAGAGGTTCTGGGTTCTAATCAACACTAAGTAATATAATTTTTTTTCCTCATCAAAACCGATTGTTTATTAGTGGTTGTATATATCAAGCAGGGACACGTTTGTGTGCATTATGTTTTGTGATTTCACCGTAACGAATAGAGAGTCTCTCCGCAACGGATTGAAGCGTGTGTCCGAGTGAAGACTCAACAGAAGCGAGCGAATCAAGCGAGCCACAACAGAACACTGTATCCGCGCCACTGATCGCAGCGGCAACGAGCACTTTAGTCACTTGATTTCAAAACAACACATTTTAGATCGCCTCTTTATTAACAAACGAACTAAATGAATGCTCTGCTAGAGTTAACTGGAGATGTTTTATTTATTTGTATTGGTACATCCGTGTCGCGAGATCACACCTGAGAAGACAAAGGCCGGATAATGTGCCGCATAATGAGCTGCATATTAATTAGCCCTTTCACACAGGTGTGTCACAGGATCCCAAAGAATGCAAGGACAAAAGAAATTATCTATATAGCCTATACATATTTTACAATTAGAAATTGTAACCAATTACAAATAGGTTACAATTACAACAACAATTACAATTTTAACAATATTTCAATTGTATTTCTTTGTAAAAAGTATACATTTTATCATACGTATTAAAAAAGGTAAGGATTCATTAGTTTGAATATTGGAACAAACACTATAATAACATCTTAGTTGATAATTCAATATACCTACTTTATTTTTGACAAAACATCATACTATAGTAACTTAATAATCTATCCAAAACTAATCACAAAATCGTGTCTAAACATTCATATTTAGTCTGTAATATATTGTGTATGATATATTAGTATATACATGTGAATTTGCAGCTTGTTGCTTATACAGACATTTTATTTCAACATATTTCAGTCTATTTTTACTCATCTTAGTAGGCTATAGCAATATAGTTTGTATGTGTTCATGTAAACATAACATTTACTAATGTGCGAGAGTGAATGAACAAGGCACAGACACGCGCTGTATAACTGTAGAAAACAAAGCGCGCGCGCGCCTGTGCCGTTCACTCATCATTTAGCCTACACACAGACACGCAATTCATATTTAAACAGTCTTTTTGCGGTTTACAGTCCGACACTATTCAATATCACGATTAGAACAAAGCACTAGAATAAATGACTTACTACATCAGCTGGATCCGTTGCTCCTCGAAATGAAACTACCAGCACTTCTGGTACATTTTCCAGGGTTAGATAGTATTATTCCTCACAGCGAAAGGATACGCTGTGTACACAGCTGTACAAGATACTTACTAAACACGATGTGTTTTATAATCCAGCTGGTGGGCGTTGGCATGTTTGAACGGCTTGTCTAAGATCATTTGCGTTTGAATAGCGCGCGCTCTCCGTGGGCGTGGCACATTAACGCGTAATTAGGTATAATGAGCTGGAAAGAAAAATACTGACATCTCTCTCTTTTCATACAGATTACATAAGCTGAGAATATTTGTTTTTTTATATAAATTAATTCATTTAAAAGAAGAGAGTTCAAGCTTCATTATGGAAAAACACTCGTGCCTGTATGACAAGTATTCGCGGAATTAAAGTTAATCTTAGGACGCGTTTCAGAATGGACTTCACTGACAGAGAGAAGGCAGAACGCACATCATGTTTGTTTTTCTTTATTTGGCGAAAAGCACAACACTTTGTTTTTATTGTGAGTATCCACAAAAAAAATAGACACTTATCAGGATCTAATGATATACAACACTGATGATCGCTGATCGATTGCTCCTGCCTGATCGGTGATCGATTGCTCCTGTCTGCCTCGCTGCCTGCTGTGTGTTTGTTTGCTTCGAGGCTGTAAGCTTCGCCTGAGCCTCGTATTTCTTTATGTTTTGAGCCATCATTTACTATCTAGTTGTTTATACTACTAAATACAGCTTACCCAACATCTCAGATTAACCTTAACGTTACATCTCTAGCTTCCGTTATTCTTAACACAGCACGCTAGTAACTCGCTAACGTTAGCCTGCTAACGCGCCACCCGTGCGCTCATTTATTTATTTATTTTCTCTCGCGCGCCCGCGCCTTTGAGTTCATAAAGTCCAGGTAAGTAAGAAATCAGTCAACAAACACGGTGAGTAATGTCTTCTTGTCCTGTTATTGTCACCTGTGTCACATGTCATATGTTTAGTATAGCCTTCTCCGATGGCAATATAGGATTTATATGTGATAAATGCAAGGAGACAGTCAGGCTGACGGAGAAGATTTCAGAACTAGAGACACGCATCCAAACTTTAATTGAGGATGGTAAGAATGCTAGATCTTTAGATAGTGTTTTGGATGCGCCTAGCATAGTGAACTCTTTACATGATTCGGTTCCGGCTGAAGTAGAGCCCGTGCAGCAGGGCAGATGGGTGACCGTGAGAGATCGTTCTAGTCGTGGATCAAAGAACCACTCTTCCGTTCCGATTCCCATAACAAACCGATTTGCCCCACTCAGTGAAACACCCACTGAGAATTCTGTTGATTGTGCCCTGGTAATTGGTGATTCGATCACACGGAACGTGAAAATAGAGACACCAGCCACCATAGTCACATGTTTGCCGGGAGCCAGAGCGCCTGACATCAAAGCAAATTTAAAAGTGCTGGCTAATGCTAATCGTAAATTCTCTAAGATCATTATTCATGTCGGCACTAATGATGTTCGACTCCGCCAGTCGGAGATCACCAAAATTAATATTAAAGAGGTGTGTGAACTCGCAAGTACGATGTCAGGCACTGTAATTTACTCTGGCCCCCTTCCTGTACGCAGGAGTGATGAGATAGTTAGCCGATTGGCCTCACTGAACGGTTGGCTGTCGAAGTGGTGTCCGCAGAATAATATAAAATTCATAGACAATTGGAAAAGTTTTTGGGGCAAGCCTGATCTGTTGAAAAGAGATGGTATCCATCCCTCCTGGGCTGGTGCTGCTCTTCTCTCTAGTAATTTGGCTCATAGTCTTAGAGATAAAACATGACAATCTGGGGCTCAGGTCAGGAAGCAGACAGACTGGCTAAACCGACCGTCTGCTAGCGGCCTCACGTCACCAAGGTCAGATAAATCCCATCACATAGAGTCTCTTTCACCTAGATGTCATCATATAGAGACTGTGTCTGTTCCCCGAATTTGGAACTCCAAAAAACGTCAGGTTAAAAATTTAATTGATGTTCAACAAATAAAAAACAGATATAATACAGATGAGCAAATGATAAAGCTTGGGTTGCTGAATATTCGATCCCTTACTTCAAAATCTCTCATAGTTAATGATATGATTTCAGATTATAATCTTGATATGCTGTGTTTGACAGAAACCTGGCTAAAACCAAACGATTACATTATTTTAAATGAGTCAACCCCACAAGATTACAGTTATAAACATGAACCTCGTCTGAAAGGCAAAGGGGGAGGTGTTGCTGTAATTTATAGTAATATTTTCAAAACCACTAAGAAATCTAGCTTTAAATATACTTCTTTTGAAGTATTGGTGCTTAATGTAAAAATCTATAGTGTAAACGATAAATCACATTTGAGAATTATGCTGGCTACTGTATACAGGCCACCAGGGCACCATAAAGATTTTATCAAAGAATTTGCGGACTTCCTATCAGAATTAGTATTGGCTGCAGATAAAGTACTAATTGTTGGTGATTTTAATATACATGTAGATAATGAAAAAGATGCATTTGGATTGGCATTTAAAGACATTGTAAACTCAATTGGAGTTAGACAACACGTGTCAGGACCTACTCATCGTCGTAATCATACTCTAGATCTAATATTATCACATGGAATAGATGTTGATACCGTTGAAATTCTGCAGCAGAGCGATGACATCTCAGATCATTATCTAGTCTCATGTAAATTACATTTAGCCAAGGCTGCAAAGCCGACTCCGTGTTATAAATACGTTAGACCTATAACTTCTGCCACTAAAGATTGCTTTATCAATAATCTTCCTAATCAGTTTCATCATCTCAGCATCCCGGATAGCTTAGAAGAACTTGATATTGCAACAGAAACGTTTAACTCTCTCTTTTCCAGCACTTTAGACGCAGTTGCTCCGTTGCGCTTAAAGAAGATTAAAGAAAATAGCCCAACGCCGTGGTACAGCGAGCACACCCGGGCCCTTAAGAGAGCAGCCAGAAAAATGGAGCGCAACTGGAAGAAAACTAAACTAGAGGTATTTCGGATTTCATGGAAAGAGAGCTCGATTGCTTACAGAGAGGCTTTAAAAGCTGCTAGATCTGCTTATTTTTCAAACCTATTAGAAGAAAATAAACATAATCCAAGGTATTTATTTGAAACAGTGGCTAAACTAACGAAAAAGAAAGCTTCAAGCTCAGAAGTGTCCAAGCAACACAGCAGTGATGACTTTATGAACTTCTTCACTTATAAGATTGATAATATCAGGGACAAAATTATAACTATGCAACCGTCTACCACAGTATCGCATCAGGAAGTGCATTGTAGTCTCCCTGAGGAAAAATTTGATTCATTTGTTGCTATAGGAGAGGAAGAATTCTGCAAACTCGTTAATTCATCTAAATCGACAACTTGTATGTTAGATCCTATACCGACTAAGCTACTGAAAGAGATGTTTCCAGAGGTCATATATCCTCTTCTTAATATCATTAATTCATCTTTGTCTCTAGGATACGTACCAAAAACCTTTAAACTGGCTATGATAAAACCGCTTGTTAAAAAAACACAACTTGATCCTACAGAATTAGTCAATTACAGGCCGATCTCGAATCTGCCTTTTCTGTCAAAGATATTAGAAAAAGCAGTATCTTCACAACTGTGTTCCTTTCTAGAAAGAAATGATATCTGCGAGGATTTTCAGTCCGGATTTAGACCGTACCATAGCACTGAGACCGCTCTCATTAGAGTCACAAATGATTTGCTCTTATCATCCGATCGTGGTTGTATCTCTCTATTAGTGTTACTCGATCTTAGTGCTGCATTTGACACAATTGACCACAACATTCTTTTAAATAGACTAGAAAACTATGTGGGCATTAGTGGAATTGCACTAGCATGGTTTAAATCATACTTATCTGACCGTTATCAGTTTGTAGCAGTAAATGAAGAGATGTCTTATCGATCACAAGTTCAGTATGGCGTACCACAAGGCTCAGTACTAGGACCGCTGCTGTTCACTCTGTACATGCTACCATTAGGAGATATCATTAGGAAACATGGAGTTAGCTTTCACTGTTATGCCGATGATACTCAGCTGTATATTTCTTCAAAACCCAACGAAACTTACCAATTCACAAAATTAACGGAATGCATAGCTGATATAAAAAATTGGATGACTAGTAATTTCCTACTACTAAATTCTGAAAAGACAGAGATTCTAATTATTGGACAAAAAACTTCCACACGTAATAACCCAGAATACTGTCTAACACTTGATGGCTGCTCTGTCAAGTCTTCGTCGTCGGTTAGGAACCTGGGTGTGCTCTTTGATACCAACCTTTCTTTTGAAAGCCACGTGTCTAGTATCTGTAAAACTGCATTTTTCCATCTTAAAAATATATCTAAAATACGCCATATGCTCTCATTGGGAAATGCGGAACAATTAGTCCATGCGTTCATGACCTCAAGGCTAGATTATTGTAATGCTCTACTGGGTGGTTGCCCTGCACGCTTAATAAATAAACTACAGCTAGTTCAAAACGCCGCAGCTCGAGTTCTTACCAGAACCAGGAAATATGACCATATTAGCCCGGTTCTGTCAACACTGCATTGGCTCCCTATTAAACATCGTATAAATTTTAAAATATTGTTGATTACCTACAAAGCACTAAATGGTTTAGCTCCGCAGTACTTGAGCGAGCTCTTAACGTATTATAGTCCTTCACGTCCATTGCGATCTCAAAATTCCGGTCAGTTGATAATACCTAGAATATCTAAATCGACTGCAGGCGGTAGATCCTTTTCCTATTTAGCACCAAAACTTTGGAACAGTCTTCCTACCATTGTCCGGGAAGCAGACACACTCTGTCAGTTCAAAGCTAGACTAAAAACACATCTCTTTGACCTAGCATACACATAACGCACTATAGACTTCTATAAATTCAATGTTAGGCTGCATAGATTAGGTCAGCCGGAACTGGGAACACTTCCGTTAAATCTTGATGTACTCGCTACATCATAAGAAGAATGGCATCTACGCTAATATTAGTGTCTTTGTTTATCCCGAGGTTTTCCCGCAGCCTGCCGGATCCAGGCCGTGTCCAGATCTGATGAAGGAGATCCGCCTGGACCCGATGACAATGCAGTGCTGAAGTATCCACTATCCTCTCCCTATGGAGGATCCCTTTCCCACTCTACAGATAAAGCGTTGTGAATTCCGGCTCGCGTACCCCGAAGTGATAAAATAAAACAAAATTCTGTATCAAAATTTATAGGCAAGAAAAGTAGTTTGTTTAGGCTGGGTTGTATGAATTATAAACCTGCGCACATATTTTAAAAAGCACATAACTATAGAATCAATTCTGAATGAGCATGTGAACGCCGTCAGCGTTAATCACAGGTTCGCGTTTAAAAGTCTGATCATTTCGACGGAGGTGAATCAATCAAAGTTAACTTTAGCTGGAAATAACATTATTCAAGAACCGCTATAATGCCAAAACAATCTGTTACCTTAAATTATATGTTTATCTCTGTAAAGCTGCTTTGAAACAATCCATTGTTAAAAGCGCTATATAAATGAAGATGACTTGACTTGACTGACTTAATATGTTAGATCAAAAACAACAGAGTATTTTGAGTTTCTTTTGCACTGATAAGAAAAAAGCGAGACGGCGCGATAGCCGACCTCAGAGGGTTAAGGCTTTCCGGTATTGTTGGTAACATGCTGTTGCTCAAGCTTTTCAGGTATTGGCATCATGCTTGTTGCCGTGGCTCACTCAGGTAACTGCAAAAGCATCCAGAATTGCGCTGTCAGTTGGGTTTGGGGGATATTGGCATATGGTTTTGTTTTGGGGAGTTATTGCTGCTCTCCCTGCTCTTACCAATGCTAGGCTGCATGGATGTGCAGGGAGTTCTCACCCAGAACGGAACCACACCGCCAATCCAAATTGTATTGTAAATGTCAATCGTATTGGACGATAGTGGTCCTGACAGAAATTTTACTTACTGTAATATAGGCTGTATATGAAAAGTGCTTCTCTGCTTATTATGCGCTGTCTTGCATTGTGTCTGATGGTTCTTTCGATTACATTGATCTCCTTATTGTGTGTGGTGAGAAAATGCCAGTCTATCTAAACTCTTGGCAGACAGACGGCACACGGGACTCTCTGACACACAGGAACACTGGGAGCAGACTCTCTGACACAGGAACACGGGGAGAAACATGTGAAATCACAGCAATGGGAAAACCAACTGGTTTATCTGAAAACGTCTGGGCTTGAGCTGAAACTGGCCTCTTTGAGAAGAACATCTTGCAGCTGCTGCAACAATCCATCAGGGACGCTGGGAAATGCTGAAGGGGAACGTCTTTCTTCTCTTTGAAGGCTTTTTGAAAAAGTCATGCTGTAAAATGGCATCCAAGGTGATCCGTGACCCTCTGTCATGAAGTTTTTCAAGAAGATCCAGCAATTCTGTAAACGTTTTCAGAAGACAGTTGATTAGTCACATTTGTCCTTATAGACACTCATAAACAAATTGTGAGAAATGTAGTTCATGTGAGGTCATGTTACCATGAAATACACAGCATTTCTTGCTGTTACTATTCTTTGGATGCCCATGAACATTTATTCATTGCTAAACATTCATTGTCAATCCGCGGAGTTTTACACTTTACACTAATCATTTTACTGAGCTCTATATGTTTTTCAAGCAATGTTATTTCCATTTCATTGCTGTTGTTGGTCTCACCTTTGGACAGATGGGACATTTGCCAAAACCAACAGGTTATTCTCGGGACCAGTACATCCAGCAGTTTGCATATGTCGTCAGTCACGGCCCACTCAGCGTACTTTCTGACCGCTGCGTTTAAAATGGGTTCATCAGCTCCTGTAAGAATACATTTCCAGTGTTTAGTAAAGCATCATCAAACACATCAACGGTGAACGGTGTTGGAGAAGCCGACTCACGTCCTTCTGGCAGGAGCAGTGCGCCTCTGAAGTCCATCAGCTTGACTTGCAGGCTGTTCGAGTAGATGAGAACGTTCTTCAAGTGTGTGTCGTGATAAACGCCATGATCCATGCAGTGCTGCAGCGCAACAACGAGCTGCCGAATGATGCGTTTCACTATGTATTCGGTCAGACTGCCTCGGTTTCGCTGGACGTACTCATACAATGTCATGCCATATTGTGGATACTCCAGAACCAGGATGTCTTGATCTTCCATGACAAACATGTCATATAGTTGTATGATATGTGTGCTAGTTGGAGACTTCTGTAGCAGCACCATTGCAGCTGCGTCTCGACTCAAAGGTCTGGAATATCCCGGCTAAAGAAAAGAGATTGACTGAAGGTTAGTTGATTCCTAACTAATCTCTAATCTCGTGACTAAAGGCCCGGGAAACTTCATTTTCCATAAGTAATCTCTTGGGCTGCACTGACTACAGAGTAGTCACTCATTCAAGCCATTAGTCAATTAATCACATATTTATATTCATTTTATTACTTAAATTAAATTAATTTGAGGTGCTAAACCACATACTTTGAGCTTAAAAAGTTTATTAAAGATGAAAACCATGTTCTTTACAGTTGATAGGCTTTCAACTATATCATATACTGTCTACATGCAGGTTTATCAATTACCAAATTAGAATTAATAAAACGATTTTTGGAGAATTTCATGAAGAATAAATTAGTCCCTTACCATTTTCACCAGCTTCTCAGGCTGCCTATTCCCAAACAAGCTGATGATCACCTAAAAAATGAAGAAAATGGTTGCAAACGTAAGTAATCTGATCCATTTTTGTTTGTGTGCATGATAATCTACAATCTTTACATTTCTGATCAGACCTGTATGTTTATGTCAGGACGGAAAGACTAAAGGCAGAAGGAAACAAGAGGGAAAAGTTTGAGTAACATACTCGTTTGCTGTCCGAGTTTCGAAATCCCATATAATCCCTGTGATCGCCTCTGGATTTCAGTTTCTTCGCCACCTCATACTGAGATTCAAAGGATCCTAAAAAAAAAAACACGTTAGCATGTTAATGTCCAGCATGAGCCTGAAGTCCAGCACACACACACCTGAGGCCAGGAGTAGAGATTGAACTATCAGGCTGAAGAGGAGATGAATCAGAGTGATAATAATGAACACTCACTGCGTGTCGACCTGTGTCTGGGCCTGTGTGTCGGCCTGGACTCTGGCGGACCTGTCGGTGTGTGTGGACGCTCCTGCTCAGGCACAAAAGCACACACTTCGGTTTCGTTGGTGTGGAAGAGACATTTCCCAGCCTTCCACGCTCTCGAGGCGCCAGCACACACTCTCGTCCACTTTGAGTGCTTTTCTGCAAACAACAATATTGATGAGACACGAGTGTTTTACTAGCACAGATTACAGCTGAATGATTCACTAGTTTTGCATTGAAGAACACTAGAACAATGACACACACACACACTCGTTGCTAAAGCTGGAAGTCACATTATAATTGACTCCTTTTGTTTATTTCTGTCTACATGCTCCAGAGAGCCAGAGAAAAAAAAGTTTTGTGAATTTAGTAATTTTTTAATGTCATTACTTTGTTTAGAGCAAAAGAAACAAATGGGGGAAAACATTTGTGAAAAATGATATTTTATTCATGTTATATGTCCTCTGTAGTGGACACCAGGACTCGGTTGTTTAAAAATAAAATTGCATGAAATGACATTGGGATTTATTTATTTTCATTCACCAACAAATGTTTAGGTTTCAGGATTTTTTTTAACCAAACTTTGTATAAAGATGATTCTCAACTATGTTATGGAAGATATATCGGAATGAATTGATATGCCATTTCATTTTACTTTATGCAATATGAGGGTAAAATGGCCATAAATGTAATTCCCATTCAATACAACGTATATGTACACTGTATCTAATTTGCATATTAATTTGTTCTTCTTGTTGACTTTTATTTTCCCCAAAGAGAAATTGTGTTGCAATGAGTTTCAACATGCGTACACAGAAAGAACAAACAATGTACATAAATACGAAAATACAAAAACACATTTTAAAAATCACAAAATCAATGACAAAAACAGAAGCAATTCCCCCAGACTCGGCACTGAGGAAAACTCAGTAAACTCTACAAGTTTGGAAAAAAAACGCTATCTTTCATTTAAGCATTTTAATGCCTGTGGCAGAAAAAAATGCTGGCATCCTAAATAATGGGAGTAATAATTGGCAACATTTTCATAATATTATCTAATATTCATAGGAATATGAACGTGTTCTTTACAGGACATCCAGACTTCACACTCCGGCACGCATGGTCTAATATAATGTGGTCAAAAGTGTATTGGTGTGTGCTGTGTGTGTGTGTATGTGTGTGTGGTGTGTGAATAAACCTGTGGTGTATTGCTGTGTGTGTGAATGAACCTGTGGTGTATTGGTGTGTGTGTGTGTGTGAGAGAGAGAATGAACCTGTGGTGTATTGGTGTGTGTGTGTGAGAGAGAATGAACCTGTGGTGTATTGGTGTGTGTGTGTGCGCGCGCGTGTGTGGTGTGTGAATGAACATGTGGTGTATTGGTGTGTGTGTGTGGTGTGTAAATGAACCTGTGGTGTTGTTCCCCCACGCGACTCTAGGGGGAGCGGGAGCTTCACACTCCTCTGTTGTGTTTCTCTCCTCAACAGCGCCGCCCCGCGGCTCCTCCAACACTTCACTGCAGATCTCCTCGTCCACTGGGGAGTGTGCAAACATCATGTCCACTACAGATCCTGGGCTTTACAGCTGCAAATGCGTTTCTACAATGTTAGACGGACTAACTCTGAGTCTGATAATTGCTGCACTGAACAACTCGGCCTGTGACGTAATTTGGAACTCCCGCTGCCGGTGACGTCACAGCGGCTGCTCTGCGCGCGGTCGATCGATCGCCTTGAACACATTTAAAGAGTTCACCAACAATTAAAAAAGGGTCATCATTTAATCACACTCATGTCGTTCCAAACCCGTGAGACTTTCGATCTTCTTCGGAACACAAATGAAGATATTTTAAATTAAATCTGACAGATTTCCATGCAACAGAGTTAACAAGATTGTTAATCTATTTAAATCAAGTAGTTTAGTCCAAATCTCCTGAAGAGACTCGATCGCTTTATATGATGAACAGATTGAATTTAGGCTTTTATTCTCTACTGTAAAAAAACAAACCCTCTAATGCTAACTTTATAGGGAATTGTCTTGTTTTTATGTCCAAAAACACATTTATTTAGTGTTACACACACTAAGCAACATTTTTAACATTACAGATTATTTAATTATGTACAGAGTACAGAAAACTGAACACATCAATTCATAAATTAAACAATATAATCAGTGAATGAAGAGGGTAACCATAGTTCATTTTTTTTAAAGTCTCATCATGGGTATAGTTTAATAATGATTTAATCACTGATACTCTCCATAATTTGGCCCAAATCATAAAGACAGGATAAAAAGATATGAAAAGATTGAGTGTCCTGTATAAATGCGGTTGATGTGCTTTAATTCTGCTTCACTCAACAACCTCAACAATCTGACAATCAACTAAGATCTACAGTCAGAAACAAATAAAGAAACAACAACGTTCATGAAGAGCATTTCCAGCATCTCTCCTGTTTATGTGTGTGTTCATGTTGAGTTCCTCATGTAGAATCTGAGCTCTCTCGTTCCTCTCAATCTCTCAGTCCAGCTGTTTCAGTGGATGATGATGAGGAGGAAGAAGATGATGATGAATGATTGAATGAATGAGGCATTTATATAGCGCTTTCATATGTACTACTGTACACCCAAAGCGCTTTACAATCATGTCAGGGAATCTCTCCTCAACACCACCAGTGTGCAGCATCCACTGGGATTATGCAATGGCAGCCACAGTACAACGGCACCACACACACACACACACTCACACATACCAGCTATAGGTGGAGACAGTGCACTCACCACACACACACACACACACACCAGCTATAGGTGGAGACAGTGCGCTCACCACACACACACACCAGCTATAGGTGGAGACAGTGCGCTCACCACACACACACACACACTCACACACACGCACACACCAGCTATAGGTGGAGACAGTGCGCTCACCACACACACACACACACACCAGCTATAGGTGGAGACAGTGCGCTCACCACACACACACACACACACCAGCTATAGGTGGAGACAGTGCGCTCACCACACACACACACACACACTCACACATACCAGCTATAGGTGGAGACAGTGCACTCACCACACACACACACACACACGCACACACCAGCTATAGGTGGAGACAGTGCGCTCACCACACACACACACACACACACCAGCTATAGGTGGAGACAGTGCGCTCACCACACACACACACCAGCTATAGGTGGAGACAGTGCGCTCACCACACACACACACATACCAGCTATAGGTGGAGACAGTGCGCTCACCACACACACACACCAGCTATAGGTGGAGACAGTGCGCTCACCACACACACACACACACCAGCTATAGGTGGAGACAGTGCGCTCACCACACACACACACACACCAGCTATAGGTGGAGACAGTGCGCTCACCACACACACACACACACCAGCTATAGGTGGAGACAGTGCGCTCACCACACATGCACACACACACACACACACACCAGCTATAGGTGGAGACAGTGCGCTCACCACACACACACACACACCAGCTATAGGTGGAGACAGTGCGCTCACCACACACACACACACACAACAGCTATAGGTGGAGACAGTGCGCTCACCACACACACACACCAGCTATAGGTGGAGACAGTGCGCTCACCACACACACACACACACACACACACACACACCAGCTATAGGTGGAGACAGTGCGCTCACCACACACACACACACACCAGCTATAGGTGGAGACAGTGCGCTCACCACACACACACACACACACCAGCTATAGGTGGAGACAGTGCACTCACCACACACACACACACACCAGCTATAGGTGGAGACAGTGCGCTCACCACACACACACACACACACACCAGCTATAGGTGGAGACAGTGCGCTCACCACACACACACACACACACACACCATCTATAGGTGGAGACAGTGCGCTCACCACACACACACACACACCAGCTATAGGTGGAGACAGTGCGCTCACCACACACACACACACACACACCAGCTATAGGTGGAGACAGTGCGCTCACCACACACACACACACACCAGCTATAGGTGGAGACAGTGCGCTCACCACACACACACACACACACACACACACCAGCTATAGGTGGAGACAGTGCGCTCACCACACACACACACCAGCTATAGGTGGAGACAGTGCGCTCACCACACACACACACACACACCAGCTATAGGTGGAGACAGTGCGCTCACCACACACACACACACACACACCAGCTATAGGTGGAGACAGTGCGCTCACCACACACACACACACACACCAGCTATAGGTGGAGACAGTGCACTCACCACACACACACACACACACACACACACACACCAGCTATAGGTGGAGACAGTGCGCTCACCACACACACACACACACCAGCTATAGGTGGAGACAGTGCGCTCACCACACACGCACACACACACACACACCAGCTATAGGTGGAGACAGTGCGCTCACCACACACACACACACACACACACACACCAGCTATAGGTGGAGACAGTGCTCTCACCACACACACACACACACACACACACACACACACCAGCTATAGGTGGAGACAGTGCGCTCACCACACACACACACACACACCAGCTATAGGTGGAGACAGTGCGCTCACCACACACACACACACACACACACACACACACACCAGCTATAGGTGGAGACAGTGCGCTCACCACACACACACACACACACACCAGCTATAGGTGGAGACAGTGCGCTCACCACACACACACACACACACACACCAGCTATAGGTGGAGACAGTGCACTCACCACACACACACACACACACACACCAGCTATAGGTGGAGACAGTGCGCTCACCACACACACACACACACACCAGCTATAGGTGGAGACAGTGCGCTCACCACACACACACACACACCAGCTATAGGTGGAGACAGTGCGCTCACCACACACACACACACACCAGCTATAGGTGGAGACAGTGCGCTCACCACACACACACACACACCAGCTATAGGTGGAGACAGTGCGCTCACCACACACACACACACACACACCAGCTATAGGTGGAGACAGTGCGCTCACCACACACACACACCAGCTATAGGTGGAGACAGTGCGCTCACCACACACACACACACACACACACACACACACACACCAGCTATAGGTGGAGACAGTGCGCTCACCACACACACACACACACACACACACACACACCAGCTATAGGTGGAGACAGTGCGCTCACCACACACACACACACACACCAGCTATAGGTGGAGACAGTGCACTCACCACACACACACACCAGCTATAGGTGGAGACAGTGCGCTCACCACACACACACACACACACACACACCAGCTATAGGTGGAGACAGTGCGCTCACCACACACACACACACACACCAGCTATAGGTGGAGACAGTGCGCTCACCACACACACACACACACACCAGCTATAGGTGGAGACAGTGCTCTCACCACACACACACACACACCAGCTATAGGTGGAGACAATGCGCTCACCACACACACACACACACACACACACACCAGCTATAGGTGGAGACAGTGCGCTCACCACACACACACACACACACACACCAGCTATAGGTGGAGACAGTGCGCTCACCACACACACACACACACACCAGCTATAGGTGGAGACAGTGCACTCACCACACACACACACACACACACACCAGCTATAGGTGGAGACAGTGCGCTCACCACACACACACACACACGCACACCAGCTATAGGTGGAGACAGTGCGCTCACCACACACACACACACACACACACACACCAGGTATAGGTGGAGACAGTGCGCTCACCACACACACACACACACACACACACACACCAGCTATAGGTGGAGACAGTGCTCTCACCACACACACACACACACACACCAGCTATAGGTGGAGACAGTGCGCTCACCACACACACACACACACACACACACACACACACCAGCTATAGGTGGAGACAGTGCGCTCACCACACACACACACACACCAGCTATAGGTGGAGACAGTGCGCTCACCACACACACACACACACACACCAGCTATAGGTGGAGACAGTGCGCTCACCACACACACACACACACCAGCTATAGGTGGAGACAGTGCGCTCACCACACACACACACACCAGCTATAGGTGGAGACAGTGCGCTCACCACACACACACACACACACACCAGCTATAGGTGGAGACAGTGCGCTCACCACACACACACACACACACCAGCTATAGGTGGAGACAGTGCGCTCACCACACACACACACACACACACACACACCAGCTATAGGTGGAGACAGTGCGCTCACCACACACACACACACACACCAGCTATAGGTGGAGACAGTGCGCTCACCACACACACACACACACACCAGCTATAGGTGGAGACAGTGCGCTCACCACACACACACACCAGCTATAGGTGGAGACAGTGCGCTCACCACACACACACACACACACACCAGCTATAGGTGGAGACAGTGCGCTCACCACACACACACACACACACACACACACACACACATCAGCTATAGGTGGAGACAGTGCGCTCACCACACACACACACACACACACCAGCTATAGGTGGAGACAGTGCACTCACCACACACACACACACACACACACACACCAGCTATAGGTGGAGACAGTGCGCTCACCACACACACACACACACCAGCTATAGGTGGAGACAGTGCGCTCACCACACACACACACACACACACACACCAGCTATAGGTGGAGACAGTGCGCTCACCACACACACACACACACACACCAGCTATAGGTGGAGACAGTGCGCTCACCACACACACACACACACACCAGCTATAGGTGGAGACAGTGCGCTCACCACACACACACACACATACCAGCTATAGGTGGAGACAGGGCTCTCACCACACACACACACACACACACACACACACACACACACCAGCTATAGGTGGAGACAGTGCGCTCACCACACACACACACACACACACACACACACACCAGCTATAGGTGGAGACAGTGCACTCACCACACACACACACACACACCAGCTATAGGTGGAGACAGTTCGCTCACCACACACACATACACACACACACACACACACACCAGCTATAGGTGGAGACAGTGCGCTCACCACACACACACACACACACCAGCTATAGGTGGAGACAGTGCGCTCACCACACACACACACACACCAGCTATAGGTGGAGACAGTGCGCTCACCACACACACACACACACACACACACACACACACACCAGCTATAGGTGGAGACAGTGCGCTCAACACACACACACACACACACACACACACCAGCTATAGGTGGAGACAGTGCGCTCACCACACACACACACACACACACACACACCAGCTATAGGTGGAGACAGTGCGCTCACCACACACACACACACACACACCATAAGCACGCACGCACGAATTTCATTAAGTTTAGTAACAACATGTAACAATTTTTACATCAATTAATTTGGATAAATATCAGGTAGGCTACCTTATAAAGCTACATCACAAAAATCTCTCACTAATGCTGTAAATATAGGCTACAGGGAGTTGGTATTATTATTAAAGGGTAAAATTAACAAATAAAATATAATGCGTTTTTTTATAATAACGTTATAAGATTTTAATGATATGAGTAAAATTATAATAGGCTATGTAATATAGTGCATTTAGCAAAAATGATCCTCTCTATATGCCTAGTTAATTTTTCTAGGCTGTGGTCATTAAATGGCTTTTCTGAGGTAAATGTTACGTTACGTGACTAGGCTATTGCGCTCCAGTTGTTTTATTGACCTATTCCCGCGGTTGAAGCACTGGAGTGATTACATGAGAAATGACACATTTCACCAAGTTTCCAACATATTTCATTCGAATTGATTTACTAACTAAAGAAGAGCTTTAGATCAGTTCACAGCACGTGCTGCTTGAACCGAGGTGCTGATCTGGCACGTCATATTAAAGAGTGCCAAAACAGTATTTATTGTTGGAATTTCGTAATAAAATTGACATAATTTGAAAGCTTACACTTTGTTTCATTTAATAAGTAACCTGCCTTGTCTTGTCTATCGATGTCAGTGTCTTCTTTGCATTTGACATCCTCGATGTCATTTTTCATTCCGTGAAAAAAATGGAGAACAGTGTCAACACGATGCGTGAGCAGTGGCGGAGCCAGAGGGGGGTCCGGGGTGGCACTGGACACCCCTGACATGCGATTGGCCACCCCAAAATTTTATTTGCTACTGGCAGTTGCTGATGCTGATTTAAAAAAAAAAAAAAATACGTTCGCCGGCAGCGCGGGGCGCGCAGTTTTCAAACGGACGAGCAGAGGACGAGAGATGGTTGCAAGATACCGAACTTCACCGAATAGGAAAACATCATATTTGAAGTAAGCTTTTAAGGTTTAGCATAAGGGTGGTTTGCTCCCAATAGCCTACATTAGGCCGCCTAATACACGCATATACAGTACCTTGCCGTGTGTAGTAGCCTACGTTACACAAACTAGCTAATGTAAGGATAGGAGATCAAAACGCAGGAAAAGAAGGGCAGAAACAAGCGATATCATAATGCGATCACTATAGGTCTATGAAGCTTTATGGGTGTAGGTTGTTGATGGACGCGATCCACTGTGTTTTGATCATCATTATGAATCTTATCTAGATGTAGTCTTTGATAAAAATGCGATTTTCTCAGTATTTTGCTCATGTTGCTTTTTATGAAACTTGCCAACATTCAAGTGTTGATTAAAAAAAAAGACGCACGAAGCTAGAATAACATTATTTTTTTGTTTTTGTTTTAAAAGCACAGGGTTTGTTCTTTCTTTTGGTATATGTTCAGATATTCATACAACAAAATATTCTAGGGTGCCATGAAATTGTGAAAATTACCAAAACCAATTTTTTTTTATACTGGCGAGAAAGAGTTAAATGTTGGTAATTGGATGATGATTAGAATATGAATATGATTGGAATCATATTTTAAATTTGTCATATTTTTGAACAGGGTCGATTAAACATGAAAAGAAAGGGAGAGATATCAGAGTTATTTTAAAATAAGCACAAACATAGTCCAGTCATTTTATGAAAAAAAGGTAGAACAAATTGCAACAGAAGCAAACTCAACAAAATAATTTTGTATCCTCATTATGTCCTGAGTAAGGAAACAAAGTCCCTAAGAATCCCATTTGGGGAAAGTTTCGAAATCTGTTTCTGGGGATTCACTTTTTATTTTACTTACCTTTTGTCTTCTGCATTCTCCTTACCCTTGTCTCCTGTTCTTCCCTTAGACTCGTCCCCCAGAAACAGTCGCACAGACCCAGCCCCAAACCCCATCTCTTAATAATTAAAAAAGGCTGGTTTCTAAAGTATTTCTTCCTGCCTCTATGTATTAATGCTCATGGGTAGCCTAAATGGGTTCCATTCAGACTTTAAATTTAAGTATTTTACTGTTATGTGTCAACAAGATTCGACAAGACATTTTCACATGTTTAGATCTGTTGTGGTATTTATGCAAATTAGCACATACGTAATTAGATTATGCACCGTTTGTCCATCTTAACAAACAATTTTAAAAAACTTGGAATACATTTTTTGTTTGTCTTGATGCAAGTAATCAACTCAGTAATTTTCATGGTGATATCTAAAGGTTAAACTTTTTACCCTATTCTCGTAAGAAAAAGAATGAATAGGTGTATGAATAGGCTATATTTGTTTTTTTCCTAAACTTTCCCTAATGGGATTCTTTGGGACTTTTTTTTTCCTTACTCAGGACATATTGAGGATACAAAATCAGTTGAGTTTGCAATTTGTTCAAGGTTGACCCCCATTTTGGCTTAAAATGACTGGACTAACAGGCAGATCAGGTGCAAACAGACCTCCCAGCCCTTGCATCACCACTGGCTAGTCAGAGTCAGTGTGGTCCGACTTCAGAACCAGCAACAGGTCAGACCATCTACCACACACAGGCAGTCAATCACATACACAATTCAGGAATTTAAGTTGAGATGATTTTGCCAGATTAAAAGGATAGTTCACCCAAAAATGAACACAACATTTTTTTTAATAAATTAAATAATTAGAATTATTATAAATTATTATAAAGAAAGAATTATGTTGTATTTAATCTTCCTAGGATAAGATTTTATATTGATGGGCAATACATTTTTTTTTTTACTTTTTCAAGGACATGTCTGCTTGATGCCTGCTGTATCTAATAAAAGATAAAAATTTAAAATTTAAAAATTTTTTTTTGTAAATGTACGTTTTTTTGTAGATAAATGCAGCAGTTCATAACAGACACATGCAGTATCTTATCTACTTGGTGCTTCAGCTTTGTTTTCCGCAAATATTTTGGATGTTCAACACTTATAGACACAAACAGAGTGACCCAGTTCCTTCCACAAGCTTTTCCACTGTGTGTGTGTACTGTGTACCCCCGAAAGTAGCAGTGGCCACCCCCTGGCCACCCCATGTATAAAACTCTAGTTCCGCCACTGTGCGTGAGATTTGGCAGCGTCAACACTGTGCATTATATTTATTAAGAAACCGAAAAAGGGGCCTTTGGAGATACCTGGCCCCAGGGCCTTTACAAGTCATAATCCGTCCCTGCGTGTATCTAACACAGCATTCACGATTTAACACGTTAATAACACCTTAGTGTGATACCCGTAAGATTATTAAATTGTATATATGATCGTAAAAAAGTTTTATACAGACAATTTGTGATTGTTTGTTTATTTTCTATTGATTGTAAACTAAATTGGGCCATTAAAAACCTTTATAAAGTCCTCCTTCCTCTGGAAACTGCCTTCTAATGGCTGACACAACACATGCAGGTAAGGGCTTCCTGATGTGCCTGACCAGAATGGCATAGGCCCAGCGGACAACCTGCATGTATGCAGTGTACCGGTATTGCCTGAAGATATGGACAAAATATCAATATTGATCATCTTATACCAATTGCCTCACATAGTGTGATACAGGTAGTCATGCCCTAAATAGAGGCAACTTGTAATTGGAAATTGAAAATAATTGAAAAAATTACTCAGATTGTTTGAATATTCAAATCTTTAAGTTTCTGTTTCTGTTATAACCCAGGTGTAAAACATTTATTAAAAATGTACTTGAGAATGTTTTTATTACAATTAGACATGTGCCGGTATTCGGTAATGTGATAAATCCCGGTAATGAATATGCACGATATTGTTATCGCGGGCACTTCAAAATACCGTGAAAAATAATAGATTCGAATTTAGACTTTTAGAACGCGCATTAGCTTATTTTCCATCAACCGCTTAAACACTCCGTATATGCTGCGCAAAACACGTGCGGACTCTGATGTAAACAATCCCCACATGGAGTAGATGCATGGCGGAAGGAGGAACGCTGCCGACGATTTATCCTCCGCAGGGCTGCAAACTCTCAAGCATTCAGCTTGAGACTCAAGCGCCTTTCAGACAGGTTGCGGAATACGCGCGGAGACTTTTGTTGCTGGGTCGACCAAAGCACGCCGGGGTCAAAGTTCAAAATAGTTAAACTTTTTATTTGCAAAATAGCAAATCGCGTTGTATCTGAAGGGCAACGTTGAACCCAGCGGCCAGCGCCGCGCATTCTGCGTCCTGTCTGAAAGGCGCTTTACGCAATTGACACTTTTCACACGATCTCACGCAGAGAAAAATCGCGGAGCAAAGAGGACACTGACACCGACAGACTAGACAGAGCAGGATACTTTTGATATGAAAAAAAAAAAATCAGCTCTTAGGTTCTGTCCATTGTGCCGGATCGCTGCGCCATAGTTCAAGTAAACCGATCGTCTGTTACTTTTTATTTAAAGATACAGTACAACTTACCGAAAGGTATATGCCTCATACATAATATCGATCAATCAGTGTTTTTCCAACACAGAAAGAGGTCAATAAAACTGCAGGAGAACAATTATGTCACATAACGTTACATTTACCTCAGGAAAGCCATTTAATGACCAGCAAATTAGTTGACTAGTAAAAATAGTGAGGAGCATTTTGCTAAATATGTGCACTATATTACATATTTATTAGATGTTTACTTGTCATTACATAATTGTTATTACAATGAAACCCGCATTGTATTTTATTTCTCTCTGTATGTTTACAGCATTATTTGAGATATATTTTTTTCTTGAGAAAAATTAACATGCAGACTGTAGCCTACCTAATATTTATCCAAATGAGTCAATATTGAATTAAGATTGAAATCAAGTCAAAGAATTTAATTGAATAATACAAACAGTAGGCTACCAGTCATTGTACCATGTAAACATTGTAACATGTTGTCACTAAACATAATAAAATTCTGTTTAGTTACCATATGTTTTGAAAATCACAATTACACATTGTGATGCAAGTAAGTTGTTGTTTTTTTAGATACCCACAATCCATCTGTTTCTTTTGAGCAATTAAAATATCGTGATAATACCGTATACCGTGATAAAAGCTCAATCAATTAACCGCAGCATGAAAATTTGATACCGGCACATGCCTAATTACAATTCACTCAAGTATAGTTTTTATACATTTAATAGTATATACCTACCCTAAACATACTCATGTCTGCTGGCTTGGAGAGGTCCATGCTCCTGTCTGAAGTGCATAAAGGCTATCTGTAGCACATGTGTGGGCTGAAGAAGAAGCTTGACAGTTATTGGTGTATAATGTGTATAGGATGGGCAACAGAACGCACCCTTCTGGTGCTCCGGTATTTATTATTTTATTTGAAGATGATATACATTAATTAAATCTGACTTGCTGACTACGGTCCGTCAAGAAGTCATAGATCCATAAAATCAATTGGGGATTTACTCCCAAATTCACAAATTTTCTCACCAACAGGAGGGATTGGATCGTATTAAAAGCGGTACTGAAATCTGCTACCATAGGGTGCTTCTGGGGCTTATATCCTGTGATAGATTGGACTCCCTGCCAAGCTCTCCTAACATCTTTTTTGAAAAAGTTTTCTAACTTATGTTTGAATGCTGCTTTACAGTCAATGATCTTGCTTTTAATCTTTTTCTGCATTGTCTTTTTCTCTTCTCTACTTCCTCCTGATTTAAACAGACACCTTTTCTCATTAAGGAGTTGCTTTAACTCTGGAGTGACCCAGGACTTGTTATTAGGGGGATGATTATGTCCTCACAGAATTGTGCGTACCCCGAGATAGCGAACACGACGGTCACTACATTCCAGTCTGTGCACTCCAGGCAATCCTGAAGTGCCTCAGTCGCAGCATCAGTCCAGCATTTAACCTCAACCTTCTTTGTTTTCTCGCGCCGTAGGCGGGACACATAGGTAGGCATCAGTAGGCATCCTGGATGTCTCCATAGCAATGGTTGAGGCAAGCTTTATTGAGCGTAGAACAGGTGACATACACTCACCTAAAGGATTATTAGGAACACCATACTAATCCTGTGTTTGACCCCCTTTCGCCTTCAGAACTGCCTTAATTGTATGTGGCATTGATTCAACAAGGTGCTGAAAGCATTCTTTAGAAATGTTGGCCCATATTGATAGGATAGCATCTTGCAGTTGATGGAGATTTGTGGGATGCACATCCAGGGCATGAAGCTCCCGTTCCACCACATCCCAAAGATGCACATCCCAAAGATGCACTATTGGGTTGAGATCTGGTGACTGTGGGGGCCATTTTAGTACAGTGAACTCATTGTCATGTTCAAGAAACCAATTTGAAATGATTCGAGCTTGGTGCATTATCCTGCTGGAAGTAGCCATCAGAGGATGGGTACATGGTGGCCATAAAGGGATGGACATGGTCAGAAACAATGCTCAGGTAGGCTGTGGCATTTAAACGATGCCCAATTGGCACTAAGGGGCCTAAAGTGTGCCAAGAAAACATCCCCCACACCATTACACCACCACCAGCCTGCACAGTGGTAACAAGACATGATGGATCCATGTTCTCATTCTGTTTACGCCAAATTCTGACTCTACCATCTGAATGTCTCAACAGAAATCGAGACTCATCAGAACAGGCAACATTTTTCCAGTCTTCAACTGTCCAATTTTGGTGAGCTCTTGCAAATTGTAGCCTCTTTTTCCTATTTGTAGTGGAGATGAGTGGTACCCGGTGGGGTCTTCTGCTGTTGTAGCCCATCCGCCTCAAGGTTGTGCGTGTTGTGGCTTCACAAATGCTTTGCTGCATACCTCGGTTGTAATGAGTGGTTATTTCAGTGAAAGTTGCTCTTCTATCAGCTTGAATCAGTCGGCCCATTCTCCTCTGACCTCTAGCATCAACAAGGCATTTTCGCCCACAGGACTGCCGCATACTGGATGTGTTTCCCTTTTCACACCATTCTTTGTAAACCCTAGAAATGGTTGTGCGTGAAAATCCCAGTAACTGAGCAGATTGTGAAATACTCAGACCAGCCCGTCTGGCACCAACAACCATACCACGCTCAAAATTGCTTAAATCACCTTTCTTTCCCATTCTGACATTCAGTTTGGAGTTCAGGAGATTGTCTTGACCAGGACCACACCCCTAAATGCATTGAAGCAACTGCCATGTGATTGGTTGATTAGATAATTGCATTAATGAGAAATTGAACAGGTGTTCCTAATAATCCTTTAGGTGAGTGTATTGTTGGTACGTAGGTAAATGTTCCTTTAAACTGCATAAATTAAAGTCCCCAACAAGAAATTGGCTGCGTCGGGGGCCTCATTCTCTGCGTTAGTTACAAGTTCATGAATCGTAGTGCCAGCGGTCAATGTGTCGGCGGAGGGTGCAATATACACAATTTGTTGTATGTTGATTTGGTGTATTTCCCTAGGCAAATGGTAAGGCCTTAGGCAGAGCGCTAGTATTTCAATGTCCTTCATACAAATCTGATCCTTCGTCATAATATGACCAGGGTTACAATATTTATTGTTGATAAACTCGCACACACCTCCACCTTTCCTTTTCCAGGAGTTTAGGTTGCAGTCCATCCTCACCAGCGTGTAGACCTCTAGGTCGACCGACGGGTCAGAGTACGCCTCAGTGAGCCAGCTTTCTGTCAAGCAGATAAGGCAGGATTGACTGTAGTCGGTGAGATGAGTGCTGGCCCGTAACTCATCTGCCTTATTCCTTAGGCTTTGGACATTGCCGAGCATAACAGATGGAAGTGATTGTCTGTAAGGCTGTCTTTTCACACGTTCCCGGATTCCTCCTTTCCTGCCACGTTTCCTTGCTTTGGCGTTGTTGCCCCTGACACATTCCGATGGTAACAGCGATGTGTCGTAGGGATGAAGACGCGTTGCAGGGGATTTAAGATTTAGCAGAAAGTCTTGTGTGTAGGTGATTCGGGCTTCCTGGCCACTATACATGTACTGGTTGTAGCCGGCGGCATGTTTGGCATGATTGATTAAGAAAGTGATCAAAATCACCAGCAAAATAACTGGGTTCGGGCTTCATTCTGAGTCCTAAACGTTCATCTACCTAAAAAACGTAATTTAGTCGTCAATATTCTGATGGATTGTAAAACAATTACTAAAGCAAACAGACGCGCAAAGAGACCGCGTCGCCGCTCGCGCATGGGCCACACCACCTTTACTTCATCAATCAGTTAATAATATCTGTAATATCTGATTATTTTATATTGAACTATTCTATTCATAATAAATTAGTTACTTCCTTTTAATTTTGTTGAATATTAGTAATACTAGTTATGTTTAAATGTGTTCCCCGGTACATTTTTGCCATGTCTTTTTAAGGGGCTTGTTTTGCTCTTTTTGTGATATCTGGCAACCCGTCACCTGGAGCTTTAATCAAGAGAAGTTCAAGTTCAGAAGTGACTAGATGGAGAGCAACAGAATGAAAACCGCTACTGTTAGGGTGCTTTCACACTAGCACTTTTGGTGCACACCCGGGTTCGAATGACGTCAGAGTTAGGTTTGTTTGGATGATGTGAACGCTGTCTTCCGAACTCGGGTGCGCACCCGCGGACCGTACTCGAGTCCGCTTAAAAAGGGTGGTCTGGGGTACGGTTCATGTGAACTCCAGTACGGTTCGCTGCTGATATGAACGTACCAAATTGCGGAAGTGAACCGCTATTGATGACGTATAATGTATAATGTGGTCGACAGGACAGTTGTCAATGCGTGTGTGTATGTACCTTGATGAAAAGCGTGATTGACGCACTGCAAGCAGAGAGATGATTTATGCTTGCCTCCGCAAAAATTGTCCTCGGCGGACAGCCAGCTGTCTTTGGAACGATTTTAGTACTTTTGCGGCAGACAGACGCAAGTTCTTTGAAAACAAAACCAAAGATTAACAAAAAAAGATGAACAAATGTGAAGCGAGCAATTCTATCCATTTTGATGCCTAAATCATATCTGCGCCGGTTACCAAGCAACACGATTAAGCGCCAGCTGCAGCTTAAAGATGCAAGCGTTCCGCGGTTCGGATACAAAAATTATAATGTGAACACGGGGATAAAAAAAGTCCATCGGGGGCGGGGGGAGCAATCGAACTCGGGTTCGGAACAGGCAATCGAACCAAGTGTGAAAGCGCCCTTAGTGTTGACTAAGTAGTTTAAATTATACACACCTTGTAACTGCGTCATATTTTTTTACCATAGCCCGGTGAACACTGACACCCCGCGCTCCCTCTCAGTGCGCGCGTCTTTTGCATCAGTAAAATGCGATCAGTTAATTTGAGTGTCAAGTTGTAATCATGTATTGAATCAAAGAAAGATTTTATCAGCTGGTTCAGTGGCCAATTGTTTGGAGTTAGAAATATATAACTCACGCTGCATAGGCTATTTAGTAATTTTGCCTCAGATACAGGATTATACATTCGCTTTAACAAGCAGGTTGTTCATTAACACGGCAACCGCTTGCGTGTCATGCTGACTGCGGGGCATGGCCACTTCCATGTACGACATAGCAGCGGGCAAAAGGAAATTACGAATCCCACTATGGCCACACCAAGACCCGCCCTTCAATCACTACTATTGGCTAGGCACCATTTGTTCAGGTCCTATCCCCTGGCCATTCTGCTATCCTAACCTTAACCACTCGAGGTAAAATGCCTAACCCCAAACAATCGAGCTGCTTTGTAGGGCGGGTCTTGCCTTGGCCATAGTGGTATTCGTAATTTTGCAAGAAGCGGGCACAGAAACTTTAGGCGCCAATAATCAGAAGAGCATCGAGTGTGACGATTGGTCATGGCTGCTTTAGAAGAGTACAGAGATTACATAATATTAATGTTTAATACAGGTATGACTCATGCAGATATCGCTGCAAACATGAGTTGTAATGGTGTCCGACGAGGATGCTCAGTGACGAGTGTCAGAAGATTTTGTGAGCAAAATAAACTCTTGAGGTGGGGACATTTGAACAGTGATTTGGAGATGGCTGTGACTTGAGCTATTAACCAGGTAAGTTTTTAATTTTGGTTGCGTAGGACACCCCAATCAATTCACCAGGAGTTATAAGGCCAATAACGTTAATCTTTTATTTGACAGACAGGACCAACGTATGGCCACAGGATGATGACTGGTTATTTGTCTGCGAATGGAGTAAGAGCAGCCGCGTCGGTAGAGTCCTTCGCACTGTCCAGCAGCCGTATAGTGAAGCAAGACGTTGGGTTTGTCATACCTTACCTTATAGAGAATGAGAATGTGACGTCACGCGTTTCACTCCGCGTTGCATTCCGGAAAGGCACCACCATTTTAGGTGGTAACGCTATCCGTCGCCATGGTTACTTTCTTATCGACAGAGAGAGAAAGAGCAGCTTGATATGCGTTTGCATTTTTGCTATAAAACTGGCTGCAGATAAAGTGCTAATTGTTGGTGATTTAAATATACATGTAGATAATGAAAAGATGCATTGGGATTGGCATTTAAAGATATTGTAAACTCAATTGGCGTTAGACAACACGTGTCAGGACCTACTCATTGTCGCAATCATACTCTAGATCTAATATTATCACATGGAATCAATGTTGATGCTGTTGAAATTCTGCAGCAGAGCGATGACAATCTCAGATCATTATCTAGTTCCGTGTAAACTTCATTTAGCCGAGGCTGCAAAGCCGACTCCGTATTACAAATAAGTCGTTATTTTTGTTTGTTTATTGCGGACAAAAAGTATTCTCGTCGCTTGATAAACTTAAGATTGAGCCACTGTAGTCACTTGGACTATTTTAACGTGTCTTTAATAACTTTTCTGGGCCGGGAAGTTTCAACTCCTTTAGAAGCCTATGGAGGAGTGATCCAGCTCTCAGATTTCATCAAAAATATCTTAATTTGTGTTCTGAGGATGAACGAAAGTCTTACGGGGTTGGAACAACATGAGGGTGAGTAATTACTGACACAATTTTCATTTTTGGGTGAACCAACCCTTTAATGGGAATATTCAGTCAGCATGGAAAGAAATAAAAGTAATGGCTGGTGCAAAATATAAAGGACCAATTGGGATAACTTTGACTGAGTCTAGGATAGAAAAGGGAGAGATAGCTAATGAATTTAATTATTTTTTTAGGCGATTTGATACACACGATTTTAATGAAATTAGTAGGGATTTTTATTTAAGTTTGAATATCTGCAAATTGATAAAGCCTCTGTTTTGAGGGTTTTACAAACCAATGACATAATGACATATCAGTCATTTCGTTTTTCAGACCTAAACATCAGTCTGCTGCTGCGTTAACTTTGAGAGACAACTGATGCGTGATCAGTGAAGCAGCTCCAGTCAGTCAGCGAGTGCTCTCCGTGTGAGAGTGCAAAACTTTAGAGCCCTGCACAGGCCTCAAATCTAGGCCCTAGCCCGGCCCGAGACGCTCAGGCCCTAGTCCAGCCCGTGTCCGACAGCTCATCAGAATGATCAGCCCGAGTCCAACCCGAGCCCGTAAAAAAAAATAATAATAATAAAAAAAAATAATAATACACAGCCTGCCCTATGTTGCAGTCAGTAAAACAGATATGTTTTGTTCTAAATGGCAAAGTATTTACCGCTAAGTTTCTTTTCTTTTCTTTATAAAGTTAATTAAGAAAAAAAAAATTATGACGACCAAGCAGTCGACAGTGAGTTAAACATGTTTGATCCATTTATAGCCTCTCAAATCAACACTTTACTTGGCTACAATAAAATCCAAATATATAAAACAACTTAAGCATATCACAGAGACAGTTAACGTTAGTTTAAATGTTAATTGTCATTTATGAAAAGCTGAGACAAACTGGTCTGCTGCTCAGTCGCAACAGCGCTCGCAAACTAAATGAGTTTATGCAATACAATACAGAGAATGCAATCTAAACAAATCAAATAAATTACATTAAAAACAAACATCCTGGTTATCTTACCTCAAAAATCAAGTCTTCACTACAGAACATGGCCATTCTTATTTCCAATAGTTTCCAACAGACTCATGGAGATAAAGTCCAATCAAACAAAAAACAACCTCCTAACATGGCTAAGAACAGTCTCAGAGCATTGTGAAGAAAAAGCACAGCATCCACAGTGGAAGGTTTTAATCCAGTCGTACTTTTTCCAGCTGCGCTGAAGTCACGCTCGCTACCGGGACACTAAACACAGAACGAGCCGGTCGCACGAATCTCAGATCGCGCCGCCGTGAAACCTGTGTGCATGTGCGTGTGCAGACTGTCATGTGTCAGTCATGTCAGTGTGATAGGTTATAAAACGTCTTTCTATGTTTGCTTTTCAATCGTCATCTCATATTTTATTTTAATTAATGTCTAAAATAGACTATAAAAAAAGATAAGCCTAAAACAGGCCCGAGGCCCGGCCCGTGTGTGAACTATGACGTGAAAATTGGCCCGAAGCCCGGCCCTAGAAGCGTAAATAAGTCGGGGCCCGTCGGGCTCGGGCTGAAATGCAGGCCTCTACAAAACTTTCAGTGCCTTCAGCTTTCCGCGCTGATTGGCTGGACTCGTGACTCCCAACAAATCAGATGTGTGCGGGGACATTAGTCTAAACTGGGAGTAACGATTGGTGTGTAACCTGCCACTGATCAGGTGAAAGATGAAGGAATGGGGGCCCTGTATTCCAACGACTTTGTGGCCCTAGATCTGCCAGCCTTTTCCCTCGGGTGATATCATCTGCAGGGTTGCTATCTGAAGCCACATTGCGCCACTCACAGTGGCTGGTAAGGTCCTAAATCTCTGTCACCCTTGTACCAACAAAAACCTTGAATCGACAGGATTCGGATCTAATCCAGGTCAAAACAGTGGTGGCATCAGTCCAGATGAAAACTTGTCGAATAGGTAAAGTCAATTCCTTCTGAAGGGTCTTAGCCAACTGCGCACCGGTCAGGGCTGCACATAGTTCTAGACGAGGTATTGACAGCCGTTTCTTAGGAGCCACTCTTGATCTGGCCACTATGAATGTGATCTCCACTTCTCCCTGCCGATCTTCTGTTCGAAGATAGGCGACCGACCCATAAGCTGACTCAGACGTGTCACAGAAGATATGGATATCTCGCTGGCTGAGAAGATCATCTTTCAGTGCAGTACAATAACATCTGGGTAAGGCTTTCTTTTGTAGGTCACTAAGCTCCTCTGTCCATCTGTTCCAAGCATTCATCAAATCTTCAGGTAACCTGGGATCATCCCAATCTCTCGTTTTGTCCCATAGTCGCTGCACAATCACCTTGGCGCGTGTGGTGTACGGGACGATGTAGCCAAGAGGATCATATTGACTGGCAAACACCTTATATATATATATATATATATATATATTGCGCATAGTAACTTCTTGGCACTTTACAGCACGGAACTTATAGGACAAAGCATCAGTTTGACAATTCCACTGCAATCTTCTTGCACTTGGATTTCATATTCCAACCAGTCTGAGAAGTCAAGGAGTCAGATCGGACCAATCTGGCTTGCATCTACTTGTATCTTAAATGGCTTATCCAGCCTAGGGGCAGCTAAAACAGGAGCAACAGTTAATAACATTTTAACATGTTCAAACGCCTTCTGACAATTGGTACTCCAAACAAAATTGACAGCACCCTTAAGGAGATCAGTTAAAGGAGAAACAACAGTTGAAAAATTTTGGCACTATGATTTGCTGGTGCCTGTGGGGTGTCCATCCTGACATCCTTGTCGACAGATGCAGCACAAGAAGATTTGTGAGAATAGTTGGGTGGTGATATGGATCTATGTAGGTTATAACCAGTCAAATCATAAACCTGCAAATGTGCTGGAAAAGACGATTGTCTCCTGGGCTGCACAACAGGGACTTCAGCTGATAGCTGCTCCTCCATAACTGTGGAAAACTCTGGCTCCGGCTCAAAGGACCATGTAGAAAACTGTTGTTTTCAATCAGTTTGGGTTTGCCAGTGGGGGACTAGTTCACCACAGATGTCCGGTTAGAGACATGAAGAAGCAGCAGAACGTTCTCTTTATAGCTTTATTTTCTCCACAACAATTCCATAAAGCTCCAATAAAGGTTTATCACATAAGTGCGGATGAGTACAGTCGAGATGCCATGAGTATTGGTGTGTGGTCTAAAACAAAGCATATAATATATCAATATAATATAACAGAAACAATTCAATAACAAAATAAATACATACAATGAGATGTAGTAGAAATGCTTCCATGAAACATAAGCAACATCATGTGACTACATGAACACAAAATCAAATCCCTACTTCTATGTGAAGTATCCTTAAACAAGGAGTAGACAAATAGTATCAAACAAACAAATGCATTTCATCAAACAGTTAACATGAGTTGAAATACATAAACCTACTTACTTGTATAATATACGCACACCTCAATGGCAAGAAAGCACAGAGTCTGTTTGCTACACTCACCCCATGCAGAGCTATTAACTACAAATGCTAATCAATGCCACCTGCTGGAGATGGGCGGAGCCTAGTGTCTTCACGTTGCTGCTTTGACAGCATGCTCTGACATTGGCTGATTGCCAGAGCAAATCTCACAGACTCAAATACAAATACAATGGGCCTTTTTAACAATAATAAAAAATTAAAAAGATATTAAAATAAATCTGAAGGGAGGAATATTACCTTTTCTTATGTAATTTCCACCTACCCAAATCTAAACTCTGCTCATACCCATATCCAGTGGTATATATGCAATATTCCAGTGTAATTTTACATTAAACCCTTTGAAATTATATAAAGCACTGCAGAATGTGATAAATATTATAGTATATGTTGTCTATGCTATAGTAAACAAAAATAAGAAAATAAGCGCTTTATGATTTTGATCATTTTATTCTTTCAGAAGATACAAGACTTATCAATTTACAAATTATTTCCCTAAAATCTGTGGTCTATTACAATCTAGAACAGGATCCTCATCCTCCAGATTTATATCATTCATTATATGGGCATCAGTTTTGTCACCTGTGTTGTGCATCACCTCAACATCACCGGCCAGCCTCCTGGAGATGTGATGCCAGCTGTGCCAACTGTGCCAACAGTGCCACATCTTCAATCTCCAATAGAACCTGAAACAAAGAAATCACTGTTTATACATAGTTTCTGCACTGTAATAATATCCATTTCACAATATCAAAATGTAAATTTACTGAAATGACTCTTTTATTCAACTTATCCAAACTTGGAAACTATTGCGCAATCATACTTTCCATATCCAAAACATTTGACATTTATTTTCAAATAATAGTTTATCAGATTGGTTGCTTGGCTTTCACATTTCAAACTAACAATAACTGTCATGATCCTAGTCCTTCTCTCTTTCTCTGTCTCCCTCTTGTGGTCATTCACATACACTCACACACTCTTTTACGCACCTGTACTCACATTCACGCTCTCATTATCTCATCCCCTTCAGCTGATTCCACTCACCTCATCCTCTGCGCTGGTTTTCACCAGCTGTTTCCTAATTTTCCCCTGATTGTTTCTCCTTCTTCTAGCTCTTCCTGTCCTTGGCTCTTTGTCAGATTATTCGATGTTGAAGCTCATGCTATACGCTCACTCTATTGATCCGTGTCCTGTCCTGTACTGTCCTGTCTGGTGGTGTGCTGATGCTCAATTACCTGCAAGTATTACCGTGTTATCTGCTTTCTGAATTCTGTTCAGTCCTGGACGCTGAGATCCTCTGCCTCGCCATAGACCTTCTGCTGGCGTCTCCTCTCTTCACGGGTCGCTCGAGGTTTCTCTGATTCTGCAGTCGCCGACCGCATCTGCACTGCTTGCTGTCCAGACGAGGGGATTTCTGTTCTCATTAAGAGCCGTGTGGCCGATCCTGATTTTCTCAAGTTTTTCCCCTGAACAAGCGTCCTTTTGCTAAAGGGCAGCTGAATATAAATAAAGGACTGTTGATTGCCGCATCTCGCTGTTGAGTTCTCTTTCTACCGTTCCTTAACAATAACTTTATCAAAAAATTTATATAAACATTGTAAATGCTGAAAACCCATAGGGTGTACGTAACTTACCCAAACGCAGTCTTGAGAATGCGCACTCAAAACTTCTCTGAATCGTCCATTTACAAACCACCAGTTGCACCTCCAAAGATCGCTTTTATCAATGCCATTGATGCTTTTATCTTTCTAGATTTAGAAAGTTAATTAATTATTTTTTTTTAGAGATGCACCGATTGATCGGCTCGTGATCGGAATCGGCCGATTTTCACGTGATCGGCCATGACCGGCGATCGGCCGGTCAGTCTGACATATGCCGATTTTATGCCGGTCAAATGCACTCGGGCGCCGCATGATCGCACGTCGCGCAACATCAGCATCACACGTGCACGCGCGTTCCGCACATGTAAGAAACCTCGTTAATGAACCTGCAACATGTCAGCTGTTTGGAAATTATTCAGCGTGTGTGAAGATGATAACAAGTTTGCAATATGCAACACCTGCAAGGAAAAAGTAGGGCGTGGAGGGACGACACCAAAAACCTTTGGGACAACGAATCTAATCAGACACTTGAGACATCACCAGGCTGAATTCGCGAAGTTTGACGAAGCTACATTATTCGACTTCTGAGGCCCATTAATACCTCATTTCTAATAATTAGAAAAAAACTAATGGTCAGTTCTTATACGGGACGTCCCATACAGTATACACACCTCATATCAAACCATTTTACTGCAGCATTTTGGAGAAATGTCACATTATTCGACTTCAGAGGCCCATAAAGACCTCATTTCTAATAAGTAGAAAAAACTAATGGTCAGTTCTTATACGGGACGTCCCATACAGTATACACACCTCATATCAAACCGTTTTACTGCAGCATTTTGGAGAAATGTCACGTTATTCGACTTCAGAGGCCCATTAATACCTCATTTCTAATAAGTAGAAAAAAAGAATGGTCAGTTCTTATACGGGACGTCCCATACAGTATACCCACCTCATATCAAACCATTTTACTGCAGCATTTTGGAGAAATGTCACATTATTCGACTTCAGAGGCCCATAAAGACCTCATTTCTAACAAGTAGAAAAAACTAATGGTCAGTTCTTATACGGGACGTCCCATACAGTATGCACACCTCATATCAAACCGTTTTACTGCAGCATTTTGGAGAAATGTCACGTTATTCGACTTCAGAGGCCCATTAATACCTCATTTCTGATAAGTAGAAAAAAAGAATGGTCAGTTCTTATACGGGACGTCCCATACAGTATGCACACCTCATATCAAACCGTTTTACTGCAGCATTTTGGAGAAATGTCACGTTATTCGACTTCAGAGGCCCATAAAGACCTCATTTCTAACAAGTAGAAAAAACTAATGGTCAGTTCTTATACGGGACGTCCCATACAGTATGCACACCTCATATCAAACCGTTTTACTGCAGCATTTTGGAGAAATGTCACGTTATTCGACTTCAGAGGCCCATTAATACCTCATTTCTAATAAGTAGAAAAAAATAATGGTCAGTTCTTATACGGGACGTCCCATACAGTATACCCACCTCATATCAAACCATTTTACTGTGGCATTTTGGAGAAATGTCACATTATTTGACTTCTGAGGCCCATTAATACCTCATTTCTAATAAGTAGAAAAAAATAATGGTCAGTTCTTATACGGGACGTCCCATACAGTATGCACACCTCATATCAAACCGTTTTACTGTAGCATTTTGGAGAAATGTCACATTATTTGACTTCTGAGGCCCATAAAGACCTCATTTCTAATAAGTACAAAAAAATAATGGTCAGTTCTTATACGGGACGTCCCATACAGTATACCCACCTCATATCAAACCATTTTACTGTAGCATTTTGGAGAAATGTCACATTATTTGACTTCTGAGGCCCATAAAGACCTCATTTCTAATATATAGAAAAAACTAACGGCCAATTCTTATGTGGGACGTCCCATACAGTATGCACAATTTATATCAAACCATTTTACTGTAGCATTTTGGAGAAATGTCACATTATTTGACTTCAGAGGCCCATTAATACCTCATTTCTAATAAGTAGAAAAAACTAACAGCCAGTTCTTATACGGGACGTCCCATACAGTATACACACCTCATATCAAACCGTTTTACTGCAGCATTTTGGAGAAATGTCACATTATTTGACTTCAGAGGCCCATAAAGACCTCATTTCTAACAAGTAGAAAAAACTAATGGTCAGTTCTTATACGGGACGTCCCATACAGTATACACACCTCATATCAAACCATTTTACTGCAGCATTTTGGAGAAATGTCACATTATTCGACTTCAGAGGCCCATAAAGACCTCATTTCTAACAAGTAGAAAAAACTAATGGTCAGTTCTTATACGGGACGTCCCATACAGTATACACACCTCATATCAAATCATTTTACTGCAGCATTTTGGAGAAATGTCACATTATTCGACTTCAGAGGCCCATAAAGACCTCATTTCTAACAAGTAGAAAAAACTAATGGTCAGTTCTTATACGGGACGTCCCATACAGTATGCACACCTCATATCAAACCGTTTTACTGTAGCATTTTGGAGAAATGTCACATTATTCGACTTCAGAGGCCCATAAATACCTCATTTCTAACAAGTAGAAAAAACTAATGGTCAGTTCTTATACGGGACGTCCCATACAGTATACACACATCATATCAAACCATTTGTGTGTGTGTGTGTAAGACAAAGATAAACATAGAAAAAAGAAAACAGAAGCATTGAAAGCATGATGAGAGACGACCCATATAGAATACAAAAATCGGATATGACAGAACGAATAATCATCATCATTGAATGATACTATAGTCATTTTAACCACATATAGTGCATAAAGTGAAATGATATATCAATTCATTCAGATATGTCTTTCATTCATTCTATACAAAGTTTTGTTAAAACAATTCCTGAAACCTAAAAATGTTTTGGTAATTTTTTTTATTTAATTATTATTTTAATTTGATTTGATTTGATTTTACTGAGTCCTGGTGTCACTGTAGAGGACAATCTCTAAACAATGTAATGACATGACAAATTAATACATTCAAAAACATTTTTTTACTGGTTATAAGGAGGATTTCTTTTAATATCTATATATCTGTTTACTTGCAAGCAATGTTTTTTACTGTATTATTTTCACTTTGTTTTCATTTATGGCTTTTTTTTATAGATTTATATATATATATATTAACTTTATTATTAACTTTATTACAGGCTCAAGGCCCACAGAAGACAATACTGAACACAGATCAATAAAACATCACACATTCATATATACACATTCTATACAGCAACAACAGAAGAATAGAGCTAATGAAGGCACAGATACCAGTGATCCCATATTTTTGACATGTACCTCACAGAGCTACAACTTGGATCTACTATCTGAACAATAAGCTCATTCATGGATCGGTCCAGCCTGTTCATAAACTTGAAAGTTAGATTTCTCACCAAGGCCATGAAAGTAGTTAAACCCAGCCTACAGAACAGCTGGCTTGCCCTGGTACTTTCTTGGTTTCTTCAAGAGAATCCTGAGACAGTCATTATAGGCTACTTTTAGCTTAAGCAGGCTCTCCTTCTTATATCTAACCCAGAGAGGAGCTGTGTAAAGAGGGGAGCAGTAAGTTCGAAACAGGTTGATTTTAACATCTGTAGTGCAGTGATGGAATTTTCTAGCCAGCATGTTGGCTTGGACATATAGCAGTCTCCTTTGTCTGCTCATGTCAGCATCATCCTCCAGTGTATCTGTTAGGATGTGCCCCAGATATTTTGTGGTATTAGCTACTCCCAGCTCCTCTCCAGATAGATAGAAAGAAGGGAATTTAATGTTTAAATCATCCCTTGTTCTACATATCATAACCACACTTTTCTTTGCATTATAGTTAATATCAAATTCTACCCCATAATCAGAACAGATATTAAGTAGCTGTTGGAACCCACTGCTGCTTGGTGATAGAATGATTAAGTCGTCTGCATACAAGAAATGATTAATCAACATTTCTCCAACCATACAGCCGGTTTGGCATGTCCCCAAGTGCCTGGACAGGTCATCCATGTAGGCATTAAATAAGGCTGGAGATAAAATCCCCCCCTGCCTTACCCCGTTACTAACATAAAAAGATGTAGATAGAGTGTTCCCCCATTTAACCCGCACACTTTGGTTAGAGTACCAAAAGGCTAAGATTCGTACCAGGCTGCTGGGGACATCCCTGTGCAGGGCTCCAAACAAAAAAATCAATTAAGGAGCCATTGGCTCCTATAGGGGGAAAAAACAGGCGCCAAATAATTTTTTTAAGAGCCAAATAACAATGCACTTACTTTTAGCACCCTGTTGTTTGCATGTCTCTCCTCTTCTTACAGTTTCAGCATTTTGATCTTGTGAATGTTCTGGGAACTGAAGCTTATTTGGGAACTGAAGCTTATTTGGGAACTAAATGTCGCTTCCAACTAATGAACTATATACAGTCAAATTAATTTTTTTATGCAGAATCTGAGCCAGTGTCACTGCCACTGACCATGATTATGTCCATATCACTTGGCCACTGAGTGTAGTTAGGCCGTCTCCTGTTCTTTTTTGCAGAAAGCCAGCGTTTGACACATGGTTCAGGATCAAACTGTTCAAGTGATGGGCCTTCAGTGCTGATCCTGATCAAATCTTCCAAGGTTGACACATGGAGTGAATTGCGTACTTTAGATTTTATCCTGTTTTGAGCTGAAAAGCCACGTTCACACTGAGCAGCCGAAATTGGTAGGACAAGCATAATCTCAACTAGATGCAAAACATTCTGGAAATCTGTGCAGTAGGGCTCTTTTGTTAGTAGGACTTCCCACAAGCTGCAATAGGATTTATCTGAAAACTGTCCTTTAACAAGGGTTTTCAACAATCTCCATTCTGCCTGTACAGCAGTGATGTCACATCCATTTTTCAGCAAGATGTCTTGATACCATTTCAGCAGTGTGTCAATTTCATTTACCCCAAAATTGTAGATGTCGTTTGGCCAAGAATCATGACAAAAGATTGAGAAGCATTGAATGATCTCTGTCCCTTGTATGTTTTTGTGCTGTGTGTTGTCTCTCATTATTTCAAACCTCCTTTCAAGCTCCTTAACTTTAATGTCTACAGTTTCATCAATGAGATGGTTTAGTTCTTCATTGAAACCTTGGAGATCACAGCCTTTCAGCTGTATGTTTTGAAAGGAAATGCCCACGTAGTCGGATGAGGCTGCTTTTTTCTGCCTTCTGGTCTGTTTTTCTCTTTGGGCTTTGTCCTGCTGCACCACATTTTCATGCTGAGAGACTGAATTTAAGTTTGTGTGACTGAGAAATTCCTCCAACTTTCCATTTCTCACTGCTTTGTCCTTCATTCCCTTGATTGTACAAACACAGGAATCAATAGCTGCTTTAGCCTGAGGTAGAATAAGCGAGTTCTTCTGAAGCACAAGACTCAACTGTGAGATTTCTCCAAACAGGTCATGGAGAAAGTGACAAAACCCCACAAAAGGCAACTTTTCCATTTGTTGTGAGATGTGTTTTGCTCTTCCTGTTATTTCAATGTTTTTGGATGAGGCAGCAAGGTGTTGCATGTGGAAGTGCACAGCTGTATATTGGCCCTGGCCTGTAGTCTGATCAGATGCAAGAAAAACAGAAAGGGCTCTGTAAATGTGAGGCAGCCAGCGCTGGGTCTTCACAGCAGAAGGTGTTCGTATGGCACATCCTAACTCCATGCCAATGGCTTTCAACTCACGCTTGCTTTTGGGGCTAAAATGGTATGTTTTCCATATTAGCTGTAACAAGTCATAGACATTTTGAATCATTGGAACAGACTTCTGAACATCCAGCATGGCTAATTCCAGTCTGTGTGGCATACAATGAAAGGAAAGAATGTGCTGTCCTATTTCTTCTCTTAAGAGAGCACCTACTCCTCCTCGAGCACCCATGTTAACGGCAGCCCCATCTGCTCCAAATGCAGTAATCTTCTTCTGCCACCAATCACGATCAGTTTGTTTAGCATCACTAAACAAACATTTTATTTTATCTAATACTCCATGTGCATGGCAGTGTTCAAGCTCAGTTAAACCAATAAACCTGTTCACTGCCACACCTGCAGAAATGTGCCTGCAGTATGCAATAGCGTTGTCTCTCCCAGAAACTTCTGTGCCACAGTCAGTGATAATGGAGATGTAATTCGCTGTCTGTGCATCTGTCAGTGCTTGTTCTTTGAGCTCATCTGCAATGCATCCTACAAACTCAGCACAAGATGTGTCGTTGTCATACGTTTTGCTCACATCAAGTCCGTTTTTTCTCATTAGTAATATCTGTGAACTAAATTTATTGAACGGCAGCTCTTCCCGTGCGATCATATAGGCTGTGTTAAATTTCATTTTTAACTCCTTCCATTCCTTTTCGTCCCGCAGCTCGCATGCGCGAGAAACTGCACGTGCTAACAGTGTAGTCTGTGGAGCATTCTTCGCGATTATGTGATCGCGTGCATTTTTATGCTTGTTACTGTCCCCGTGTTTTCTCACAGTCTCTTTTTTGAAATGGTTAGTTCCTGCAATGAACTCCGTTTTACCCGCTATTTCTTTGCCTGCTCTTGAACAAAAGTCACAAAACATTTTTTGTGTCTCGTGATCATACCTCAGCCAAGAAAACTCCTGAATCCAGGACGTTTTGAAATGTCTTTCGGCACGGTGTTCATTGACTGATGCGGAAAGACGAATCCCTGTGTCGGTGTCCCTGGCATTCTCTAGCGCGCTCGTGCTGGCACAGCTGCTGGAGCCTGCTTTTTTGTTTGCAGATGTGTCATCCGTGCTGGTTATTGACAGAGATGAGGATTGCTTGAAGAAGTCAGATATTTTTCGCTTTGACATTTTTTTCTTGCGCGGAAAGGTGACATTCGCTTTACCCGTTCATATTTTGGCGCTTTCACTCAGTGACGTTCACACAAAGTATCTAATTTCATGACGTTAACAAAACAAATGAAGCGATAGGCTACTGGTTATAAAACATGCACGTAGGATGCAAATTTTACAATCAAAGGGAGTAAGTTTGTATTGTCGCCAATGGCGACCTTGACAGAAATTTCACTCGCAAATAAATATATTTGGTCGCAAATGCGACCATTTTAGTCGCAGTTTGGAGCCCTGCTGTGCATAAGTTTATTAAACAATTTAAAATGATTAATGCGGTCAAACGCCTTGGACGCATCAATAAAACCTAAAAGCATAGTAGAGCTCTGACTTCTATATGCCTCAACAACCTCTTTCAGTGCATAGATACATTGGTCAGTGCTATGTTTGGGCTTAAAGCCAAACTGATTATCAGTGGTGGATATACAGTCACTTATTTTGTCAAGAATTAGACTTTCAAGAACTTTTGAAATAATGCTGGCAAGGGCTATCGGTCTATAATTATCAATACTACCAACCTTACCAGCTTTGTCCTTGATTACTGGAACCAGAATGACTGACATCAGGGAATCAGGCAATATTCCATGGCACACCAGCCCAGAGAAACAAATCGACAGTAGCACTGCTAACCTGGGGCCAGCTAGCTTTAGGTGCTCAGATGTAATGTTATCCATGCCACAAGCTTTTCTATCAGCAATTTGCCCCATGGCCTTAACAACTTCATTTGGATGAAAATAGATATATTTGTCCTCTATCACACCAACATCATAAGGCTCACTCTTTATACAGTTGAATAACGCTGAATAATGCTGCCTCCAGAGGTCAATAATGTCCTCTGGTGCAGTCACCCCCTCAATGTTACATGGGAGAGCAGTCTTGGTTCTATTAAGGGTTTTCACCTCATTCCAGAAATTAGTTATGTTATTTTTAAGCAAGTAGTCAGCCATTGAGGAAGCACTTAGCGCCTGCTCATGCTTAGTTATATACCGCAATGCATATTTATATTTGGCATTCATTTTCTTTTTATGCGCAAGCTCAGGTCCCTGTCTGGGCCGCCCAGCTAAAATCCAGGCTTTATAAGCCATATTGGCTTCAGTATGATGGTTTGCCACAAAATTATTCCACCCAGACTTTATATTCCTGGTTTTCCTTGTCTGCGTGAATAAGGACCCACTAGCCTCAATTAAGGCTTGCAATATGTCATTATACATATCACATAAACCATTCCTGTGAGAAGTGTCCCCACAATTCATATCGGTGCACCAAATGGCCGTCATAGGTAGCTGCAATTTACTCATAGCAGCATCAGAATTAAAACAGTATTTAAGAACATCACCCTCAGACAGAATGACGACAAGTCAACAATACAATATTATTGTTATATCACATAAAAAAAGCCCTAGCTAACGTTAATTGAATCAAGCAAACAAATAGCTGTTGTTTTTGCTCCAAAAAGCTTGACTTACCTCAAATTTCACATAAGACTCCTTCGATTCCATCAGACTCGCGTGTTAGCCAGGTGTCTCATCCAATGGCGATCTCAGTTGACGCAGTGTGCTTCAAGATTCTGACGCAAGTGCTAAGATTCCGATTGGCCAAGAGAAACAATGCTAAGATTCCGATTGGCCCAGAGAAATGTCAATTAAAAGAATTATCCAATAATGTTGGAATAATGGAAAAAATACTTGGAAAAAAGGGCGGGCGTGCGTGCGTGCTACAGCCCCCCCCCCCCCCCCCCCCCGCCAAAAAAGCTCTCCGGTTCTACGCGATTCACGTGAATGACCCAATTAACCAAGAAAACGGCGATTATCGCCGAAAAGCGACAAGTTTGCAGGTCTGCAATTAGCAGGGGGGGGGGGGGGGGGGATGATTGATTATATGTTAGTTTTGTTTATTCTATTTACATTTTGTTGATTATAATTAAGTTATTTTTAAAATAACTTAATTTTTGACCTATATTTAATGACCTCTTTATTGATAATTTGAGTTAATTACTTTATTTTATTGTAATTGTGTTAAGTGATGATTGTGGTGTCCCCTGTGTGTGTTTAATGGACTAGTCCTCTGTGTATATAAGTTCCCCATGTGTGTCATTAGGAAGGTCATGTTGGTTTGGTTAGTTTGATTTGATTTCTGTTAAGTCTGGTTCTGTTCAGTAGACCCATTTTTGTTATGGGCCCAAGACCTGACTTTATTTTCATTCAGTTTTCAATTATTTTGATTTTTTAACTTTATTTTTTGTATTTAATAAATAGTTTTTGGTTGGAAATCCTGTGTCCTTTGCCCTTGACTGCTTGGTCCCTCACACACTGATTTATCATGTAAGTGTTATTTTTTACATATATTCGATGATGTGATGGTAATGACACATTTACTTGACATTGCAAAAAATCATAAATTCCCGTATCTTATGGTCTCAACCAAGCTCATAACGGCGCTCCTGACTTAAGGACTGATCATTTGATGTATACCAATTAGACAAATTTGGAATTTTAATTTTCATAATTGCTGCGGGGGCATATTACAGCCAGGTTACAGCAACACTAACATGTACTGTAAAATGTTCCCACTCAATGCAAATTACAGTATTTTACTGTAATATAGAAATGTTTTGTGCTGTATGTTTTTACAGTACTGTGCTGCTAAATCTACAGTGACATTTAACAGTGTGTTTATTCAACTGGCCCCTGAGTACCCTAGCAACCGTTTATCAACTGCCCAGTATACCCTAGCAACCGTTTAGCAACTGCCCAGTATACCCTAGCAACCGTTTAGCAACTGCCCAGTATACCCTAGCAACCGTTTAGCAACTGCCCAGTGTACCCTAGCAGCCGTTTATCAACTGCCCAGTATACCCTAGCAACCGTTTAGCAACTGCCCAGTATACCCTAGCAACCGTTTAGCAACTGCCCAGTATAGCCTAGCAACCGTTTAGCAACTGCCCAGTATACCCTAGCAACCCTCTAAAACACCCTAACATGTTGCGTAATCAAATAAACTATAAATCTATCAGTAATTGAAGTCAGAAACACAGTAGTCATAGGATAACATTTCAAGTTTATTTTAATGAATTCTATTCAAATAAGTTGTTCTCTTATAAAATTATTTTTGTTATATGTAAACTACAAGGTTCTTTTGTAAATAACGTTTCAAGTTCTTTTATATTACAGCAATCAATTTATACTTTTAACATGTTTTCCCCTCTGTATTACATGTACTAAACATTCATGTTCTCTTATAATACTCAAATAACATTTCATTCTCTTCAAACATAAGTAAGTTCTCTTGAAAATAACATGTAAATAGCATTACGCTCTCTTATAAATAACATTTTTACATCATACGAATTAAATGACATGTTTTTCTCAAGTGAACTCAAGCAAGTGACATTACTCAAATCTGGCAGGTGTTCAGCTTTGGAGATTCTCCACTTTACGTGTAAATTAATTCCTTTCCAACATCTCATCGACAGAGACTTCGTAAACACCAGGAGACACCATGAGCTCTTTGAAGTCTTCTGTTAGAAGGCAGAGAATAATATATACAATTTAGAGTTAAAAATGTATTATTTTAATATCTGACCTCTGGGAAATGCTGAACAATAGATGATTGTGCTACAGTGTGAAATAATCAGGTGCACCAGTGGAAGTGGCCAATCAAAGCTCATAATTAGTTGAATGGGTGCCTTTTGCGTCCCTAACAAATAATCAGTTCTAAAGTTGCTTTAACTACAAATAAATGTGTAATTTTAAAAACTTACTCTGTCTTTCCCTAACATGATGTAAGTTTTGATGTAATTTTATTCAACATAATTAATAAATGTTTCGTTCTGCTCAGAATTTAAATTACAACACAGGGCCATTTACATAGTTTCCCCACAGATATGTGAAATTACTTTAATTTATGGCGACACACACACACACACACACACACACACACAATACACAATATGATGAGTCATGGCAAGACGAAAGGGGGAGGTGTGTGTGTATTCATTAATAACTTGTGGTGCGGAGATGTACAGACTGTCTATAAACATTGCTCACCAGACGTGGAGTTTTTAATGCTGAAATGTCGTCCCTACTATCTACCGAGGGAATTCACTGCCGTGTTTTTGGCCGCTGTTTACATTCCTCCGCGAGCCAATTCAGCGGCACCACTTTGCAAGCTTTATAATGTTTTTAGCGCACTGGAGACTGCTCACCCCGATGCTGTTTTTATTGCCGCTGGCAATTTTAATCAGTGCAATCTACGGACTGTGCTTACTAAATACTATCAGCATGTGAACATTCCCACTCGCGATAAAAACACACTAGACAATGTTTACAGTAATATACGTGGTGCATATAGGGCTGCCCCCCGCCCCCATTTTCGACTTTCAGACCACATTTCCTTGTTTTTGTACCCGGTTTATAGACAAAGACTCAAACAAACAAATCCTGTCATTAAAAAGGTTAAGCATTGGACCCCGCAGATTGAGGTAATTTTGCAGGACTGTTTTGCTCTGACAGACTGGGATGTGTTCAAAGTTGCAGCCACTCAGGAGGACTTTTCTGTCAACATTCAGGACTATACTGAATATGTGACAAGCTATATTAGCACTTGTGTTGATAACATTATACCCACCACAAAAGTCAGGAAGTTCCCCAATCAGAAGCCCTGGATAAACAGTCAGGTACGCTACATGCTGCATGCTCGATCTTATGCATTTGCATCTGGCAACGAGACAGAGTATAAAGCCGCAAAGTATGGACTAAGAAGAGCCATAATAGCGGCTAAGGGACAGTATAGAGAGAAGCTGGACAGTTTCTACTCTACTGCTGATGCCGGGCGGATGTGGCAGGGCCTGCAGCACATCACAGACTTCAGGACCATCACGAGCGCTATCAGCTCCTCAGACAGCCTACCGGATGACTTAAACACTTTTTTTGCTCGCTTTGAGATCCCCAGCGCCAATAAAGAGAGGAGTCATTCACACATTTGGACCACTCAGTCATTCTCCCCCCCCTTTAACTGTCTCATCAGCTGTGGTACATAAAGCACTGAGGAGGATTAACCCCCGCAAGGCAGCAGGGCCAGACAACATTCCTGGGCGGGCTCTCAAAGCTTGTGCTACTGAGCTGACTGATGTATTTACATCTATCTTTAACCTTTCCCTCAGTCAGAGCACCGTTCCCACTTGCTTCAAATGTACAACTATTGTCCCCCTTCCCAAGAAGAGCCCGCCGACCTGCCTGAGTTACTATAGACCGGTAGCACTCACTTCAATCATTATGAAGTGCTTTGAGAGAGTGGTGCTGGCCCACATTCAGAGCAGTATGCTGGACAGACTGGACCCCCTGCAGCATGCGCACCGTTCCAACAGGTCCACCTCGGATGCCATTGCTGATGCTCTCCATATTTCCCTCTCTCATTTGGAAGATAAGGACACATATCTTAGGATGCTATTTATCGATTATTGCTCCGCTTTCAATACGGTCATTCCTCATAAACTCACTTATAAACTGTTTGAACTTGGATTACATCCCACACTCTGTGACTGGCTTCTAGATTTCCTGACAGGCAGACTGCAGTCTGTCCGGATTGGAAATAGGACTTCAGCTACTATCACAACAAATATTGGCACCCCACAGGGGTGTGTTCTCAGTCCTATTCTTTACACACTATTGACACATGACTGTGTCGCCTCCCATAAGGACAACGTCATCTTGAAGTTCGCTGATGACACCGTAGTGTTGGGACGTATCACTGGCGGGGATGAAGCAGCCTACAGGAGGGAGGTGGCCAGTCTTGTAACATGGAGTGAGAATAACGACCTTACCCTCAACTCGGACAAGACAAAGGAGATGATAGTGGACATGAGGAAAAAGAAGAGCACTCATCAGCCACTGTTTATCCAAGAGCTTGAAGTAGAGAGGGTAAGCAGTTTTAAGTATCTGGGGGTCCACATCAGCAAGGACCTCACCTGGACACTCAATACCACCCAGCTGGTCAAAAAGGGACAACAGCGGCTGTTCTTCCTTAGGAGACTGAGGAAATTTGGCATGTCGACTAAGATCCTCCATAACTTTTACAGCTGTGTTGTGGAGAGCATCTTGACAAGCTGTATTACCGTGTGGTATGGAAACACTACCGTGAGGGACCGCAAATGTCTGCAGAGAATTGTGAAGACTGCAGAGAAGATCATCAAGACTCCGCTGCCTTCTCTGCAGGCCATTTACCATCGCAGAGTACACAGGAGAGCTGCCTCTATCATTAAAGATCCTACCCACCCCCAGCATGGACTTTTCACACTTCTACCCTCGGGACGGAGGTATAGAAGTGTGAAATGCAGGACTTCTAGACTTAAGAACTCGTTCTACCCCTCAGCTATCAGACTTTTAAATAGATAGCCAGTGGACATAGATTAGTCTCATCTCGTAGTAGAATTTTGGACAAATTGTTGCATCATTGCACATCTGTCAATATTGTTGCTATTTATCAAGGAGAGGCACTTAAACTGCACTTCAAAGTATTATTGTATTGCACAATCAGTATTGCATATTTGTATACATAGATATACTATATTTTAAATCCTAATCCTTAAGTCTAATTCTTATCCTATAGCATTTTTTATTTTTTGTGTGTGTTTGTTTTTTTATAATTACTTTGCACTAGTCCTGGCATTCATTGTGGACAGCAAAGAAAGAATTTCATTGTACAGGGAAAACTTGTTTTTCCTCACTGTGCATATGACAATAAACGCTTTGACCTACAGCATGAGGTGTTGCAGTGGCCAAAGACCTTGTGTACGTTTCATTTGATTTGCTAATCAGTTTAATTTATGCATTAAAATTGTCATAAATGCAATGTGTAAAAGTAATGCAATCAGGAAGAACAACACAATACAAAATTGCATCTCATGAGAATGACAAACTCACATACTAAGTATTTATTAATCTTTGAATGTGGCACAGTGCAGGAGACAATTGTAGAAAAATATTTTAAAATAGCGCAAACTGAATATGTGAAAGCCCCCTGAGATTGATTAATAAAGGGAAAGAGTGTTAAATGGTTTACATGTGGGGTCAGGGTTTGGCTTAGGCCAGGGCTATTCAATTACAAATTCAGTTGGGCCAGATTTTCAAACCAACAACGTTAGCTGGGCCAGTTATTTCAGCGGCGAAGCAGCTCGTAATAACACATTTTAAAACCAACGCAAACAGATTTATTGAAAAACGTGTAAGGTTTATTCATTGTTTCTCTTTTAACTTTGGTCAGTTTGCACAGCAAAATGTGCATAAAAACAATAAAAGAGCTAACTAAACAGAATCTGAGGTAGCCCCTACTTTTTCTACTTACAAAAGAAAAAAAATGACCTAGGCACCTTTTTCTTTGGCCTAACTAGGCTACATATCTGACCTATCTGATCACAAAGTGCATAAAACAAAATAGTGCACAGGCTATTGCATTAGCAATAACATTACGTTTCCTTTTGAAAGAAAATAAACATCTTGCTCACATTTGACACAGGAACATCAGGTGCATAAAATAAAAAGTGCACAGTATTCACAACTATAACTAACACATGAATACAAGGTTTACTACTGCACATATTGCACACTGAGGGAACATATTTAAAATCACCACATTTGTGATTAGGTATGCCTTTGCTACACATCCCACAATATATTGATGTAGGCTACAGGTACCCTGCTGACTTAGTGGGAGAAGTGACATTTTTTGTTTTGAACGAGAGCAGTGACTTTAGGCTCGTAAGTTGTCAATGCAATCCGAAAGCATTGGTGGAGAGTACGGTCAGTCAGATATAGAGTTCATGTGTGAAGAACTTGACGTGTTGCTAGGCGACGTGGTCTGTACTACTGTATGAATTTATGTAGGGATGTGCGTTTTTGGCGGGACCACGGCCTGGGCCATTTGGAGGTAGCTTCCGGGCCGCATGTGGCCCCCGGGCCGCCAATTGAATAGCCCTGGCTTAGGCGATAGGCCTGAGTCTCCATTATTTGAGTGTGATAATGTAGAGAACCGAAAATAATATTTCCTTCTTTCCAAGAGTTGTTACGATTATTTAATTTATGCTCCCACCATAATCTGCACTAAAACCTAGCCCTCAGTTTTACACGAACTCCTAGCTTTGCTGAAATAACCCGAGTTTGGGATGTTTCTAACACATTAAAGAATGTTTTGGACTGGTGTTGGCTTTCTTCATGCAAGTGTTGGCCTAACCACGAGTACCCGAGGCTGGCTCACCCAGGGTCACACAGCCCGCCATGTGACAGCCCGGGCACTATTAGCCCCGTGCTCTTTTATATACTTATTTATATATACAAAACATACACATTTTATAAGCATCATATCTGGGCAAAAAGCCCCTTGTCGCCATACAGCCCACATTGGGATAGACTGGATTTGAGCATGCCTCAGCTGCATTTATAAATATAATAAACACAATTATCAAACATAACTACTAAATATTACTAAATGATATATGGGTAGTAGATGTAAAAGAATAAATACAGATTAAAGGAACTGTTGGTGCTCCCTGCGTTCACATTGGTATATTTCTTCTATCTCACATTAAAAAAGATCAGGATTTCTCTTGGTTGGAAACAACATTCCACACGACGAGCGATGGACGTGACCAGAGGTGTAGTGGTAAAAAAAGAGGTGGGTAAACTATAAATTCTGGTGGACCACGACGTGGTCACCCGGTAAGTTGGGCCACTGCCTACCGGTGTATGTGTATCCTGTGGCAGGGCTCGACATTAAGCCTTTTCATACGCTTGTCCTTCGGACAAGTAAATCTGTCATTCACTTGTCCGAGTAAAAAAGTTTCTCGTCCGGATTTTTTTTTTTGTGTGTGTTAATTTATTCTGAAACAATATTCTCATCAGTGTTCAATTAGCTTTGATATTTAAATCGGCATATTGTAATATTTGCACCTTTAATTAAAGGGCATCCCCTCCCCCAATATTATTAAATGTATGCTTCATCTTTCATTTTAAATTCCTAAATTTGATCAATAAATTCACTTATTCCAAATAATAAGACACTATATGGCTGATCAAATTAAATCATTTACACTGAAAAATTACAATTGCATAAAATAATGTTATGAAATTGGTTTAAATTTACAAATAAACGTTGGAAAGAATGATCTACTTTTAAACATAACACGAAACCGCCAGTAGGTGGCGGCAGGCGACTGTCTTAATGAGTGAGTCATTGATTCATTCAATCAAACGATTCGTTCAAACGGCTGATTCATTCAAGAATGAGACAGATGTTTATGAATGGGTCATTGAATCTTTGACTCAATCGATTCGTTCAAAATGCTGAATCATTCAGAAATGAAAACAGGATGAGTGTTCCTGTGAGATGCGCCGTGGTTCTGCTGTGATTTTTGTTTGGAACTATTTTCGCTGCTGAAACAGAACAAAAACAGCCAATATTGCATCTAAAATGTGACTTAATTTTAACTGTTTATTGAACTGTTGTAGAAAATCAATGTCACATTTTCAATCGCGATGGTGTTCAGGAAAAATAATTGAGGTTGCTTAACATATGTTAAAAATATAAAAACTCCACATTTAGATTTTTTATAGGCTGTATGTTGTTAACTGAGTGTGTGCTGCGCTCATTTGTGTAGATTTCTCCTCGAGAGGCTGCGTGAGCGTCAACAGCGCAACCCTACCGTCAGTAATAGTCAACAACACTGACAGTAATGCAGCGCAATATGAAAGAGTTCGTCTTAGATTTAACAACCTATGAAACTAATAATGAACAATATGAAACTAAAACGACATAAGCTTAATTTATTGCTATTTAGAGGTGGATAAACGCAATTTAGAGGTGGATAAACGCACTTTGGAGGTGGGTAAACGCTATTTCTGAATATTGGGAGGTGCGTAAACGGCGTTTACATGCGTTTAGCCTCCACTACATCCCTGGGCGTGACGTCATCCGATATCGTCCCCACCAGTTCAGTTCATCTTTATTCATTTCCCGAAGGCAATTTGGTTGCAGCAAACAGGCATACACATGAAACAGATATCACACACACACACACACACACACACACACACACACACACAAAGGTCCCCAATAGATACATTTACCTAGAATTTAAAAACTGTATAGCTGAGGGAACAAATGAATTTTTAAACCGATTAGTTTTACTGAGCGGAGTTCTGTACCGGCTCCATACGGGAGAAGAGAGCACTCATGATACAAGGGCTGTAACTGAGCCATGGTCATCTGCTTCCTCCCCGTTATTTTATTTCCTTGATTTACCATCCTCTCAATATGTTTTTCATTTTTCACATTCAGAGAATTGAACCAGCACAACAATGAAAAGGATAAACGACTCAATATAAGATCTATAAAACATACACATCAATGTTTTATCCACATTAAATGACCGTAATTTCCGCTAACAATACAATCTTTGCTGCCCCTTCTTACACAAGGCATCAGTATTTGCGGAAAAAGTCCATTTACAATCTAATACAGTACCCAAGTACTTGTACTGTTCAACACTCTGGATACCCACTCCGTTAATACTTATTTGCTTATCATCAATTCATTTCCCCCTCAATCTAAAATCAATAATCATCTCTTTAGTTTTCATGACATTGAGTTTTAAAAAAAGCATTCTTACTCCAAGCAGTGAAATCATCAACCAAATTTTTGTATTTGTAGGGACCAGGCAAAAATTTCATAAAATATAGGTCCTAACTGCTCAGCACATTCCTTAAGTAAGCGTCCTCCTATATTATCTTCCTAATTTTACATTGTTTAAAAACTGTTATCACATCCCCTACCTCAAAAGGGACACAAACATACTCTCTGTTTATCCAACACTTATTTTTCAAATCCTCATTTCTGATTTAAAATCATACGTATCAAATCTCATATAAAAATTATTAAAATCCTGTGATAAAACTGCATCCGAGCTGAATCCGTTCAAACTAATTCTATTATTTATTTTCAGTGATTCAGTGAGTTCAGTGATTCAGGTCAAATGATTGTGAAATAATGATTATGTTCAAACATAACCAACACCATCAGATCCAAGAGCCCAACTAAAACACACACTGATCTCCATAATGGTAACTTAAAATTTACGGTTTTCTCCTTCAGTGATTCTGCTTGTTAACATCAGGTGTCTTCAATGATGGCAATAAAAAAAAGATTTCTTAATTCATCTTTGACGTCAGTCTGTTATTCCGATATTTTTGTTTACTCATTTTAAATGGTTAACTTTTAAGTAATTCATTTGGTTAATTATTACTCAATTCTAATTTGTTCAATTTAATTAATAATATTGATTGTCATTTGTTGCCTCAATTTTATTGATTAGATTTAACATATACAGTTGTAGTAATTTTTACAGTGCAGATCTTCCTTATAAACTGCTTTAGCCCTCCTTATTTCACACTTAATTTCTCTTTTTAGCATATAATGCTCTACGATATTTCCCTCTTTGAAAGTCCTATTTCTTTTTGACAGAAGAATCTTAGCACAGGATACACGTTTTAATTTTTAAACTATATTCAGAAGCAAAAATAAAATCGTTTTCACTCAGATAACACTCCAATAGGATCTTGACTACACATTCAGGCCGATTATAGACATTTATACCAAAAGGGTAAATTTTAAAATCACCATTTTCCCTCGAGAGGAACTTCCATCGGAAAACAGCATTACACACGACGAACGATGATCGTGACGTCATCCGAAGTCGTCGCCACGAGGATAGTACATATTAAATTGGGAGTGTGGCCAAGATGGCGGCTTGACTAGACGCACGTGTTCTAGCGCTTACAACAAAATAGGGTATATCTTACAAAAGTTGATGTGAGAAACAAATCACACTTTATTGAGTGTTATTGAGATTCTTATAAATAAGTTACAGTTAATTAATACTAGTTACAAGGTTTCTTATTCGATAGAGAGTCTAGAAGTTATCATGGACGTGTCAGCCCCTGAGGTGATGGATATTGATCTTCAAAAAACGACGGAAAAAAGACTTATCAGCGCAACTCACTCCTACGCTTGTCAACAGAAAAAGGGAGGTGAATGTGATTCGACTCCAAATACACCATCCAAAGCACCTCCGTCAAAAAAGCAAGCAAAAGGTGATGCAACGGATGAACTAACGCTAAGTCAGGTACAGCAAAGCATCATTCAAATAATTAGACAGTCATCCGAGGAAATAAAAAACATGGTAAAAGAAAATTCTACCAGTATTAATCTGTTGAAAGAAGCGTTAGAAGTGGTGCACTCTGAAATTTTCGACATTCGGAAGGATAATGAAGAGTTGAAAAACAAAAACGAGGAGAACCTGAAGCACATCTCTGAAATGGAGGAGAGAATAAATGATCAGGATCGGTACTGTCGGAGATGTGGAATCTTCGATTGGAGGGGCTGACCGAACGTGCAGAGGATAATGTCAAGACTCGGGTAATGGAAATCTGCAGAGCGGTGGTTGTCGAAGAAGATAGTAACTTCGTTGCAAACAATGTGGACATTGCTCACCGAGTTGGAAGACCCATTTCAGATGGCGGCAAGGATAAGAGACCAAGGCCGGTGATTATAAAATTCACTTCCAGAACAGCGAAGGACCTCACATGGAAAGGAGCAAAGGGAAATGACTTTCTTAAGAAGAACAAGATGTACTTCAAAGAGGACCTCACGATCAAAGACAGGGCTACGCGGAATCTCCTTTGGCCTTCGATCGACAAAGCACGGAAAGAGGGCAAAAGGGCCTTCTTTGTGGGAATCAAGGCCATTGTTGATGGTAAAGAAATTAAAATGTAGGCTAAACCACTGCACCCTTATTATGGGTTCTGATTCTGAATCTTAAGCTACTATGAAACGAGAAGTAACTGTTTGCTTTAGGTTATTCTTTTAAAACTTGAACGAATTATATAAGGTTTTTATTTTTTATTAATGCTTATATTCATTCGTAATGTGAAATTACAACAACAGGAGGTTGTTATTCCTTTATGTTACTCAAATTTAAGCTAAAAGGATCTCAAGACTGGTTACTGAAATGTGACGGTTTCTCAAAGTGATGGAGTAAGTTTACCCTTTATACACTCTCAACAGTTTCAAGTTTCAACCTTAATTTGCTCATTGTTCACCTAATTGTTCTATTAGGGTTTTTTTTCTGGTCTTGTTTGAGTTTATGTCAGTAACAATATTTTCTGTTAATGCTAGGGGATTACGTGACATGCTGAAAAGGAAAGCTCTATTTTTGTTTTGTAAAGGTAAAGAAGCAGATTTTTGTTTTATTCAAGAAACGCATGCCTGCCAAGATGATGCACTTTTTTGGAAGAATCAGTGGGGTTGTGACGTTTGGTTTTCTTTTGGTACTTCAAATTGGACAGCAGGTGTCGCTATTTTAAAGGATAGGTTTTCAGGGAAGGTTATAAGTCACAAAACAGATAATCAAGGTCATTGGATTGCTTTACTTATTGATATAAACCAAGCTAAAACTATTATTGTTAATATATATGCCACCAATAATAAAAAAACAAATGAATTAATATTTCAAGATATTGAAGGCCATATTAATAATTTGCATTCAAAATTCCCCTCAGCTGAAGTCATTTGGGGTGGTGACTTCAATACGGTGTTTGATGGTAGACAAGATCGATTGCCACCTAGAATTGATAATATGGCAAATGAATTAAGCAATGTATGTTTACGATTGAACATAATTGACATTTGGAGGTATACAAATCCACAATCACTTGTATATACGTGGAGTAATAGGGACAGATCTCAGCAATCGCGGATTGATTTTTGGCTCATTTCAGAACACATAAAAGAGAGAGTTGAATTTGTTACTATTGAACCATCAGTTTTAACAGATCACAAAGGCATATCCATTAAAATTAATGTGGTAATCTCTCAATCAAGTAGAGTTAAACGAGGATATTGGAAACTAAATAATAGTCTATTGAAACATAAAGATTTTTGCGACCAAATTAAGAATTTAATTATTAAATATTGGCAACAAGCTTCTTTGATTCGAACTTATGGGAAATCATGGGAACAGACAAAATTTGAAATAAGGAAATTCACAATAATGTATGGAAAATCTGTTAAAAAAAAGAAAATGAAAACAAAATAATTAATGAAATAATATCCCTCACTTGTAAAAATAACATAAATATGTCAAGCACTGAAATATTAAAGCTTGCTACATTGCAGAATGAGCTGGATAATATTTATGAAGAAAAAGCTAGGGGTGCTTTTGTTCGGTCTAGACAAAAATGGATGGAAGCAGGAGAAAAAAATACTAAATATTTTTTTTGGTTTAGAAAAAGAAATAGAGAAATAACTTCTGTAAACAAATTAATAATAAATGGACATACTAATGAAAATCCCAAAGATATTTCTTGTTTTGTCAGTCAATTTTATAGTAAATTGTATAGTCCAAGTAGTCAGCTAAATGATGCAGATTGTTTTCTCAGTAATTTATCAACCAATATTAATAAGATTACGTCAGACTATAAGATTTCACGCGATAAAGAATTGAACATAGAGGAAATTATAAATTGTATAAATAGTCTTAAAGAAAATAAATCTCCTGGGAATGATGGTTTGACAGGGGAGTTTTATAAACATTTTTGTAATGACCTTGCACCCTTTTTACTTGCAGTTTTTAAAGAAGCAGTTGATTTGTGAGAAATGCCCGCATCACTAACACAAGGGGTAATTACACTTATGCCCAAGCCAAACAAAGATAGATTAGTCTTAGAAAATTGGAGACCAATTAGTTTGTTAAATAATGATACTAAAATTTTTTCTTTAATTTTTGCAAAAAGACTTAAGAAACATCTTAATACAATAATTGATGAAGAGCAGTCCGGTTTTTTGAAAGGCCGTTACATTGGAAATAATATTAGACTAATTTTAGATTTAATTGATTATAGACACCTTATCCCAGATGATTCTTTTATATTATTTATTGATTTCTATAAAGCGTTTGACACTGTTGAACACTCATTTATGTTCAAAGTTATTGACTTCTTTGGTTTTGGTCATTTTTTTCAAAATGCAATCCGTACGCTTTATAAAGGTTCGAATAGTTCAGTCCAGCTATCTCACGGTACCTGTCCGAGATTTGATATGGGCCGTGGGATAAGACAAGGATGTCCTATATCACCTTTTCTCTTCACATTGGTTACTCAGGTCATGGCTGCTCATATAAAAAAAAGCAAGTTTTCAAGGAATTTCAGTGTTTGGAAAAGAGATTAAACTTAGCCAATTGGCGGATGATACCACAGTTTTTCTCAAAAACAGTGACGAACTAGATGAAGTTATTAAATGTATAGAAACATTTTCTGGAATCTCTGGATTAAAGATGAATAAGAATAAATCTACTTTATTCTCTCTTAAAGATTGTGTATTTAAAGAAATTTGTGGGATACCAATTAGAGATAACACCACATACCTTGGGATAATGGTGTGTAAAGATTTGAATCAAAGAAGCCGGCTGAATTTTGAACCTATTATTGAGAAAATTAAAAACAGATTCAATCTGTGGCTTATGCGAGATCTTTCCCTAAATGGTCGTGTTCTACTTTCAAAAGCAGAAGGGATCTCAAGGTCTGTTTATATATCTATGTCAGCAGATGTTCCAAATAATGTTCTCAAGGAATTAGATAAGAACCTTTATGATTTTATTTGGAGGAAGAAAATACACTATTTACGGAAAGATATTCTAAATAATAATAGAGACTTTGGTGGCCTTGAGGTTTTAAATTATACAGATTTAAATAGTGTGTTTAAAATAAAATGGATAATCGAATTTATTAAAAATAAAGATTGTATATGGAAAGTTTTCCCAAATTACATATTTAACTCTTTGGGTGGCATTCATTTTCTTTTAAAGTGTAATTTCTCAGTAGATAAAATCCCTGTTAAATTGGCAAACTTTCATAAGCAGGCACGGCTGGCTTGGCAATTAATATACAAACACAATTTTTCACCGCATCGATACTTCATATGGAATAACAAAGATATCTTGTACAAAAAAAAGTCAGTCTTTAATCAGACATGGTACGACAATGGAATTCTTAACGTTAATCAGTTGCTTAATTAACAAGGTTTACTTTTAACATATCCTGAATTTCTCAATAAATTCACGATTCCTGTGAGGCCAAAAGAATATGCTATTGTTTTAGATGCAATCCCTGGCGGAGTAGTTTCACTTTTACGAAATCCTGGATAATGCCCTATAAATATAGATCGTCAAATCAGTTCTTGTTGTGACACAATATTTATTGGGGATATTAATATATTAATAGATAAATGCAGTAACAAATATATTTGAAATACTTTAAAAACTAACTTTTTGCCTTGCTCAACAGGTTTTTGGTCATCTAAATGTGAAAATATTAACTGGAAAAGAGTTTGGTCTATAACAAATAAGTTTTGTATTAATAATCAAATTAGAGAGGTATCCTATAAAATTGTACACAGAATTTACCCTGTCAAGGAGTTACTTTCTGAACGTTTCCATTTGAATATTGAAAACTTGTGCAAATTTTGTGGCAATGCCAAAGAATCTGTAACTCATCTCTTTTTTAACTGTATTTATTCAAAAATGTTTTGGTTGGATGTTTCAAATTTCATTTCTAAGTTGTTTGAAACATATCTACAAATTGAGCTGTTTGATGTTGTATTTTTTTTTGTGCAGGATAATGTTGATTCCAAAAGTACCAGGTGCTTCCTTATCCCTCTCAAGGCAGGCGTTGCTAATTTGCAACAGGTAAAAATTAACGACCTTATTACTCCAGATACATATTTTATGAGTTTTTTTTACTCAGAAGTACCACTGCAGGACTTGGTTGTCCATTAGCAACAAACAGTTTCCCACTTGCTCACCAGGTGGCAGTGTAGTCTCACTTCCAACATGTCTGTTTCCATGGGTTCCCTGAAACTGATTTTCTTGGCATCAATTTCGTGTAAGTATCACTATCAACCTCCATTAATTTGAAACTAAAACTGCATAAGAAGAATCATAAGTGTATATAGACACAGTAAATGCCAATTAGTAGATTTTATCTCTTCTGGATTTTTCCCCTGGTGCAGCTCTATTTCAACGTAGCAGATTTGCAACGTTTGGCCAGATAGGTACCACTGGATACCACATGCTTTATCTACTAGTTTGCCTATATTTTGAGCAACCGTTTTTACTAGGGTTATGTTCCTATCACCAGTGTTTACGTATTACTTTAAAGTGTCACTGAGGGTATATCATATGGAAAATTTTATAATTTGGAGTGAATTTACACACAATCAGAGGCAGATTTGATCAAAAGCAATGGCACAATACCATGTTCATTTGACTGTGCAGTGAGGAAAACTGATGTAGCCTAAATTCCATCATTGTGTCAAAGCATTTTTTGGCAAACTACCTTACAGAATACTTTCTATGCAGGATTTGCAGGTTGTTATGGCAGGCAGACGAAAGATTTATTCAGCCAGGGAAGTCATCGAGTACATTTGCCTTCCTGATGGTACTTTATCTGACACAGAATCCATTCCAGACGATGAAATTGCTGATCCAGATTTTGAGGAATCTCCTGAAGCATACGAGTCTGACTCCAGCTTTGATGATGATATATCAGCTAATCTCAACCACCTTGATGTTGAAATTCATAACATACATGCAGACAGTGACACTGAGGTCCCAGATGACAATGAACCTCAGCCAGGCCCAGCTCCAGTCAACAAAGAGTTTTCTTGGAGGCAGAGGAAACCCCCAGCAGCTGACATAGACTCTTCATTCCGAGGACCTGCATTCTCACCTCCCCCAGACGAAATACCAAGTCCAAAGTGGTATTTTGATCAGTTCATGGACAAATCTGTGTTTGAACATATTTCTCACCAATCTAACTTGTATGCAGTTATGAAGAATGGCTCAGAACTGAAAACAACCCCTTCTGAAATAGAGCAATTCATTGGTTTACACATCTTGATGACGGTAGTACGTATGCCATCGTACCGCATGTACTGGCAGACGGCAACCCGCTACGACCCAATTGCGACAGTCATGGGACGTGAGCGATTTGATAATCTGCGTACATACATCCACATGAACGACAATACCAATGTCAAGCAAAAGGATGAGCCTGGATACGATCCATTATTCAAGGTGCGTCCAGTTCTTGAGAAAGTCCGTGCCAACTGTTTGAAGGTTGAACCAGAAGAAAACCACTCCATTGATGAGCAGATGATCCCCTTCAAAGGAAAGCTTGGAATGAAACAATATATCAAGAACAAGCCGCATAAATGGGGAATCAAGGTCTTTACTCGTGCAGGTGTCACTGGACTAGTCTATGACTTTGAAGTATACACTGGAAAAGGGACCGTGACCAATGAGCGTGGACTTGGTGTTGCCGGTGAAGTTGTGCTTCGTCTCGTATCAGAAGTTCCAAAAGGACTAAACTACAAGTGCTTCTTCGACAACTGGTTCACTTCCCCTGAACTCATTGTGGAACTGAAGAAAATGGGAATTCTAACAGTTGCTACCATCAATCGTAACCGTCTCCGTGGATGTACCCTCAAGAGTGACAAGGAACTCTCAAAGGCCGGGCGTGGTGCGTATGAAGTGAAATACGAAAAGACAAGCGGGATGTCCATCGTGAAGTGGTATGATAACAAGGCAGTGTTGCTGGCATCATCCTTCATTGGCCCTGAACCTGTTGAGAGATGCAGAAGGTGGTCGAAAGAGAAGAAGGAATATGTGGAAGTGGACAGACCCCACATTGTCAAGGTGTACAACCACAACATGGGAGGAGTAGACTTAGCAGACATGTTTGCAGCTCTCTATCGCATTGACATCCGCCCACGTCGTTGGTATCTGCGCATCTTGTACTACTTGATTGACCTATCACTGGTCAATGGTTGGCTCCTCTATCGCCGTCATCTTACCCAGAACCAGGAGAAGAAGTATATGCCACTTCTTGACTTCCGTGTTCAAGTTGCAGATGCCCTCATCAAGGTTGGCAAACAGGCTGACTTGAACAGTAGGAAAAGAGGACGACCGTCATTGGAAGATGATCCAACGTCCCATCAAGCTGCCCCACCTCCACCTCCACTTCAGAGGATCTCTGCACCATCGGTTGATGTCAGATTAGACCGATGCGATCATTTCCCCATCCATGCTGAGAAACGTGGACGATGCAGACTGTGCAAGAATGGCTACACGCAAACGGCCTGCCTGAAGTGCAAAGTACTTCTGTGCTTTACAAAAGACAAAAACTGTTTCTTGGAGTACCACATGACAAAGTGACTTGGAAACATGCCCTACTCAATGAGGATTTGAGATATTGGATTTGGATCCCCATATTGTTTTTGTTGTTGTTCTGCCACTGAAAAGCACTTTGTTACATTGTTTGAAAAGTTGTATATAAAAAGTTATTGTTCAAATCATATTCAGTCGTCTCGTCAGTGTCTAATAACCACACTGGGCCAATGTTGCAAATCTGCAACATCCTAGAATCACACACTGGGCCAATGTTGCAAATCTGCAACATCCTAGAATCACACACTGGGCCAATGTTGCAAATCTGCAACATCCCAGAATCACACACTGGGCCAATGTTGCAAATCTGCAACATCCTAGAATCACACACTGGGCCAATGTTGCAAATCTGCAACATCCCAGAATCACACACTGGGCCAATGTTGCAAATCTGCAACATCATATCATATTCAGTCGTCAGTTTCTAATTACCACACTGGGCCAATGTTGCAAATCTGCAACATCCCAGAACGCCTTGCATGTGAAGGTCTCTCTAAAAAAAAAGTCAGGATTCTATTGTACTACCCCATATGATAATTTTCCCCAAATATCAGATTTTTCCTGTTACTAAAACTTAATTTGATCCTGAGAGGGTTATACAACTTTTCATATTACTTGGAAAATATCACATTCATGTGAAAAAATGGGCTAAAGCTAAGCCAAGCTTTGAACACTTTATAAAAGAGATTAAACAATATGGTAATTCATTAGATAGAATTAAGAACAAAAAAGCTAGAAAGACCTATGAAGCGTTTTGTAACTTTAAATTATTGTAACTTTACCCCTGGCATTAATATTTTTTTTTCTCTCTTTATTTTCTATTTGTTGTGAGTTGTATTGTCATGTAAATCTCTTTGTATATTCTCTGTTGCAAAAAAAAAAAAAATTAATAAAAAAAAAGTACATATTAAATTTAAAACAGCACTTGAAAGTAAATTATATACTCTTTTCCACACAAATATTGTTTAACACAGCCATAAGTACATATATAGATCATTATGTCACAGTCATAACTAATAATCAATTTGATATTACAATATTCCCTCGTGTGATGTTGTTTCATCATCTCTCCACTTGTCGCTCTACCAGTGCACGAGGAGAGAGAGTGACCTACTTACACAAAAGCTCATGCAACTTCAATAATACATTTATTTCCACAAAAAATCTTTTATACATATGTCACTGATCACATTTACTCACAATTCGCTGATTTACATTTTTGGATTGGACTGTTTTAAGCTCATTTGCACACTTAAAGGGGTCATATAATGCCATTTTCATACAAGCTAATATGATTCTTTAGGGTCTAAATTAAAAGTTTGTAATATACTTTTATTAAAAATTCTCATTAGTATTGTAAGAAAACACTTATTTTACCTGGTCAAAAACAGCTCTGTTGTCAGCACGCCGTTTCGGTGCATATGACTTTAAATGATCATGAGCTTTGCTGACTCCGCCCCTCTGTCCTATGCGTACACCAGAGCCGGCTCTGGCGTCCACCGTTTGTAACACAATAACCATAACGCGTTGTTCAGTATAAACGTGGGATTATGAATTATATTGAGAATGTCATACATAGAAAACATTCCGTAATGCACCCTGAGTGTAAACCTTAGACGCCCATTGTGAAGCGTGCAGCTAGCGATTTACAAGGATTAATATAAATAATAATATAGCTGCGAGCAGCGATTATGGGCCCAAGCCGGTGGCACCGCAACCCCGGTTCCTTTAGCTAAAGGCACCGGAGTGGCGGTGCCGCCGGCTTTGGCCCTTCATCGCTGCTCGCAGCTATATTTATAGCTTTAGGGTTACTGTGCGTGACGGGCAATAACGTAACCCCGCTTTGACCTTTGAGAAGATGTGTGCTGTAGAGCTTGCATCAGTGTGGGCTCTGCAAAAGTGTGCATTGAGGGCACATATCAACCACAAAGTATGCGTGAGCAACCTTCTGAAACCTAAAATGAAAAATGAGACACCCTACGGTCTCATGGACTTAATGGACACATGAAATAAGTACACAAGTTTGAAAGTTATATGAAGTGTGGGAAGACAGAATATTTGCCTGATCTGATTAGAAAAATAGTTTTTGTGTGTGTGTGTGTGTGTGTGTGTGTGTGTGTGTAAGGCGTGATTGAACAATGTAGACATAAAAACATACTCCGTCCTTTTGTTCATACAGGACATTATTCAAACTACAAAGCGTTTACTTATATTTGTGTACAATCGCAATAAAACACAACATTGTGCTTTTGTCAAACTGTAAACTACAACTGTCACCCAACCAAAATCTCTTACACACACACACACACACACACACATACACACACACACACACACACACACACACACACACACACACACACACATAGTTTAAAAGCAAAAAAATCTTTTGGACATTCATCATATTGCATTGGTTTTCATTTCTTGTTCTCGAACAGAGCCCTAATCTGTTTATTTTTTCAGTTACACATTCTACATTGATTAAAAATGAAAAATCAAATGTGTTCTTATTTTATACATAAATAAATAATCTATCATTCAGATGAGAGTAAAGTTAGTGTTAGTTCAAATTTTAAGGAAAACAAAAATATGATCTGAAATATCGCACATTCATTTAAAATTCATTCAGGTTCAATTACCAAACATACAAATCTCAATGTAATTTAAAGCAAACAATACATTTAAAATATATGGGTTGTATGCAATTTTGTTATATATAAAAAGATATATATCCAAAAATACAAAGCCTAAACTTTAACAAGGGTTAAACAATCACTGTAACAGACACAATCACACACACACACACACGTCAAATCACTTACATTTTAGATGCAATATTGACTTTTTTTCTGTTTCAGCAGCGAAAATAGTTCAACAAAGATCACAGCAGAACCATCGAGCATCTCACAGCAACGCGTTCTCATTACTGAATGATTCAGCATTTTGAACGAATCGGTTGACTCAAAGATTCAACGACCAATCCATAATCTGTCTCATTCATGAATGACTCAGCCGTTCGAACGAATCGTTTGAACGAATGAATCAATGACTCGCTCATTAAGACGGTCGCCTGGCGACACCTAATGACGGTTTAGTGATATGTTTAAAAGTATCATTCTTTCCAACGATTGTTAATTAACTCATATTTGAAACATAAGCTATATATATATATATATATATATATATATATATATATATACACACATATATATACACAAAAATAAAATAAAAACACATTTGAAGCGTGTTTGCTTACTAAATTGTGAGCAGAACGAAAGTTGCCGCAAATATCAGCAACATGAGTCAAATTTCATTAATCACGAGAGTGAAGAGCTGACTGAAAAGATGATGACGGAATAGGCTATTTTATGTAAAAGCGCCTATTTAAGCAAATCTGTCATTGTACTCTTTTGTTGTTGTGCTTTCCGTGAAAAATAATAGACTATTGAACTCACAATTCAAGCAATTGGCCCCCGATATTGCACTAATTTTAAAGTGACACTAAAAAGTATGCGGCTGCAGTGGCATTCATTACGGTTGCGCGTCCATGGCGACGAGCGAGCAAAACAGAGCGAACGTTTTTTCATTTCTACTTCCATAGAAATTCATTCGAGCGCACTGCGAGCGCCACCACTATAAATGTCCTTACTTTACTTTCACTTTTAACTTAGCCCCCAGCGGTGTTACACGTCAAATAACCGGTGAGAAAAAATTCTCGGAGTCACATAGCAGCTACCTATATTTAAATACAACAGGCCTACCTGATTTTGAACACAAGAGGGCAGTATAGCCCTATTTATTATTTGATATATTTATTTTTTAACTGAATAGTGCATCCTGGCTGTTTTTAAACTTGTACATTATTCTTAAATTGAAAACAAGAATAAAATGGGTTTAGTTCTGATATTTGTATAATTTTATCTAGAAATAAATGGTGTATAATTACATTTTTAGAAGATATGAGGCTTTTAGTGTTTATTTTTTTTACATGACTTTAATCCCTCGCCATAGCAAAACAATTAGAGATATTCAATAGATATTCACAATTTTGCTTCTTTAATGTATTTCCATCATGTTGAAAAAGTTTGATGGGAATAAAATAAACCACTTAAGAGGAGTGGGTAAAAATGTAGAGCCTGGTTTTGCAAAACATCCACATTAAGACCAAAATAGCCCACTTCCTGTTGGGCTGGCTTAAAGTGGTTTGGCCCGATGAGATCTATATGAGTACCGAGTTTCATAATATTACATGCAAGTGTGTTTGATTTATGGACCAAATTTTCTGACGGACCAAGTTAATTTAATTAATAAACTACTACAATTCAACTGGTTATATGCCTTTACTTATTAATACAACTTATTTAAAAAATACAAGGCGTAAGACATTTATTTTCTTTTTAATGCGGCCAAACCACACAGCAGTGAAATGGTTAATCT
>JAROOI010000040.1:1700000-1725000 GCA_030578255.1 Tiaroga cobitis | reverse complement strand
TATATATATATGTGTGTATATTTATATAAAGATACAGAGAATATTACTTGCTTTACCAGATTAGAATGCTACCTTGAAAAACAATAATTTAAATTAAATCTCACCCAATAGAGAAATCCCCCTGCCACCTCCCCACACAGGATTGTCCTCAAACAGAGCACTAATCTGTTTATTTTTAAGTTACACATTCTACATTGACTAAAAACACTTTTGATGTCTCTTTTTTAATCAGAGTATTATTTTATACAGAAAAAAATATATTTGTAATTCAGATGAGAATGAGGTTAGTGTTTTAAAATTACAAAAGGAAAACAAATATATTTAATTATAGCACATGAATTTTAAATTCATTCAGCTTCAATTACCAATACAATCTTACTTTTATTTAAAGCAAAATATACATTTAAAACATGGGGGTTATATGCATATTTTGTCATTAAAAAAAAATGCAAAATTAGTATGCAAAAAGACGAGGACTTAGAGATTTCTTTATCCTTTAATGCAGGAAAAATCATACAGCCAGCCACACACACACACACATAAACACAGACATCAACCCTCCCTCCCCTCTCCTCCCCTCCCCTCCCCTCCCCTTCCCTTCCCTTCCCTTCCCTTCCCTTCCCTTCCCTTCCCTTCCCTTCCCTTCCCTTCCCTCCCCACACAGACACACACACTCACAGAGAATGGCAGGGGGCACAATAAATCCATTCAAACTACAATATCTGACTTTCTGTTGCTCAGAGCTAATGACTTTAAATTAGAAAATTGATCGTCTTGATGAGAACAAAATTCGTGGCAAGTTTTGTAACTGTAGGTAAAACTAGCAAAGTTATAACACACTTTATGTGTCCTTTTTTAGTCATAAAATTCATTTCCTCGCCACGGCCAAACCGTTCGAGATATCAAAAATCCGTCCGCAATTTAGCATCCTCAATGTCTTGACTTCATGCTGACCGAGTTTCGTGGTGTTTGGATTAATTCTCTAGGAGACATATATCAAAAATAAAAGCATGCATTTTCCAAACAACCCATAATAGCTGACTTCCTGTTGAGCTGTCGTAAAACTTAGAGCACGAAAGTTGTTCGGCCCGATGAGATCTAAATATGTACCGAGTTTCATATTATTACATGCAAGCATGTTTGATATATGGACAAGTGTTCGAATCTCGTTCCAGGGGGTGCTGTCGAGCCCCCCTGCCACGCCCGGGTACCAGCTTAAGCCCGGCCCTGATGGCCGCGGGTTCTGACCTGTGTGCAAAGTTTCAAGAGTTTTCGAGCACGTTAAGGGCCCCAAAACCTTGAAAAACAAAAATAAAGGCATTCTCACTCAGCATCAAATCCCCCTCCCCTCAAACACACGGAGAGACGTAGGGTCAGAGAGAGAGGAAGAGAAAATTCTCCAAAACATCCACTTTCAAACCAAAATATCTGACTTCCTGTTGGTCTGAGCTAATGACAGTTAATTAGAAAGTTGTCCGGCTTGATCTGAACAATATTCGTACCGAGTTGTATGATTGTAGGTAAAACTATAAAACTAACACCCCCACGTTTGTCAAAAGGTGGCGCTACTGAGCCCCTGCACCACGCCCATTTCTGAAACTTTGCACATGTCTACTGGCTAATAAATGTGATCTGTCTGTCGAGTTTCATGCAATTTCAAGCATGTTAAGAGTCTCAAAAGCATCAACAAAGAATAATAAAGTTTGATGCGTTGCCACGGCAACAGTATCTAAGATATCAATAATCCTTTCACAGGTCTACATCTGCCGTGTGTTTACATTATACACATAAAGTTTGAAGAAAATCGTGTAAAAATAAGAGGGTGATTTCAAAGCATTTAGAAAGTGACACACTTCCTGCTGCCAGTTGGTGGCGCTATAACTTTGACTCACAATAGTCACATCCATGTGATCGGCCTCTTACAGCGAACACACTGCTGAAGTTTCATCAAGATCAGTTAATGTATGCAGAAGTTATAACACACTTCCTGTTTCCATTATTCGCCATAAATTCGTTTCCTCGCCACGGCCAAACCGTTCGAGATATCAAAAATCCCCTGGCAATTTTTCATCCTCAGTGTCTTGACTTCCTGCACACCGAGTTTGGAGACGAACGGGGGAATTCCCTAGGAGAAGTGTTTCAAATTCCTGAGCATGCGTTTCCAAACAACCCTAAATAGCCGACTTCCTGTTGGGCTGGGGTAAAACTTAGAGCACGAAAGTTGTTCGGCCCGATGAGATATATAAGTGTAGCGAGTTTCAGATTATTACATGCAAGCGTGTTTGATATATGGACAAGTGTTCAAACCCCGTTCCAGGTGGCGCTGTCGAGCCCCCCTGCCACGCCCGGGTACCAGCTTCAGCCCGGCCCTGATGGCCGCGGGTTCTGACCCGTGTGCAAAGTTTCAAGAGTTTTCGAGCATGTTAAGTGCCCCAAAAGTGCCCAAAAGGTAGTAAAATAATAATAAGAATATAGCTGCGAGCAGCGATTACGGGCCCAAGCCGGTGGCACCGCAACCCCGGTGCCTTTAGAGTGGCGGTTCCGCCGGCTTTGGCCCTTCATCGCTGCTCGCAGCTATATTTATATATATATATATATTTATATATATATATATATATATATATATATATATATATATATAAACAAGCCGGTGGCACTGCCACCCCGGTGCCTTTAGGGTTACTGTGCACGACGTGCAAAAACCTAACCCCGCTTTCACTGTCGCCCTACGGTCCCATGGATTTAATGGACACATGAAATAAGTACACAAGACCGAAAATTCATATGAAGTGTACCATTTTGGACAGGGCCTATGATCGTGAATCACAATAGCCACATATATGAGATAATTTAAATTTAGAATAATTTTTAATGTCATAGGACATACATGGGCAATATACGGCCCGGGGGCCGGATCCGGCCCGCATAGTGCTTCAATCCGGCCCCCGCGATGCGATCGCAATTTGAAAGAAACACACGCCGAAATAAACATGCGTGACACAAAACAATCTTTAAACTGAACAATTCAAAACGAAAGAAAACAGACTACAGACTGCTCTCTGCTTATGTAATCCTTATGAAATGTGCATTTCTCTCTGGCGCGTTCACTAGGCTACTGAAGATCGCGAGTCAGCATCGTCAACTTCATCTTAGCCGACAATGACAAAGAAAACACTTTTTTATTAATAAACAATTAAAATATCTCCTTGCTATATTTTACACTAGTCGCTAATGAATAAGTACTAGTACTTAATGGAATAGATACTAGTATCTAAAAAATAAGTACTAGTAGCATGAAAATAGAGACTAGTAGGTTAAAATGATTAAATGTTAAAACGGCTTGCCATATTGGCTCAGAGAGAGAGAGAGAGAAAATGACCTTTTAGATACTAGTACCTATTAATAGATACTAGTATTTATTCAATAAATACTAGTACTAAGTCATTAGATACTAGTACCTATTAAATAGATACCAGTACTTATTCATTAGCTACTAATACGCATTCAAAAGAATATCTAAAGAATAAGCACTAGTATCTAAAGAATAGGCACTAGTACTAAAGAATAAGCACTAGTCGCTAATGAATAGGTACTAGTACTTAATGGAATAGATACTAGTATCTAAAAAATAAGTACTAGAAGCATGAAAATAGAGACTAGAAGGTTAAAATGATTAAATGTTAAAACGGCTTGCCATATTGGCTCAGAGAGAGAGAGAGAGAGAAAATGACCATATTCAAACCACCATATTCAACTTCCTCTTGGTCTGAGCTAATGACAGTTAATTAGAAAGTTGTCCGGCTTGATCTGAACAATATGCGTACTGAGTTTTATGATTGTAGGTAAAACTATAAAACTACCCCCCCCACTTTTGTCAAAAGGTGGCGCTACTGAGTCCCTGCACCACGCCCGTTTCTGAAACTTTGCACATGTCTACTGGCTAATAAATGTGATCTGTCTGTCGAGTTTCATGCAATTTTAAGCAATTTCAGGCATGCTAAGAGTCTCAAAAGCATCCAAAAAGAATATTAAAGTTTGATGCGTTGCCATGGCAACAGTATCTAAGACATCAATAATCCTTTCACAGGTCTACATCTGGCGAGTGTCTACATTATACACATCAAGTTTGAAGCAAATCGGGTAAAAACAAGAGGGTGATTTCAAAGCATTTTGAAAGTGACACACTTCCTGCTGCCAGTTGGTGGCGCTATAACTTTGACTCATAATAGTCACATCCATGTGATCGGCCTCTTACAGCGAACACACTGTTGAAGTTTCATCAAGATCAGTTTATGTATGCTGAAGTTATAACACACTTCCTGTTTCCATTATTCGCCATAAATTCGTTTCCTCGCCACGGCCAAACCGTTCGAGATATCAAAAACCCCCTGGCAATTTTTCATCCTCAGTGTCTTGACTTCATGCTGACCGAGTTTCGTTGCGATTGGTTGAATTCTCTAGGAGGAGTATATCGAATTCCAGGGGCATACGCTTCCAAACAAACCATTATAGCCGACTTCCTGTTGGGCTGGGGTAAAAAGTAAAAGTACAAAGGATATATGAACCGATGAGATCTATATGTCTACCGAGTTTCATATTATTACATGCAAGCGTGTTTGATTTATGGACCAAGTTTTCGCACCCCGTTCCAGGGGGCGCTGTCGAGCCCCCCTGCCACGCCTGGGTACCATCTTCAGCCCGGCCCTGATGGCCGCGGGTTCTGACCTGTGTGCAAAGTTTCAAGAGTTTTCGTGCACGTTAAGAGCCCCAAAAGTGCCCGAATAGTCGTTAGAATAATAATAATAATAATAATAATAAATATAGCTGCGAGCAGCAATTACGGGCCCAAGCCGGTGGCACCGCAACCCCGGTTCCTTTAGCTAAAGGCACCGGAGTGGCGGTGCCGCCGGCTTTGGCCCTTCATCGCTGCTCGCAGCTATATTTATATATATATATATATATATATATATATAAACAAGCCGGTGGCACCGCCACCCCGGTGCCTTTAGGGTTACTGTGCGTGACGGGCAATAACGTAACCCCGCTTTGACCTTTGAGAAGATGTGTGCTGTAGAGCTTGCATCAGTGTGGGCTCTGCAAAAGTGTGCATTGAGGGCACATATCAACCACAAAGTATGCGTGAGCAACCTTCTGAAACATAAAATGAAAAATGAGACACCCTACGGTCTCATGGACTTAATGGACACATGAAATAAGTACACAAGTTTAAAAATTATATGAAGTGTGCCAAGACAGAATATTTGCCTGATCTGATTAGAAAAATAGTTTTTGTGTGTGTGTGTGTGTGTGTGTGTGTGTGTGAGGCGTGATTGAACAATGTAGACATAAAAACATACTCCGTCCTTTTGTTCATACAGGACATTATTCAAACTACAAAGTGTTTACTTATATTTGTGTACAATCGCAATAAAACACAACATTGTGCTTTTGTCAAACTGTAAACTACAACTGTCACCCAACCAAAATCTCTTACACACACACACACACACACACACACACACACACACACACACACACACACACACACACACATAGTTTAAAAGCAAAAAAATATTTTGGACATTCATCATATTGCATTGGTTTTCATTTCTTGTTCTCGAACAGAGCCCTAATCTGTTTATTTTTTCAGTTACACATTCTACATTGATTAAAAAAGAAAAATCAAATGTGTTTTTATTTTATACATAAATAAATAATCTATCATTCAGATGAGAGTAAAGTTAGTGTTTGTTCAAATTTTAAGGAAAACAAAAATATGATCTGAAATATCGCACATTCATTTAAAATTCATTCAGGTTCAATTACCAAACATACAAATCTCAATGTAATTTAAAGCAAACAATACATTTAAAATATATGGGTTGTATGCAATTTTTTTATATATAAAAAGATATATATCCAAAAATACAAAGCCTAAACTTTAACAAGGGTTAAACAATCACTGTAACAGACACAATCACACACACGCACACACACACACACACACACACGTCAAATCACTTACATTTTAGATGCAATATTGACTTTTTTTCTGTTTCAGCAGCGAAAATAGTTCAACAAAGATCACAGCAGAACCATCGAGCATCTCACAGCAACGCGTTCTCATTACTGAATGATTCAGCATTTTGAACGAATCGGTTGACTCAAAGATTCAACGACCAATCCATAATCTGTCTCATTCATGAATGACTCAGCCGTTCGAACGAATCGTTTGAACGAATGAATCAATGACTCGCTCATTAAGACGGTCGCCTGGCGACACCTAATGACGGTTTAGTGATATGTTTAAAAGTATCATTCTTTCCAACGATTGTTAATTAACTCATATTTGAAACATAAGCTATATATATATATATATATATATATATATATATATATATATTTATATACACACATATATATACACAAAAATAAAATAAACACATTTGAAGCGTGTTTGCTTACTAAATTGTGAGCTGAACGAAAGTTGCAGCAAATATCAGCAACAGGAGTCAAATTTCATTAATCACGAGAGTGAAGAGCTGACTGAAAAGATGATGACGGAATAGGCTATTTTATGTAAAAGCGCCTATTTAAGCGAATCTATCATTATACTCTTTTGTTGTTGTGTTTTCCATGAAAAATAATAGACTATTGAACTCACAATTCAAGCAATCGGCCCCCGATATTGCACTAATTTTAAAGTGACACTAAAAAGTTCATTCATAACGGTGCGCGTCCACGGCGATGAGCGAGCAGAACAGAGCGAACGTTTTTTAGTTCATTCCTACTTCCATGGGAATTCTCTCGAGCGCTCTGCACGCGCCACCATTATCAATGTCCGTGTGGACGTCCGCGAACAGTGGAACAGTGGAAACATTGGCTACTCAGTCATTTTATTCAAGAAGATCATTCAAACTGCAAAGTGTTTACTTATTTTTGGATACTCGCAATCAAACACAACATTGTGATTTTGTAAAATACATTCAAGAAATCCACCCCCGAAATGGGGCTTCTTTTAAAATGAAACGAAAATGCTCACAGCTGCACGTCTTGTGGAGACGTCCGTTACTTTCGCTTTCAAGTTAGCGATTTTAAAGCCCCCAGCGGAGTCACGGTGGGAAAATATCCCCATAGTAGCATCAATTGGCCTACCTGATTTTGAACACAAGAGGGCAGTAAAGCACTATGAATGATTTTTATTTTTTTATTTTTTTGGCTAAACAACCATTCTGGCTGTTTTTAAACTTAAACATAAATCTTAAATTGAAAAAAAGGAATACAATGGGTTTAGTTCTAATATTAGTATAATTTTATAGAAAAATAAATGGTGTATAATTACATTTTAGAAAGATATGAGACATTTCCTGATTCTTTTTTTGACATAATCCCTCGCCATAGCAAAACCGTTTGAGATATTCAATATCCGTTCACAATTTAGCATCTTTAATGTATTTTCATCAAGTTGAAAAAGTTTTGTAACTGTAGATGAAACTAACCCCCCCTCACACACACTTTTGTCACAAAAGGTGGCGCTACTGAGCCCCTGCACCACGCCCGTTTCTTAAACTTTGCACATGTCTACTGGCTAATAAATGTGATCTGTCTGTCAAGTTTCATGCAATTTCAAGCAATTTCAGGCATGCTAAGAGTCTCAAAAGCATCCAAAAAGAATATTAAAGTTTGATGCGTTGCCATGGCAACAGTATCTAAGATATCAATAATCCTTTCACAGGTCTACATCTGCCGTGTATTTACATTATACACATCAAGTTTGAAGCAAATCGGGTAAAAATAAGAGGGTGATTTCAAAGTATTTTGAAAGTGACACACTTCCTGCTGCCAGTTGGTGGCGCTATAACTTTGACTCACAATAGTCACATCCATGTGATCGGCCTCTTACAGCGAACACACTGTTGAAGTTTCATCAAGATCAGTTAATGTATGCAGAAGTTATAACACACTTCCTGTTTCCATTATTCGCCATAAATTCGTTTCCTCGTCACGGCCAAACCGTTCGAGATATCAGAAATCCCCTGGCAATTTTTCATCCTCAATGTCTTGACATCATGCTGACCGAGTTTCGTTGCGATTGGTTGAATTCTCTAGGAGGAGTATATCGAATTCCAGGGGCATACGCCTCCAAACAAACCATTATAGCCGACTTCCTGTTGGGTTGGGGTAAAAAGTAAAAGTACAAAGGATATATAAACCGATGAGATCTATATGTGTACCGAGTTTCATATTATTACATGCAAGCGTGTTTGATTTATGGACCAAGTTTTCGGACCTCGTTCCAGGGGGCGCTGTCGAGCCCCCCTGCCACGCCCGGGTACCAGCTTCAGCCCGGCCCTGATGGCCGCGGGTTCTGACCTGTGTGCAAAGTTTCAAGAGTTTTCGTGCACGTTAAGAGCCCCAAAAGTGCCCGGATGGTCGTTAGAATAATAATAATAATAATAATAATAATCCTTAGGAAAACAATAGGGCCTTCGCCTTTTCAAGGCTTGGGCCCTAATAATCCTAAGGAAAACAATAGGGCCTTCGCCTTTTCAAGGCTTGGGCCCTAAATAAGTCGGAAGAAGAATAATAAATATAGCTGCGAGCAGCGATTGCGGGCCCAAGCCGGTGGCACCGCAACCCCGGTGCCTTTAGAGTGGCGGTTCCGCCGGCTTTGGCCCTTCATCGCTGCTCGCAGGTATATTTATATATATATATATATATATTTATATATATATATATATATATAAACAAGCCGGTGGCACTGCCACCCCGGTGCCTTTAGGGTTACTGTGCACGACGTGCAAAAACCTAACCCCGCTTTCACTGTCGCCCTACGGTCCCATGGATTTAATGGACACATGAAATAAGTACACAAGACCGAAAATTCATATGAAGTGTACCATTTTGGACAGGGCCTATGATCGTGAATCACAATAGCCACATATATGAGATCATTTAAATTTAGAATCATTTTTAATGTCATAGGACATACATGGGCAATATACGGCCCGGGGGCCGGATCCGGCCCGCATAGTGCTTCAATCCGGCCCCCGCGATGCGATCGCAATTTGGATGAAACACACGCCGAAATAAACATGCGTGACACAAAACAATCTTTAACTTAGGTGGCAAATATGTTTTAGTAATTCTGTGAATTACACTGCGCAAACCAAAATTAATACTACCCACCGGATGAAGGGTTGTCTCTGTCTCCACATAACATAAAATATTCATTTTATTTTATTTTTCGTGTTCGCATTTATGAGGAAAAACAATGTTACGGACGTGTTCTCCGTTACGGACGTGAGCGCTCTGAAAGCGGCACTAAAAGATGCTTTAAAACTTTCACAAAGACATCAAACAGAAAGCACAAAACCTTTCTTTAAAGTGAATTTCGTTTTGTATTAATTGTATCTTAATTTTATGTTTCATCAACCAATTGCCTGTATTTAATAAATAAGAAGTAAATATAGGAGACAATATAGAGATAATCACGAAACATTAATAACGAGATAATCACGCCGGCGCGTGAACTGGAGCTCGTCTCATAAATGAACCGAAACTCAGCATATAAAGTAGCCTACTTGCCTCACATGTCTACTTTTAAACTGAACATTTCAAAACGAAAGAAAACAGACTACAGACTGCTCTCTGCTTATGTAATCCTTATGAAATGTGCATTTCTCTCTGGCGCGTTCACTAGGCTACTGAAGATCGCGAGTCAGCATCGTCAACTTCATCTTAGCTGACAATGACAAAGAAAACACTTTTTTATTAATAAACAATTAAAATATCTCCTTGCTATATTTTACACTAGTCGCTAATGAATAAGTACTAGTACTTAATGGAATAGATACTAGTATCTAAAAAATAAGTACTAGTAGCATGAAAATAGAGACTAGTAGGTTAAAATGATTAAATGTTAAAACGGCTTGCCATATTGGCTCAGAGAGAGAGAGAGAGAAAATGACCTTTTAGATACTAGTACCTATTAATAGATACTAGTATTTATTCAATAAATACTAGTACTAAGTCATTAGATACTAGTACCTATTAAATAGATACCAGTACTTATTCATTAGCTACTAATACGCATTCAAAAGAATATCTAAAGAATAAGCACTAGTATCTAAAGAATAGGCACTAGTACTAAAGAATAAGCACTAGTCGCTAATGAATAAGTACTAGTACTTAATGGAATAGATACTAGTATCTAAAAAATAAGTACTAGAAGCATGAAAATAGAGACTAGAAGGTTAAAATGATTAAATGTTAAAACGGCTTGCCATATTGGCTCAGAGAGAGAGAGAGAGAAAATGACCATATTCAAACCACCATATTCAACTTCCTCTTGGTCTGAGCTAATGACAGTTAATTAGAAAGTTGTCCGGCTTGATCTGAACAATATGCGTACTGAGTTTTATGATTGTAGGTAAAACTATAAAACTAACCCCCCCCACTTTTGTCAAAAGGTGGCGCTACTGAGTCCCTGCACCACGCCCGTTTCTGAAACTTTGCACATGTCTACTGGCTAATAAATGTGATCTGTCTGTCGAGTTTCATGCAATTTTAAGCAATTTCAGGCATGCTAAGAGTCTCAAAAGCATCCAAAAAGAATATTAAAGTTTGATGCGTTGCCATGGCAACAGTATCTAAGACATCAATAATCCTTTCACAGGTCTACATCTGGCGAGTGTCTACATTATACACATCAAGTTTGAAGCAAATCGGGTAAAAATAAGAGGGTGATTTCAAAGCATTTTGAAAGTGACACACTTCCTGCTGCCAGTTGGTGGCGCTATAACTTTGACTCATAATAGTCACATCCATGTGATCGGCCTCTTACAGCGAACACACTGCTGAAGTTTCATCAAGATCAGTTTATGTATGCTGAAGTTATAACACACTTCCTGTTTCCATTATTCGCCATAAATTCGTTTCCTCGCCACGGCCAAACCGTTCGAGATATCAAAAATCCCCTGGCAATTTTTCATCCTCAATGTCTTGACTTCATGCTGACCGAGTTTCGTTACGATTGGTTGAATTCTCTAGGAGGAGTATATCGAATTCCAGGGGCATACGCTTCCAAACAACCCTAAATAGCCGACTTCCTGTTGGGCTGGGGTAAAAAGTAAGAGCATGAAGTATATATGAACCGATGAGATCTACGTGTACCGAGTTTCATATTCTTACATGCAAGTGTGTTTGATTTATGGACAGAGTTTTCGGACCCCGTTCCAGGGGGCGCTGTCGAGCCCCCCTGCCACGCCCGGGTACCATCTTCAGCCCGGCCCTGATGGCCGCGGGTTGTGACCCGTGTGCAAAGTTTCAAGAGTTTTCGAGCACGTTAAGAGCCCCAAAAGTGCCCGGATAGTCGTTAGAATAATAATAATAATAATAAATATAGCTGCGAGCAGCGATTACGGGCCCAAGCCGGTGGCACCGCAACCCTGGTTCCTTTAGTTACCTAAAGGCACCGGGGTGGCGGTGCCGCCGGCTTTGGCCCTTCATCGCTGCTCGCAGCTATATTTATATATATATATATATATATATATATATATAAATTATATATATATATATAAAAAATACATATATATATATATATATATATATATATATTTTTATATATATATATATATATATATATATATATATATATATATATATATATATATATATATATATATAATCTCACTTGCCTTACCTGAGAACAATGAAAACAATAAAAAAAACTAGGGAATCACTAAACCGAGAGAATTATTCTGTTTTGATGATACACTCAAAATATTACACAAGCAATTCTTTAAATTTAATGATATTCAGAACAGAACAAGAATTCAAAAAAACTATAATTAAGAATTAACCGAAATAATTGAAAGCGAAAGTGAAAGTAAGTGGTGTTTGGCTCACGTAACTCTCTCATTAGAATCAAACTGTTTCAACATTTGCGATGTATTTGGATGCTAAACTATTCTTTATTATGGGCTTTGTACTTCACTCAGGTTTCAATATGTGTGTGTGTGTGTGTGTGTGTGTGTGTGTGTGTGTGTGTGAGGTGCGGGTGCGATTGAACTGTTACACATAAAAACATACTCCGTCCAATAAAACACAACAAAGTGCTTTTTTCAAACTATAAACTCTTGTCAAACTGTAACCTACAACTGTCACCAAACTAAAATCACACGCACACACTGTCTAAAAGCAAAAAATATTTATCCAACCCCATTTAAAACAGTCTGTGGGTGCCATCTTTTGGACATTCACCACATCGCATTGATTTTCATTTATTGTCCTCAGAGCCCTAATCTGTTTATTTTTCAATTACACATTCTACATTGATTAAAAAAGAAAAATTCAAATGTGTTTTTATTTTATACAGGAATAAATTATTTATAATTCAGATGAGAATAAAGTTAGTGTTTTACAATTTAAAGGAAAACAAATATATTGTTCTGAAATATAGCACATTCATTTTAAATTCATTCAGCTTCAATTACCAATACAATCTTAATTTTATTTAAAGCAAACTATACATTTAAAAGATCTTGGTTCTGTGCATATTTTGTAATTTAAAAAAAATACAAAATTGTTATGCAAAAAGACAAGGCCTTAGAGATTTCTTTATCCTTTAATGCAGGAAAAATCACACAGCAATGAAAGGCTTAATATCATGTCACTGTAACAGCCAGCCAGCCACACACACACATATAAACACAGACACCAGCCCTCCCTCCCCCTCCCTCCCCACACAGACAGCCACACACACACACACACATAGAATGGGAGGGGGCCCTCTCTCTGTCAAAGAGTGACAGAGAGAGATACCATTTCATGAAATCCACATTCAAACCACAATATCTGACTTTCTGAGGGTTGGAGCTATTGACTGTAAATTAGAAAGTTGTTTGGCTTGAGGAGAAGAATATACAAGCTGAGTTTTGTAACTGTAGGTAAATCTAACTAAGTTATAACACACTTTATATGTCCTTTTTTAGTCATGAAAATTCATTTCCTCGCCACGGCCAAACCGTTCGAGATATCAAAAATCCGTCAGCAATTTAGCATCCTCAATGTCTTGACTTCATGCACGCCTAGTTTGGCGATGATTGAATGAATTGCCTAGGAGTAGTACTTCAAATTCCACAGCAAGCGTTTTCCAAACAACCCATAATAGCCGACTTCCTGTTGGGCTGGCGTAAAACTTGACCAGGGGTAAAATGTTTGGCCCGATGAGATCTATATGTGTACTGAGTTTCATATTAATTCATGCAAGCGTGTTGAATATATGGACCAAATTGTCGGACCCCGTTCAAGGGGGCGCTGTTGAGCCCCCCTGCCACGCCCGGGTACCAGCTTCAGCCCGGCCCTGATGGCCGTGGGTTCTGACCTGTGTGCAAAATTTCAAAAGTTTTTGAGCACGTTAAGAGTCCCAAAATCCCCTGAAACCTTGAAATGCATTAAAATCAATAGACAAATCCCTCACACACAGAGACGGAAAGAGAGGGAGAGAAAATTCTCAGAAACATCCACATTCAAACTAAAATATCTGACTCCCTCTTGGTCTGAGCTAATGACAGTAAATTAGAAAGTTGTCCGGCTTGATCTGAACAATATGCGTACCGAGTTTTATGATTGTAGGTAAAACTATAGAACTAACACCCCCACTTTTGTCAAAAGGTGGCGCTACTGAGCCCCTGCACCACGCCCGTTTCTGAAACTTTGCACATGTCTACTGGCTAATAAATGTGATGTGTCTGTCGAGTTTCATGTTATTTCAAGTATGTTAAGAGTCTCAAAAGCATCAACAAAGAATATTAAAGTTTGATGCGTTGCCACGGCAACAGTATCTAATATATCAATAATCCTTTCACAGGTCTACATCTGCCGTGTATTTACATTATACAGATGAAGTTTGAAGCAAATCGGGTTAAAATAAGAGGGTGATTTCAAAGCATTTTGAAAGTGACACACTTCCTGCTGCCAGTTGGTGGCGCTATAACTTTGACTCACAATAGTCACATCCATGTGATCGTCCTCTTACAACGAACACACTGCTGAAGTTTCATTAAGATCAGTTAATGTATGCTGAAGTTATAACACACTTCCTGTTTCACGTTTCTCGCCATAAATTCGTTTCCTCGCCACGGCCAAACCGTTCGAGATATCAAAAATCCCCTGGCAATTTTTCATCCTCAATGTCTTGACTTCATGCTGACCGAGTTTCGTGGCATTTCTTTGAATTCTCTAGGAGAAGTACTTTAAATTCCATTGCATGCGTTTTACAAACAACCCTAAATAGCCGACTTCCTGTTGGGCTGGGGTAAAAAGTAAGAGCATGAAGTATATATGAACCGATGAGATCTATATGTGTACTGAGTTTCATATTCTTACATGCAAGCGTGTTTGATTTATGGACCAAGTTTTCGGACCCCGTTCCAGGGGGCGCTGTCGAGCCCCCCTGCCACGCCCGGGTACCATCTTCAGCCCGGCCCTGATGGCCGCGGGTTCTGACCCGTGTGCAAAGTTTCAAGAGTTTTCGTGCACGTTAAGAGCCCCAAAAGTGCCCGAATAGTCGTAAGAAAAATAAAAGAGAAAAAAAAAAAAATAATCCTAAGGAAAACAATAGGGCCTTCGCCCTTTCAGGGCTTGGGCCCTAATAATAATAATAATCCTTAGGAAAACAATAGGGCCTTCGCCTTTTCAAGGCTTGGGCCCTAATAAGTCGGAAGAATAATAATAATCCTAAGGAAAACAATAGGGCCTTCGCCTTTTCAAGGCTTGGGCCCTAATAAGTCGGAAGAAGAATAATAATAATAAATATAGCTGCGAGCAGCGATTACGGGCCCAAGCCGGTGGCACCGCAACCCCGGTGCCTTTAGTTACCTAAAGGCAACGGGGTGGCGGTGCCGCCGGCTTTGGCCCTTCATCGCTGCTCGCTATATATATATATATATATATATATATATATATATATATATAAAGCCGGTGGCACCGCCACCCTGGTGCCTTTAGGGTTATTGTGCACGACGTGACTCAAAATATCAAAATATCTGCTCGCTATCTGCCGAACGGCTCTGGTAGTTCCGCTTCAGCACTGATGATGTTGTAGAAATAGTGCGCTCTGGTTGGTCTGGATTATTGGGGATTTTTTATTTTATACAGAAATAAGTTATTTATAACTTAGATGAGAATAAAGTCAGTGTTAATTAAAATGAAGGAAAACAAATATATTGATCTGAAATATAGCACATTAATTTATTTATTTAGGTTCAATTACCAAACATACAATCTTAATTTAATTTAAAGCAAACAATACATTTAAAATATATGGGTTGTATGCACATTTTGTAATAAAAAAATATATATATCCAAAAAGGCCTTAAAGGGTTAAACTCTTGTCACTGTAACAGACACAATCTCTCTCTCTCACACACACACATCAAGTCACTTGCATTTTAGATGCAATATTGACTTTTTTTAAGTTTTAGCAGTGAAAATAGTTAAACAAAGATTACAGCAGAACCATTGCGCATCTCACAGCAACGTGTTTTCTCATTACTGAATGATTCAGCATTTTGAACGAATTGGTTGACTCAAAGATTCAATGACCAATCCATAAACATCTGTCTCATTCATGAATGACAACAATTCGTTCGAATGAATGACTCGCTCATTAAGACGGTCGCCTGGCAACACCTAATGATGATTTAGTGTTATGTTTAAAAGTATCATTCTTTCCAACGATTTTTAATTGACTCATATTGAAAACAATCTCATAACATTATTTAGTGTGTAAGAACTGATTTTCCTGCTAAGACAAAAGCTGAGATAAACTCACCATAAAGCAATAAAACGCACCCTGGACAGAAGATCGCAAAGACAGATCGCAAAGACATCATATATGATGTATCTTGGGAATCTATTGTTTTTCCTTTTCGTGTTTGGTATCATTTTAAGTGTCTCGGTGCGATTGGTAAAATGGTCTTAATTTCATTGCAGTCATTGGTAATATGAGAAAGATTGAGGACTTAGGAGAATCCTGTGTTCCTCTTTGGGTGATGTTTCTTCAAGACATCTCCCCTCTCCCCCGAGACCAGGTGCTACCCCCTGGGGTACAGGAACTGACCCAAAACACACTGGAAAAATATTGGTACAACCCTTTTTCTGGTCTGGGTATTTAAGGCTAGGTAACAGAGCAATCTTTGGGAAACTGTAACCAGGAAAACCCCCATGCAGTGCTGTGTCAGTGGCTTCTCGAGTCTTGGACTCAGAACACACTCACACACCACTGTGTGTCTCTGTCAGGAATGCATTTCTTACTCTTAGAGTCATCTTTGAGCAATTTATGTTATGTATTTATTATTTCTGAATTGGCTTTTAATCATTTACTTGTGGAATTGGCATGATACATTTTTCCTGACAAAAATAAATGTTACCCTTGATTTATTCTGCATTCTTCTGAAATCATTGTTTCTAATATTATGAGGAGGCTGGTGCTACCGCAGATCTGTGTCCAGGATAGGTCAAACTAAAGGCGCATATGAACGGAGCAGTAGGCACGTCATCTGAAGACCTTTTGATTACTGTCTATCACTGACTTGGCAAGTTGTATGGAAGTGGCTAAATAAACTACACTTTTATTTATGAGTAAGCAGTAGGCGACCGACTTAAGAGGTATTAGCAAACCCTGCACCCTCTGACCAAGATCAGACTGGCGAGACTGTGTCCGTGAGATCCACGTAAAACCGGGGCGTGTGACTCTGTGCGGCATCGGGTCCCTTAATGAATGAATATATTGAAATTATGAAATGCCCAGAAGAATCAAAGATCTACATTAACTCATAATCAATATTTATGATTATTTCATAAGAAGAAATACGATCTAAGTTTGATTGTCATTCGAAATTGAAGTCAGATTAAGCGTAGAGCTAAAGTAATATTGAAACTAAATTCGAATAAATTAAGTGAACTTCACTGGAACGCTGAAAAGACCTACACGCATTATCCCTTCGCCCACACCGTTGGATTCCGTTGTTGGGCCAATGGGTGGCCCTTACAAATGCATTGTTATTTTTCTGTGTAAACGATTTAATTTGATTAGCCCTACCTAGGGTACCAGCCAATAAATTTTTTTTTGATTTATTGATAAAATTTACAAATTAAAAATGAAAGATGAAGCATACATTTAATAAGACTGGACTGGGGTGCCCTATATATATTACAATATGCAGATTTAAATATACCATTGCCCCCCACCGTCAGTTTGATGTGTGTGTTTGTGTGTGTTTGTGTGCGTGCGTGTGTTTGTGTGTGTGTGTGTGTGTGTGTGTTTAATAAAATCATTTAGTCACTACAATTAAAACCTGAACGTGTTTGCTTACTAAATTGTGAGCTGAACGAAAGTTGCAGCAAAGATCAGCAACCGGAGTCAAATTTCATTAATCACGAGAGTGAGAGCACGTGCGCGCGCGCACACACACACACACACACACACACACACACACACACTCCAGCATTGCAATCTTGACATCGCAGCCTGTTCATTATGCTGCGTTATGCTGCATCACACGGGCATTCATAACGGTGCGGGTCCACGACGATGAGCGAGCAGAACAGAGCGAACGTTTTTTAGTTCATTCCTACTTCCAAAGGAATTCCCTCGAGCTGCTTTTATGATACACTCAAAATATTCCACAAGCAATCATTTAAATTTAATGATATTCAGAACAGAACAAGAATAAAAAAAAACTATAAACAATAAAATAACCGAAATAATTTAAAGCGAAAGTGAAAGTAAGCTGTGTTGGGCTCACATTACTCTCTCATTCGAATCAAATTGTTTTAACATTTGCGATGTATTTGGATGCTAAACTATTCTTTATTATAGGCTTTGTACTTCACTCACGTTCCAATATCGACAGAAAAAACATCCACATTCAGACCAAAATAGCCGACTTCCTGTTGGGCTGGCTTAAAACTTAGAGCACGAAAGTTGTTTGGCCCGATGAGGTGTATATGTGTACCGAGTTTCATATTATTACATGCAAGTGTGTTTGATTTATGGACCAAACATTCAGACCAAGTTTATGGACAGAGTTAATTTAATTAATAAACTAATTATATAAAACTATTTTCTATGCACTACAATTAAACTGGTTAAACGCCTTTACTTTATTAATAAAACTTATTTAAAAAATACAAGGCTTAAGACATTTATTTTCTTTTTTAATGCAGGCCAAACCACACAGCAGTGAAATGGTTAATCTAGCCCCCCTCCCCCTTCCCCTACACACACACACACACACAAAACAGGCACAGACAAAGAGATATGGCAAGCCATTTTAACATTTAACAGCTAGACTGGATGCAGATATCTGTGTTGCAGATATCTGTAATTCAGTATTGCCTAGTCAAAAAGAACATTTCAGATATCCGCAACTACATTCTTCCTATCCATAATTGTCATTTCAGATATCCACAAAGACATTCTTCCTAGGACAAATGACATCACTTTTGCCATTCATTTGTATGGGGTTTATCAATACAGATATCTACAATTCAGTTGGAGATATCCACTATGTGAATTACGGATATCTGCAACTGAATTGTAGATATCTGTAATTCCAGTTTGAGATATCTACAATTTGATTCTGACTAGTCATAACTCCAGTTCAATATATCTTTAATTAACCTCAATTCAAGATATCTACATGTTCCTTTTCAGATATCTTAAATTAAGTTTTGACTAGGCGAAATTACGTTGTAGATATCTGTAACTGGAATTATGACTAGTTAAAATGGCGTTGTAGATATCTCAAACTGGAGTTAGGGATAGTCATAATTGAATTGTAGATATTTATTATCAAGTTATAGATATCTTGAAATTAATTTGGATTGTCATTTAAGATGTGTGACGAGTTGAATGTCGTTTTCAATGACGTCATTGCAGATATCTGTAATTCAATTTTGCCTAGTCAAAACTGAATTACAGATATCTCTATCTGTCGTTTCGACTAGTCACAATTACGTTACAGATATCTTAAATGATAATACAAACTATCCAAAATGTAATTACGACTAGTCAGAAAGACGTTGTTGATATCTACAATGTTAATTCCGGATAGTCAAACTTAGCTTTTAAATATTAAAAGGGCTTGCCATACAGAGACGTAGGCTCAGAGAGAGGCTCACCATATTCAAACCAAAATATCTGACTTCGTGTTGTACGGAGCTAATGACTGTCAAAAGTTGTCCGGCTCGAGGAGAACAATATGCATACCGATTTTTGTAACTGTAGATAAAACTAATCCCCCCACTTTTGACAAAAGGTGGCGCTACTGAGCCCTCACCACGCCCGTTTCTGAAACTTTGCACATGTCTACTGGCTAATAAATGTAATGTGTCTGTCGAGTTTTATGCAATTTCAAGCATGCTAAGAGTCTCAAAAGCATCAAAGAAAAATATTAAAGTTCGATGCGTTGCCACGGCAACAGTATCTAAGGTATCAATAATCTTTTCACAGGTCTATATCTGCCGTGTGTTTACATTATACACATAAAGTTTGAAGCAAATCGGGTAAAAATAAGAGGGTTATTTCAAAGCATTTTGAAAGTGACACACTTCCTGCTGCCAGTTGGTGGCGCTATAACTTTGACTCACAATAGTCACATCCATATGACCGGCCTCTTACAACGAACACACTGCTGAAGTTTCACCAAGATCAGTTAATGTATAAAGAAGTTATAACACACTTCCTGTTTCTCTTTTCGCGCCATAATTTCGTTTCCTCGCCACGGCAAAACCGTTCGAGATATCAAAAATCCCCTGGCAATTTTTCATCCTCAATGTCTTGACTTCATGCTGACCGAGTTTCGTGCCGTGTGTTTGAATTCTCTAGGAGGAGTATTTCAAATTCCATTGCATGCGTTTTCCAAACAACCCTAAATAGCCGACTTCCTGTTGGGCTGGGGTAAAAAGTAAGAGTATGAAGTATATATGAACCGATGAGATCTATATGTGTACCGAGTTTCATATTATTACATGCAAGCGTGTTGGATTTATGGACCAAGTGTTCAAACCCCGTTCCAGGGGGCGCTGTCGAGCCCCCCTGCCACGCCCGGGTACCAGCTTCAGCCCGGCCCTGATGGCCGCAGGTTCTGACCCATGTGCAAAGTTTCAAGAGTTTTCGAGCACGTTAAGGGCCCCAAAAGTGCCCGAATAGTCGATAGAACATTTTTTAAAAATGTATCCTCGCCCTTTCAGGACTTGGGCCCTAATAATCCTTAGGAAAACAATAGGGCCTTCGCCTTTTCAAGGCTTGGGCCCTAATAATAATAATAATAATAATAATAATAATAATAAATATAGCTGCGAGCAGCGATTGCGGGCCCAACCCGGTGGCACCGCAACCCCGGTGCCTTTAGGGTTACTGTGCACGACGTATTTAAATGTAACCCCGCTTTCACTGTCGCCCTACGGTCCCATGGATTTAACGGACACATGAAATAAGTACACAAGACTGAAAATTCATATGAAGTGTACCATTTTGGACAGGGCCTATGATCGTGAATCACAATAGCCACATATATGAGATCATTTCAATTTAGAATCATTTTTAATGTCATAGGACATACATGGGCAATATATGGCCCGGGGGCCGGATCCGGCCCGCATAGTGCTTCAATCCGGCCCCCGCGATGCGATCGCAATTTGGATGAAACACACGCCGAAATAAACATGCGTGACACAAAACAATCTTTAACTTAGGTGGCAAATATGTTTTAGTAATTCTGTGAATTACACTGCGCAAACCAAAATTAATACTACCCACCAGATGAAGGGTTGTCTCTGTCTCCACATAACATAAAATATTCATTTTATTTTATTTTTCGTGTTCGCATTTATGAGGAAAAACAATGTTACGGACGTGTTCTCCGTTACGGACGTGAGCGCTCTAAAAGCGGCACTAAAAGATGGTTTAAAACTTTCACAAAGACATGAAACAGAAAGCACAAAACCTTTCTTTAAAGTGAATTTCGTTTTGTATTAATTGTATCTTAATTTTAATCAATGTTTCATCAACCAATTGCCTGTATTTAATCAATAAGAAGTAAATATAGCAGACAATATAGAGATAATCACGAAACATTAATAACGAGATAATCACGCCGGCGCGTGAACTGGAGCTCGTCTCATAAATGAACCGAAACTCAGCATATAAAGTAGCCTACTTGCCTCACATATCTACTTTTAAACTGAACATTTCAAAACGAAAGAAAACAGACTACAGACTGCTCTCTGCTTATGTAATCCTTATGAAATGTGCATTTCTCTCTGGCGCGTTCACTAGGCTACTGAAGATCGCGAGTCAGCATCGTCAACTTCATCTTAGCCGACAATGACAAAGAAAACACTTATTTATTAATAAACAATTAAAATATCTCCTTGCTATATTTTACATATTCATAATCATTACTTTTGCTGGTTTTGCCAGTCATGTATTCTGCAACGAAATATGTTTTGAAAGTATCCTTCCCAACACTGGAAGTCTGTATGTTAATTAGGGATGGGCATTTTTCAAAAATATTGCATTCGAATATTTGGGCTCAAAAAAATCGAATATTCGAATATTTGTTTATTTAAATGACATTTAACGAAAAAGATGTTATTTTTTAAGTTTTTTTTTTTTTTTAACGTTTTTGTCACCATTTCTTTTAGTTGAAAACATTAAACATTAGGCCTATGTGTAAACAAAAAATATAAAAACAAAAGCATTAATAAAAGAATGCTCAAGCAGCGCGAACGGGAAAAAAACGCCTAATAAAGCGGTTGCGCCAGATATCGTACAGAACGTACACACACTCGAGTCAGCATATGATTATCGTGTTTATATTGTTTCATGTTTATATAGAGAAAAACAATATCCACATGCAGGGGCGCCGCCAGCAATTTATGATCGAGTGAGAAAAGGCGCTGCGCTGACAGACGTTTCAGACACACAAAGATAACGGTGTTCTAAGTTTCTAACAGCACTTTGCGTTTTCTGCTCTTAAACCGGTCTCCCTCAACGAAACTTAAAGGAAGTATATGTCTCTAAATAATTTTGCTATAAGATAAGTTATCATCTAAGCTCGGATCACGCGGGGTCCAGCTGCGCTTACCTGCAGTCGTGAATGCAGTGTTGGTCAGCTGTCTTTCCTCAGTCGACTGTTTGGATTTCATGTGATTTCTCATTGTGGTGATGATGATATTATAACTCAGATTAATTAATTAATTTGATCAAAAGTAATTCCATTTAGTAAGATCATTTTCAAGTAATTCCAAACTACGCGAGGCAGACGACAACATTATGTGATCAAATACACACAACTTGTTAACACACTCCACAGCGCCACCCAGTGCATTTAATTATAATTGCGAGTTAGTGCTTGGGATTTATCATGGATTCACTGCATTTACGGCCAGCAAAGCAACGTAGTACAATTCGAATAGTATTTTATTTTACTAATAATAATTACAGATCGAAAATTCGAATATTCGTGCACATCCCTAATGTTAGTGTAACCTGCACACATACATTTGCAGTTTTGTTAATAGCTTTCCATCTTGAATAGTTACAGCTGGTATGAATGACATGAACAATGTGCAGGGTAGTGTAGGAAAGTAAATCAAGTTATTGTAACCTTAGAGTGGCCTAGGTCAGACTGGCCTATAGCAAAAATAAATATCAGGCCTTGAAATAGGCTGGCAAAGTCAAAGTAACTGTAGAGTAGCCTTATACATATTTGCATTGAATTAATTTGTACCATTTAATCATGTAACTGTTTAATTGCAATTGTCCAAAGTGTGGCCCTCCGTTTACTTTGCCAAAGTAACTGTGGCCCTCAGACTAAAACTGTTGCCCACCCCTGTCATAGGATGTCATAAGTCAATCTGTTTTGCAGCACTTAAATGTGTAAATCCAGAAGCCCAGTATTTATCTGGAGGTCTTTGCCCTTTGCCTGTCAACCTGGTTTGTCTCTGCCTTTTCTGTTCTGCCCTGTTTGCCATTGCTCACCCTGCCTGACTTGACCTTTCTTAATAAAAAGCTGCAAATGGACCCCCCTGGCCTGACCCTGCCTCGTTACAACACATATGCTGCATCTGCTCGCTATCTGCCGAACGGCTCTGGTAGTTCCGCTTCAGCACTGATGATGTTGTAGGAATAGTGCGCTCTGGTTGGTCTGGATTATTCGGGATTTTTTATTTTATACAGAAATAAGTTATTTATAATTTAGATGAGAATAAAATTAGTGTTGATTAAAATGATGGAAAACAAATATATTGATCTGAAATATAGTGCATAAATTTTAAATTAATTTAGATTAAATTACCAAACATACAATCTTAATTTAATTTAAAGCAAACAATACATTTAAATACATTTAAATTATGACTAGTCAGAACAGCATTGTAGATATCTCAAACTGGAGTTAGGGATAGTCATAATTTTGATAATAGATATTAGATATCTATTATCAAGTTATAGATATCTTGAAATTCATTTTGATTAGAGATATCTGAAATTTGATATCTGTAACTTTCATTTTATTGGGTTAGCTATGCGCACTGTGATTGGCTCATCGCGTTTGGGGGCGTGGCTTAGCCATAGGCCAATTACGTTACAGATATCTTAAATGATAATACAAACTATCCAAAAATATAATTACGACTTGTCAGAAAGACGTTGTTGATATCAACAATGTTAATTCCGGATAGTCAAACTTAGCTTTTAAATGTTAAAAGGGCTTGCCATACAGAGCTCAGAGAGAGGCTCACCATATTCAAACCAAAATATCTGACTTCCTGTTGGTCGTTGCTAATTACAGTAAATTAGAAAGTTGTCCGGCTCGAAGAGTACAATATACATATCAAGTTTTGTTACTGTAGATAAAACTAACCCCCCTCACTTTTGTCAAAAGCATTTAGAAAGTGACACACTTCCTGCTGCCAGTTGGTGGCGCTATAACTCTGACTCACAATAGTCACATCCATGTGATCGGCCTCTTACAGCGAACACACTGCTGAAGTTTCATCAAGATCAGTTAATGTATGTAGAAGTTATAACACACTTCCTGTTTCCATTATTCGCCATAAATTCGTTTCCTCGCCACGGCCAAATATCTTAAATGATAATACAAACTATCCAAAATATAATTACGACTTGTCAGAAAGACGTTGTTGATATCAACAATGTTAATTCCAGATAGTCAAACTTAGCTTTTAAATGTTAAAAGGGCTTGCCATACAGAGCTCAGAGAAAGGCTCACCATATTCAAACCAAAATATCTGACTTCCTTTTGGTCGTTGCTAATTACGGTAAATTAGAAAGTTGTCCGGCTCGAAGAGTACAATATACATATCGAGTTTTGTTACTGTAGATAAAACTAACCCCCCCACTTTTGTCAAAAGCATTTAGAAAGTGACACACTTCCTGCTGCCAGTTGGTGGCGCTATAACTTTGACTCACAATAGTCACATCCATGTGATCGGCCTCTTACAGCGAACACACTGCTGAAGTTTCATCAAGATCAGTTAATGTATGTAGAAGTTATAACACATTTCCTGTTTCCATTATTCGCCATAAATTCGTTTCCTTGCCACGGCCAAACCGTTCGAGATATCAAAAATCCCCTGGCAATTTTTCATCCTCAATGTCTTGACTTCATGCTGACCGAGTTTCGTGGCATTTCTTTGAATTCTCTAGGAGAAGTACTTTAAATTCCATTGCATGCGTTTAACAAACAACCCTAAATAGCCGACTTCCTGTTGGGCTGGGGTAAAAAGTAAGAGCATGAAGTATATATGAACCGATGAGATCTATATGTGTACCGAGTTTCATATTATTACATGCAAGTGTGTTTGATTTATGGACCAAGTTTTCGGACCCCGTTCCAGGGGGCGCTGTCGAGTCCCCCTGCCACGCCCGGGTACCATCTTCAGCCCGGCCCTGATGGCCGCG
>JAROOI010000040.1:1490000-1695000 GCA_030578255.1 Tiaroga cobitis | reverse complement strand
GTGTATATTTATATAAAGATACAGAGAATATTACTTGCTTTACCAGATTAGAATGCTACCTTGAAAAACAATAATTTAAATTAAATCTCACCCAATAGAGAAATCCCCCTGCCACCTCCCCACACAGGATTGTCCTCAAACAGAGCACTAATCTGTTTATTTTTAAGTTACACGTTCTACATTGACTAAAAACACTTTTGATGTCTCTTTTTTAATCAGAGTATTATTTTATACAGAAAAAAATATATTTGTAATTCAGATGAGAATGAGGTTAGTGTTTTAAAATTACAAAAGGAAAACAAATATATTTAAATATAGCACATGAATTTTAAATTCATTCAGCTTCAATTACCAATACAATCTTACTTTTATTTAAAGCAAAATATACATTTAAAACATGGGGGTTATATGCATATTTTGTCATTAAAAAAATGCAAAATTAGTATGCAAAAAGACAAGGACTTAGAGATTTCTTTATCCTTTAATGCAGGAAAAATCATACAGCCAGCCACACACACACACACATAAACACAGACATCAACCCTCCCTCCCCTCTCCTCTCCTCCCCTCCCCTTCCCTTCCCTTCCCTTCCCTTCCCTTCCCTTCCCTTCCCTTCCCTTCCCTTCCCTCCCCTCCCCACACAGACACACACACTCACAGAGAATGGCAGGGGGCACAATAAATCCATTCAAACTACAATATCTGACTTTCTGTTGCTCAGAGCTAATGACTTTAAATTAGAAAATTGATCGTCTTGATGAGAACAAAATTCGTGGCAAGTTTTGTAACTGTAGGTAAAACTAGCAAAGTTATAACACACTTTATGTGTCCTTTTTTAGTCATAAAATTCATTTCCTCGCCACGGCCAAACCGTTCGAGATATCAAAAATCCGTCCGCAATTTAGCATCCTCAATGTCTTGACTTCATGCTGACCGAGTTTCGTGGTGTTTGGATTAATTCTCTAGGAGACATATATCAAAAATAAAAGCATGCATTTTCCAAACAACCCATAATAGCTGACTTCCTGTTGAGCTGTCGTAAAACTTAGAGCACGAAAGTTGTTCGGCCCGATGAGATCTAAATATGTACAGAGTTTCATATTATTACATGCAAGCATGTTTGATATATGGACAAGTGTTCGAATCTCGTTCCAGGGGGTGCTGTCGAGCCCCCCTGCCACGCCCGGGTACCAGCTTCAGCCCGGCCCTGATGGCCGCGGGTTCTGACCTGTGTGCAAAGTTTCAAGAGTTTTCGAGCACGTTAAGGGCCCCAAAACCTTGAAAAACAAAAATAAAGGCATTCTCACTCAGCATCAAATCCCCCTCCCCTCAAACACACGGAGAGACGTAGGGTCAGAGAGAGAGGAAGAGAAAATTCTCCAAAACATCCACTTTCAAACCAAAATATCTGACTTCCTGTTGGTCTGAGCTAATGACAGTTAATTAGAAAGTTGTCCGGCTTGATCTGAACAATATTCGTACCGAGTTGTATGATTGTAGGTAAAACTATAAAACTAACACCCCCACGTTTGTCGAAAGGTGGCGCTACTGAGCCCCTGCACCACGCCCATTTCTGAAACTTTGCACATGTCTACTGGCTAATAAATGTGATGTGTCTGTCGAGTTTCATGCAATTTCAAGCATGTTAAGAGTCTCAAAAGCATCAACAAAGAATAATAAAGTTTGATGCGTTGCCACGGCAACAGTATCTAAGATATCAATAATCCTTTCACAGGTCTACATCTGCCGTGTGTTTACATTATACACATAAAGTTTGAAGAAAATCGTGTAAAAATAAGAGGGTGATTTCAAAGCATTTAGAAAGTGACACACTTCCTGCTGCCAGTTGGTGGCGCTATAACTTTGACTCACAATAGTCACATCCATGTGATCGGCCTCTTACAGCGAACACACTGCTGAAGTTTCATCAAGATCAGTTAATGTATGCAGAAGTTATAACACACTTCCTGTTTCCATTATTCGCCATAAATTCGTTTCCTCGCCACGGCCAAACCGTTCGAGATATCAAAAATCCCCTGGCAATTTTTCATCCTCAATGTCTTGACTTCATGCACACCGAGTTTGGAGACGAACGGGGGAATTCCCTAGGAGAAGTGTTTCAAATTCCTGAGCATGCGTTTCCAAACAACCCTAAATAGCCGACTTCCTGTTGGGCAGGCGTAAAACTTAGAGCACGAAAGTTGTTCGGCCCCATGAGATATATAAGTGTAGCGAGTTTCAGATTATTACATGCAAGCGTGTTTGATATTTGGACAAGTGTTCAAACCCCGTTCCAGGTGGCGCTGTCGAGCCCCCCTGCCACGCCCGGGTACCAGCTTCAGCCCGGCCCTGATGGCCGCGGGATCTGACCCGTGTGCAAAGTTTCAAGAGTTTTCGAGCATGTTAAGTGCCCCAAAAGTGCCCAAAAGGTAGTAAAATAATAATAAATATAGCTGCGAGCAGCGATTGCGGGCCCAACCCGGTGGCACCGCAACCCCGGTGCCTTTAGGGTTACTGTGCACGACGTATTTAAATGTAACCCCGCTTTCACTGTCGCCCTACGGTCCCATGGATTTAACGGACACATGAAATAAGTACACAAGACCGAAAATTCATATGAAGTGTACCATTTTGGACAGGGCCTATGATCGTGAATCACAATAGCCACATATATGAGATCATTTAAATTTAGAATCATTTTTAATGTCATAGGACATACATGGGCAATATACGGCCCGGGGGCCGGATCCGGCCCGCATAGTGCTTCAATCCGGCCCCCGCGATGCGATCGCAATTTGGATGAAACACACGCCGAAATAAACATGCGTGACACAAAACAATCTTTAACTTAGGTGGCAAATATGTTTTAGTAATTCTGTGAATTACACTGCGCAAACCAAAATTAATACTACCCACCGGATGAAGGGTTGTCTCTGTCTCCACATAACATAAAATATTCATTTTATTTTATTTTTCGTGTTCGCATTTATGAGGAAAAACAATGTTACGGACGTGTTCTCCGTTACGGATGTGAGCGCTCTGAAAGCGGCACTAAAAGATGCTTTAAAACTTTCACAAAGACATCAAACAGAAAGCACAAAACCTTTCTTTAAAGTGAATTTCGTTTGGTATTAATTGTATCTTAATCAGTGTTTCATCAACCAATTGCCTGTATTTAATAAATAAGAAGTAAATATAGCAGACAATATAGAGATAATCACGAAACATTAATAACGAGATAATCACGCCAGTGCGTGAACTGGAGCTTGTCTCATAAATGAACCGAAACTCAGCATATAAGGTAGCCTACTTGCCTCACATGTCTACTTTTAAACTGAACAATTCAAAACGAAAGAAAACAGACTACAGACTGCTCTCTGCTTATGTAATCCTTATGAATTGTGCATTTCTCTCTGGCGCGTTCACTAGGCTACTGAAGATCGCGAGTCAGCATCGTCAACTTCATCTTAGCCGACAATGACAAAGAAAACACTTTTTTATTAATAAACAATTAAAATATCTCCTTGCTATATTTTACACTAGTCGCTAATGAATAAGTACTAGTACTTAATGGAATAGATACTAGTATCTAAAAAATAAGTACTAGTAGCATGAAAATAGAGACTAGTAGGTTAAAATGATTAAATGTTAAAACGGCTTGCCATATTGGCTCAGAGAGAGAGAGAGAAAATGACCTTTTAGATACTAGTACCTATTAATAGATACTAGTATTTATTCAATAAATACTAGTACTAAGTCATTAGATACTAGTACCTATTAAATAGATACCAGTATTTATTCATTAGCTACTAATACGCATTCAAAAGAATATCTAAAGAATAAGCACTAGTATCTAAAGAATAGGCACTAGTACTAAAGAATAAGCACTAGTCGCTAATGAATAAGTACTAGTACTTAATGGAATAGATACTAGTATCTAAAAAATAAGTACTAGAAGCATGAAAATAGAGACTAGAAGGTTAAAATGATTAAATGTTAAAACGGCTTGCCATATTGGCTCAGAGAGAGAGAGAGAGAAAATGACCATATTCAAACCACCATATTCAACTTCCTCTTGGTCTGAGCTAATGACAGTTAATTAGAAAGTTGTCCGGCTTGATCTGAACAATATGCGTACTGAGTTTTATGATTGTAGGTAAAACTATAAAACTAACCCCCCCACTTTTGTCAAAAGGTGGCGCTACTGAGTCCCTGCACCACGCCCGTTTCTGAAACTTTGCACATGTCTACTGGCTAATAAATGTGATCTGTCTGTCGAGTTTCATGCAATTTTAAGCAATTTCAGCCATGCTAAGAGTCTCAAAAGCATCCAAAAAGAATATTAAAGTTTGATGCGTTGCCATGGCAACAGTATCTAAGACATCAATAATCCTTTCACAGGTCTACATCTGGCGAGTGTCTACATTATACACATCAAGTTTGAAGGAAATCGGGTAAAAAAAAGAGGGTGATTTCAAAGCATTTTGAAAGTGACACACTTCCTGCTGCCAGTTGGTGGCGCTATAACTTTGACTCATAATAGTCACATCCATGTGATCGGCCTCTTACAGCGAACACACTGTTGAAGTTTCATCAAGATCAGTTAATGTATGCAGAAGTTATAACACACTTCCTGTTTCCATTATTTGCCATAAATTCGTTTCCTCGCCACGGCCAAACCGTTCGAGATATCAAAAATCTCCTGGCAATTTTTCATCCTCAATGTCTTGACTTCATGCTGACCGAGTTTCGTTGCGATTGGTTGAATTCTCTAGGAGGAGTATATCGAATTCCAGGGGCATACGCTTCCAAACAAACCATTATAGCCGACTTCCTGTTGGGCTGGGGTAAAAAGTAAAAGTACAAAGGATATATGAACCGATGAGATCTATATGTCTACCGAGTTTCATATTATTACATGCAAGCGTGTTTGATTTATGGAACAAGTTTTCACACCCCGTTCCAGGGGACGCTGTTGAGCCCCCCTGCCACGCCCGGGTACCATCTTCAGCCCGGCCCTGATGGCCGCGGGTTCTGACCTGTGTGCAAAGTTTCAAGAGTTTTTGTGCACGTTAAGAGCCCCAAAAGTGCCCGAATAGTCGTTATAATAATAATAATAATAATAATAATAAATATAGCTGCGAGCAGCGAGCCGGTGGCACCGCAACCCCGGTTGCTTTAGTTACCTAAAGGCACCGGAGTGGCGGTGCCGCCGGCTTTGCCCCTTCATCGCTGCTCGCAGCTATATTTATATATATATATATATATATATATAAACAAGTCTGTGGCACTGCCACCCCCGGTGCCTTTAGGGTTACTGCAAAAACGTAGCAGCGCTTTCAACGTGCAAAAAAAACGTAACCCCGCTTTCACTGTCGCCCTACGGTCCCATGGATTTAACGGACACATGAAATAAGTACACAAGACCGAAAATTCATGTGAAGTGTACAAACGGACATATCACAATGTATGCATGAGCAACATTCTGAAACCTAAAATGAAAATTGAGACACCCTACAGACGGTCTCATGGATTTAACGGACACATGAAATAAGCACACAAGACTGAAAATCTGCCGAACGGCTCTGGTAGTTCCGCTTCAGCACTGATGATGTTGTAGGAATAGTGCGCTCTGGTTGGTCTGGATTGTTCGGGATTTTTAATTTATACAGAAATAAGTTATTTATAATTTAGATGAGAATAAAGTTAGTGTTGATTAAAATTAAGGAAAACAAATATATTGATCTGAAATATAGCACATAAATTTTTAATTAATTTAGGTTAAATTACCAAACATACAATCTTAATTTAATTTAAAGCAAACAATACATTTAAATACATTTAAATTATGACTAGTCAGAATGGCGTTGTAGATATCTCAAACTGGAGTTAGGGATAGTCATAATTTAATTGTAGATATCTATTATCAAGTGAAAGATATCTTGAAATTAATTTTGATTAGAGATATCTGAAATTTGATATCTGTAATTTTCATTTTATTGGGTTAGCTATGCGCACTGTGATTGGCTCATCGCGTTTGGGGGCGTGGCTTAGCCATAGGCCAATTACGTTACAGATATCTTAAATGATAATACAAACTATCCAAAATATAATTACGACTTGTTAGAAAGACGTTGTTGATATCAACAATGTTAATTCCGGATAGTAAAACTTAGCTTTTAAATGTTAAAAGGGCTTGCCATACAGAGCTCAGAGAGAGGCTCACCATATTCAAACCAAAATATCTGACTTCCTGTTGGTCGTTGCTAATTACGGTAAATTAGAAAGTTGTTCGGCTCGAAGAGTACAATATATATATCAAGTTTTGTTACTGTAGATAAAACTAACCCCCCCACTTTTGTCAAAAGCATTTAGAAAGTGACACACTTCCTGCTGCCAGTTGGTGGCGCTATAACTTTGACTCACAATAGTCACATCCATGTGATCGGCCTCTTACAGCGAACACACTGCTGAAGTTTCATCAAGATCGGTTAATGTATGTAGAAGTTATAACACACTTCCTGTTTCCATTATTCGCCATAAATTCGTTTCCTCGCCACGCCCAAATATCTTAAATGATAATACAAACTATCCAAAAATATAATTACGACTTGTCAGAAAGACGTTGTTGATATCAACAATGTTAATTCAGGATAGTCAAACTTAGCTTTTAAATGTTAAAAGGGCTTGCCATACAGAGCTCAGATAGAGGCTCACCATATTCAAACCAAAATATCTGACTTCTTGTTGGTCGTTGCTAATTACGGTAAATTAGAAAGTTGTCCGGCTCGAAGAGTACAATATACATATCAAGTTTTGTTACTGTAGATATAACTAACCCCCCCCCCCCCCCCCCACACTTTTGTCAAAAGCATTTAGAAAGTGACACACTTCCTGCTGCCAGTTGGTGGCGCTATAACTTTGACTCACAATAGTCACATCCATGTGATCGGCCTCTTACAGCGAACACACTGCTGAAGTTTCATCAAGATCAGTTAATGTATGTAGAAGTTATAACACACTTCCTGTTTCCATTATTCGCCATAAATTCGTTTCCTCGCCACGGCCAAATATCTTAAATGATAATACAAACTATCCAAAATATAATTACGACTTGTCAGAAAGACGTTGTTGATATCAACAATGTTAATTCCGGATAGTCAAACTTAGCTTTTAAATGTTAAAAGGGCTTGCCATACAGAGCCCAGAGAGAGGCTCGCCATATTCAAACCAAAATATCTGACTTCCTTTTGGTCGTTGCTAATTACGGTAAATTAGAAAGTTGTCCGGCTCGAAGAGTACAATATACATATCGAGTTTTGTTACTGTAGATAAAACTAACCCCCCCACTTTTGTCAAAAGCATTTAGAAAGTGACACATTTCCTGCTGCCAGTTGGTGGCGCTATAACTTTGACTCACAATAGTCACATCCATGTGATCGGCCTCTTACAGCGAAAACACTGCTGAAGTTTCATCAAGATCAGTTAATGTATGTAGAAGTTATAACACACTTCCTGTTTCCATTATTCACCAAAAATTCGTTTCCTCGCCACGGCCAAACCGTTCGAGATATCAAAAATCCCCTGGCAATTTTTCATCCTCAATGTCTTGACTTCATGCACACAGAGTTTGGAGACGAACGGGGGAATTCCCTAGGAGAAGTGTTTCAAATTCCTGAGCATGCGTTTCCAAACAACCCTAAATAGCCGACTTCCTGTTGGGATGGCGTAAAACTTAGAGCACGAAAGTTGTTCGGCCCGATGAGATATATAAGTGTAGCGAGTTTCAGATTATTACATGCAAGCGTGTTTGATATATGGACAAGTGTTCAAATCCCGTTCCAGGTGGCGCTGTCGAGCCCCCCTGCCACGCCCGGGTACCAGCTTCAGCCCGGCCCTGATGGCCGCGGGTTCTGACCCGTGTGCAAAGTTTCAAGAGTTTTTGAGCACGTTAAGGGCCCCAAAAGTGCCCAAAAGGTAGTAAAATAATAATAATAATAATAAATATAGCTGCGAGCAGCGATTACGGGCCCAAGCCGGTGGCACCGCAACCCCGGTGCCTTTAGTTACCTAAAGGCACCGGAGTGGCGGTGCCGCCGGCTTTGGCCCTTCATCGCTGCTCGCAGCTATATTTATTTATATATATATATATATATATATATATATATATATATATATATATATATATATATATAAAAAGCCGGTGGCACCGCCACCCTGGTGCCTTTAGGGTTATTGTGCATGACGTGACACAAAATATCGCTATCTGCCGAACGGCTCTGGTAGTTCCGCTGCAGCACTGATGATGTTGTAGAAATAGTGCGCTCTGGTTGGTCTGGATTATTCGGGATTTTTTATTTTATACAGAAATAAGTTATTTATAATTCAGATGAGAATAAAGTTAGTGTTGATTAAAATGAAGGAAAACAAATATATTGATCTGAAATATAGCACATTCATTTTAAATTTATTTAGGTTCAATTACCAAACATACAATCTTAATTTAATTTAAAGCAAACAATGCATTTAAAATATATGGGTTGTATGCCTATTGTTTAATATAAAAAGATATATATCCAAAAAGACAAGGCCTAAACTTTAACAAGGGTTAAACTCTTATCACTGTAACAGACACAATCACACACACACAGACACACACACACACACACACACACACACACACACGTCAAGTCACTTACATTTTACATGCAATATTGAATAAGCAGAAAAATCGGATTTTCTGCTCTGAAAATATAAATAAGCATAAAAATTGAATAAGCACTTTGAATATTCTAAACAGAATAAGCACTAGTCGCTAATGAATAAGTACTAGTACTAAATGGAATAGATACTAGTATCTAAAAAATAAGTACTAGTAGCATGAAAATAGAGACTAGTAGGTTTAAATGATTAAATGTTAAAACGGCTTGCCATATTGGCTCAGAGAGAGAGAGAGAAAATGACCTTTTAGATACTAGTACCTATTAATAGATACTAGTATTTATTCAATAAATACTAGTACTAAGTCATTAGATACTAGTACCTATTAAATAGATACCAGTATTTATTCATTAGCTACTAATACGCATTCAAAAGAATATCTAAAGAATAAGCACTAGTATCTAAAGAATAGGCACTAGTACTAAAGAATAAGCACTAGTCGCTAATAAGTACTAGTACTTAATGGAATAGATACTAGTATCTAAAAAATAAGTACTAGAAGCATGAAAATAGAGACTAGAAGGTTAAAATGATTAAATGTTAAAACGGCTTGCCATATTGGCTCAGAGAGAGAGAGAGAGAAAATGACCATATTCAAACCACCATATTCAACTTCCTCTTGGTCTGAGCTAATGACAGTTAATTAGAAAGTTGTCCGGCTTGATCTGAACAATATGCGTACTGAGTTTTATGATTGTAGGTAAAACTATAAAACTAACCCCCCCACTTTTGTCAAAAGGTGGCGCTACTGAGTCCCTGCACCACGCCCGTTTCTGAAACTTTGCACATGTCTACTGGCTAATAAATGTGATCTGTCTGTCGAGTTTCATGCAATTTTAAGCAATTTCAGCCATGCTAAGAGTCTCAAAAGCATCCAAAAAGAATATTAAAGTTTGATGCGTTGCCATGGCAACAGTATCTAAGACATCAATAATCCTTTCACAGGTCTACATCTGGCGAGTGTCTACATTATACACATCAAGTTTGAAGGAAATCGGGTAAAAATAAGAGGGTGATTTCAAAGCATTTTGAAAGTGACACACTTCCTGCTGCCAGTTGGTGGCGCTATAACTTTGACTCATAATAGTCACATCCATGTGATCGGCCTCTTACAGCGAACACACTGTTGAAGTTTCATCAAGATCAGTTAATGTATGCAGAAGTTATAACACACTTCCTGTTTCCATTATTTGCCATAAATTCGTTTCCTCGCCACGGCCAAACCGTTCGAGATATCAAAAATCCCCTGGCAATTTTTCATCCTCAATGTCTTGACTTCATGCTGACCGAGTTTCGTTGCGATTGGTTGAATTCTCTAGGAGGAGTATATCGAATTCCAGGGGCATACGCTTCCAAACAAACCATTATAGCCGACTTCCTGTTGGGCTGGGGTAAAAAGTAAAAGTACAAAGGATATATGAACCGATGAGATCTATATGTCTACCGAGTTTCATATTATTACATGCAAGCGTGTTTGATTTATGGAACAAGTTTTCACACCCCGTTCCAGGGGGCGCTGTTGAGCCCCCCTGCCACGCCCGGGTACCATCTTCAGCCCGGCCCTGATGGCCGCGGGTTCTGACCTGTGTGCAAAGTTTCAAGAGTTTTTGTGCACGTTAAGAGCCCCAAAAGTGCCCGAATAGTCGTTAGAATAATAATAATAATAATAAATATAGCTGCGAGCAGCGATTGCGGGCCCAAGCCGGTGGCACCGCAACCCCGGTTGCTTTAGTTACCTAAAGGCACCGGAGTGGCGGTGCCGCCGGCTTTGCCCCTTCATCGCTGCTCGCAGCTATATTTATATATATATATATATATATATATAAACAAGTCTGTGGCACTGCCACCCCCGGTGCCTTTAGGGTTACTGCAAAAACGTAGCAGCGCTTTCAACGTGCAAAAAAAACGTAACCCCGCTTTCACTGTCGCCCTACGGTCCCATGGATTTAACGGACACATGAAATAAGTACACAAGACCGAAAATTCATGTGAAGTGTACAAACGGACATATCACAATGTATGCATGAGCAACATTCTGAAACCTAAAATGAAAATTGAGACACCCTACAGACGGTCTCATGGATTTAACGGACACATGAAATAAGCACACAAGACTGAAAATCTGCCGAACGGCTCTGGTAGTTCCGCTTCAGCACTGATGATGTTGTAGGAATAGTGCGCTCTGGTTGGTCTGGATTGTTCGGGATTTTTAATTTATACAGAAATAAGTTATTTATAATTTAGATGAGAATAAAGTTAGTGTTGATTAAAATTAAGGAAAACAAATATATTGATCTGAAATATAGCACATAAATTTTTAATTAATTTAGGTTAAATTACCAAACATACAATCTTAATTTAATTTAAAGCAAACAATACATTTAAATACATTTAAATTATGACTAGTCAGAATGGCGTTGTAGATATCTCAAACTGGAGTTAGGGATAGTCATAATTTAATTGTAGATATCTATTATCAAGTGAAAGATATCTTGAAATTAATTTTGATTAGAGATATCTGAAATTTGATATCTGTAATTTTCATTTTATTGGGTTAGCTATGCGCACTGTGATTGGCTCATCGCGTTTGGGGGCGTGGCTTAGCCATAGGCCAATTACGTTACAGATATCTTAAATGATAATACAAACTATCCAAAATATAATTACGACTTGTTAGAAAGACGTTGTTGATATCAACAATGTTAATTCCGGATAGTAAAACTTAGCTTTTAAATGTTAAAAGGGCTTGCCATACAGAGCTCAGAGAGAGGCTCACCATATTCAAACCAAAATATCTGACTTCCTGTTGGTCGTTGCTAATTACGGTAAATTAGAAAGTTGTTCGGCTCGAAGAGTACAATATACATATCAAGTTTTGTTACTGTAGATAAAACTAACCCCCCCACTTTTGTCAAAAGCATTTAGAAAGTGACACACTTCCTGCTGCCAGTTGGTGGCGCTATAACTTTGACTCACAATAGTCACATCCATGTGATCGGCCTCTTACAGCGAACACACTGCTGAAGTTTCATCAAGATCGGTTAATGTATGTAGAAGTTATAACACACTTCCTGTTTCCATTATTCGCCATAAATTCGTTTCCTCGCCACGCCCAAATATCTTAAATGATAATACAAACTATCCAAAAATATAATTACGACTTGTCAGAAAGACGTTGTTGATATCAACAATGTTAATTCAGGATAGTCAAACTTAGCTTTTAAATGTTAAAAGGGCTTGCCATACAGAGCTCAGATAGAGGCTCACCATATTCAAACCAAAATATCTGACTTCTTGTTGGTCGTTGCTAATTACGGTAAATTAGAAAGTTGTCCGGCTCGAAGAGTACAATATACATATCAAGTTTTGTTACTGTAGATAAAACTAACCCCCCCCCCCCCCCCCACACACTTTTGTCAAAAGCATTTAGAAAGTGACACACTTCCTGCTGCCAGTTGGTGGCGCTATAACTTTGACTCACAATAGTCACATCCATGTGATCGGCCTCTTACAGCGAACACACTGCTGAAGTTTCATCAAGATCAGTTAATGTATGTAGAAGTTATAACACACTTCCTGTTTCCATTATTCGCCATAAATTCGTTTCCTCGCCACGGCCAAATATCTTAAATGATAATACAAACTATCCAAAATATAATTACGACTTGTCAGAAAGACGTTGTTGATATCAACAATGTTAATTCCGGATAGTCAAACTTAGCTTTTAAATGTTAAAAGGGCTTGCCATACAGAGCTCAGAGAGAGGCTCGCCATATTCAAACCAAAATATCTGACTTCCTTTTGGTCGTTGCTAATTACGGTAAATTAGAAAGTTGTCCGGCTCGAAGAGTACAATATACATATCGAGTTTTGTTACTGTAGATAAAACTAACCCCCCCACTTTTGTCAAAAGCATTTAGAAAGTGACACATTTCCTGCTGCCAGTTGGTGGCGCTATAACTTTGACTCACAATAGTCACATCCATGTGATCGGCCTCTTACAGCGAAAACACTGCTGAAGTTTCATCAAGATCAGTTAATGTATGTAGAAGTTATAACACACTTCCTGTTTCCATTATTCACCAAAAATTCGTTTCCTCGCCACGGCCAAACCGTTCGAGATATCAAAAATCCCCTGGCAATTTTTCATCCTCAATGTCTTGACTTCATGCACACAGAGTTTGGAGACGAACGGGGGAATTCCCTAGGAGAAGTGTTTCAAATTCCTGAGCATGCGTTTCCAAACAACCCTAAATAGCCGACTTCCTGTTGGGATGGCGTAAAACTTAGAGCACGAAAGTTGTTCGGCCCGATGAGATATATAAGTGTAGCGAGTTTCAGATTATTACATGCAAGCGTGTTTGATATATGGACAAGTGTTCAAATCCCGTTCCAGGTGGCGCTGTCGAGCCCCCCTGCCACGCCCGGGTACCAGCTTCAGCCCGGCCCTGATGGCCGCGGGTTCTGACCCGTGTGCAAAGTTTCAAGAGTTTTTGAGCACGTTAAGGGCCCCAAAAGTGCCCAAAAGGTAGTAAAATAATAATAATAATAATAAATATAGCTGCGAGCAGCGATTACGGGCCCAAGCCGGTGGCACCGCAACCCCGGTGCCTTTAGTTACCTAAAGGCACCGGAGTGGCGGTGCCGCCGGCTTTGGCCCTTCATCGCTGCTCGCAGCTATATTTATTTATATATATATATATATATATATATATATATATATATATATATATATATATATATATATATATATATAAAAAGCCGGTGGCACCGCCACCCTGGTGCCTTTAGGGTTATTGTGCATGATGTGACACAAAATATCGCTATCTGCCGAACGGCTCTGGTAGTTCCGCTGCAGCACTGATGATGTTGTAGAAATAGTGCGCTCTGGTTGGTCTGGATTATTCGGGATTTTTTATTTTATACAGAAATAAGTTATTTATAATTCAGATGAGAATAAAGTTAGTGTTGATTAAAATGAAGGAAAACAAATATATTGATCTGAAATATAGCACATTCATTTTAAATTTATTTAGGTTCAATTACCAAACATACAATCTTAATTTAATTTAAAGCAAACAATGCATTTAAAATATATGGGTTGTATGCCTATTGTTTAATATAAAAAGATATATATCCAAAAAGACAAGGCCTAAACTTTAACAAGGGTTAAACTCTTATCACTGTAACAGACACAATCACACACACACAGACACACACACACACACACACACACACACACACGTCAAGTCACTTACATTTTACATGCAATATTGAATAAGCAGAAAAATCGGATTTTCTGCTCTGAAAATATAAATAAGCATAAAAATTGAATAAGCACTTTGAATATTCTAAACAGAATAAGCACTAGTCGCTAATGAATAAGTACTAGTACTAAATGGAATAGATACTAGTATCTAAAAAATAAGTACTAGTAGCATGAAAATAGAGACTAGTAGGTTTAAATGATTAAATGTTAAAACGGCTTGCCATATTGGCTCAGAGAGAGAGAGAGAGAAAATGACCTTTTAGATACTAGTACTAGTTTTTAGTTTCGGTTTGTAGCCTATTTATTCTTCTAAAACCCGTCAGATCGTCCGCTTTTTGGGCGGCCCCCAAAGCAAATTTTTGTCCCACCAAAGCCTTTTTTGATCGATGAGTGATGTAGAATAGAATGACTGCTGGCTGCGCTTGACAGGGCGCATAACGAGCGGAGAGAGAGAGAGCCCCGGCCGCGCGCGCGCACTCTCACGTCTTCAAACAACACGAGCGCTGTCTTGCTCTCTCTCGCTCGTGCATATTAATCAAAATCAATGGACACGATAGTAAAAGGTCGGAAGACCGCAGTCTCACGTGGAGCATTTGGAGATTTTTAGAGATTGGAGATCTAGGCCTACACTCAATGAACAACATCTCAACACTAAATTATAAAGGCCGGACTCATATAGACGCCCGTCTCAAATACAAGCCGGTGCAGTTCGACGATTTAGGAAAATAAAAGCCCGGGACTACTATTTGAAGTTTTACGGTATATATATATATATATAATTAAAGCTCAATTTTAACCAGAAAAATCTACAATGCATGCCCAAAGTCGTGCAGCCATATAGATTCTCTTTATATCAGCATGTTCAAAGGTGTTTATTTTTTATTTATTTTTATTTTACAGGGACGAGATGCCACTGATTTGTCCTGCTGACTTCAACATTCAACAGTCTCTATACATGAACATGGTAAAATGAAAAATCAAACACCTTGGAAATGACAGGTATGTACTATTTTCAGGAATGGGACAATGCTGTGTGACTGTTCAAGCCTGTCTTTAGATCAGTGTGTTTACTAATGTGTTTTTTTGTCCTTTGATGTGTATCTTTGGATTATGTTGTGTTGTAAATAAATCCAAACAATCTAAAAGCCATTCTTTTTTTAAATCTTCACATTCTTTGTGCAAGGCTCCTCGTAATGGGGCCTGATAGCACCTAATAGGGCCATTATGGGAGGGTCTTTGTCTTTCTCAGGTGTGAAATGCATACATATTAATGAGAGATCAAGCCTCCTTGCATAAAGCTTTCTCAAACAAAACACGTCATTAAAAATGTAAAATACTTTCTTGACTTATCTGAATGAGTAGTCAGGATGATTCTCACATAGTTTTGGAGCAAATATTCTAGGCTATGTCAGAGCTGCCAACTCTCACGCATTGGCCGTGAGACACCCGCATTTGATTGGTTTCACACACTCACACGCCACACTCCCGATTTCTCAGCGAGAGACCTTGCGCCTTGCGTGGGCAGAGAGCATTCACACATTTCAATCGTCTCGCCCAACTCCTAACCCCCCCCCCCCCATCCCCCGTCAACAAATCTCACTCCGAGCAAAACTCAAAAGTTGGCAGGTATGCTATGTGATACAATTTTCAAAAATCTTGTGAAGAAATAATCAATGTGTTTTGTGGCCTTATTTCAGAAACTTTAATTTTTAGTTTTTTCAATAACCATGCATAAACAATATTATCTCAAAAATACAAATATGTACATACATGTTGCTCACATATTATGGTAGCCCTGTTTGTGCTATATAGAGTGTAATTTCACCTGTGCCATTAATATGTTTATAAGCAACTGAAAAAAGCACAAATGTCAGGGCATGTCAAAACATCTCAAGGACCCCAAAAACACCTCGGACCCCAGAGGGTTAAAGTGCAGTTTTACATTTTTACATTTACATTTACATTTAGTCATTTAGCAGACGCTTTTATCCAAAGCGACTTACAATTGAGGACTAAACCAAGCGAGTCATCGTGAAGAGGCAAAAACAACGCAAGAAGTGTTCAAAATACAAAGTTCAGACATTGCTCGGAGTAGCATAAGCCAGGCAAGCGAGGATTTAAAGGAAAGGATTTTTTTTTTTTTAATTTTTTTTTTTTATGTTAAGTGCTCCCGGAAGAGATGAGTTTTCAGTTGCCTTTTGAATGCTGTCAGGGATTCTGCATTCCGGATGACGGTGGGGAGATCATTCCACCAGCATGGAACTGTGAATGAGAATGTCCTGGAGAGTGATTTTGTGCCCCGCTGTGATGGTACCACGAGCCGTCGCTCATTGACCGATCGTAGGCTTCTGGTAGGGATGTAGACTTGTAGTAGTGAGTGGAAGTAGGAGGGGGCTGAACCTGTGGTCAATCTGTAAGCAAGCGTCAAAGCCTTGAACTTGATGCGAGCAGAGAGTGGTAGCCAGTGCAGAGAGATGAACAGAGGAGTGACGTGGGCCCTTTTGGGCTCGTTGAAGACGAGACGAGCTTCAGCATTCTGGATCATTTGTAGAGGTTTAGTTGCACATGATGGAAGTCCAGACAGCTTGAGATCCGTACAGCTACTGTGGGATCATCTGGTTGAAATGAGAGGTAGAGTTGGGTGTCATCAGCATAGCAATGGTAAGAGAAACCATGTGCCTGTATGATGGGTCCCAGTGATGTGGTGTAGATGGAGAAGAGGAGCGGTCCAAGAACTGAACCCTGGGGAACCCCTGTGGTCAGCTGATGTGCTTTGGATACCTCACCTCTCCATGCGACCTTGAAGGACCTACCTGTGAGATAGGACTCAAACCAGTTGAGGGAGGTTCCAGTGATGCCCAGTGATGAGAGGGCGGACAAGAGGATCTGATGATTCACTGTGTCGAAAGCAGCAGACAGGTCCAGTAGAATGAGAACTGATGATTTGGAAGCAGCTTTTGCGATCCGCAGGGCTTCCGTGACTGACAGCAATGCAGTCTCAGTTGAATGTCCTTTCTTGAAGCCAGATTGGTTGACATCCAGCTGGTTGTTCAGAGACAGGAAAGATGATACTTGGTTAAAAGCAACACGTTCAAGTGTTTTCGCAATGAATGGTAGGAGAGAGACAGGTCTGTAGTTCTCTAGAAGTGATGTGTTTAATGTTGGTTTTTTAAGCAGAGGAGTTACCCGAGCCTGCTTAAATGCTGTAGGGAAAATGCCAGTGTGGAGGGATGAGTTGATGATGTGTGTGAGAGCTGGAAGAAGTGTGGGAGAGATGGCTTGTAGAAGGTGTGAGGGGATGGGGTCTAGAGGGCAGGTGGTAGGATGACTGGAGAGGAGAAGTTTAGATACTTCTTCCTCCGTTAGTGGAGTGAAGGAGGAGAGAAGGTTGTTGGCTGTGGGAGAGGTTAGTTTGGGTTCCTGTGTGTGTGAAGCTGAGAACTGACTGCTGATAGTTGTAGTTTTGTTAGTGAAGAAGTTAGCAAAATCATCAGCAGTTAGCGAGGAGGTGGGTGGTGGTGGAGGTGGACAGAGGAGAGAGTTGAATGTCTTGAACAGTGAACGTGTGTTAGTGGCGCTGTTGATCTTGTTGTGGAAATATGAAGATTTTGCGGTGTGAACATCAACAGAGAAGGCAGAGAGCAGAGATTGATACCTACTGAGGTCAGATGTGTCTTTTGATTTGCGCCATTTCCTCTCCGCTGCCCTGAGCTTGGTCCGGTGTTCACGAAGAACCTCAGATAACCAGGGGTTAGAGGGAGTAGTGCGTGCTGGCCTGGAGGAGAGAGGGCAGATGTTGTCTAGAGAGGAGGTTAGGATGGAGCATAAAGTATCCGTTGCAGTATTCACATCCAGAGATGAAAAATGTGAGGGTGAGGGAAGAGAAGATGACACAGCAGAGGAAAGATGGGACGGAGAAAGTGAGCGCAGGTTTCGTCTGAAAGTAAATGGTGGGGAGGTTGGTGGAGCATGGGTAGTGAGTTGTAGATTGAAAGTAATGAGGAAATGATCTGAAACTTGGAGAGGTTTCACCAAAATGTTATCTGTGATACAGTTGCGTGTGTAAACCAGGTCCAGTTGGTTGCCTGACTTGTGAGTACCGGTGGTGATGAGGCGTTTGAGATCAAAAGAGGCTAGGAGAGAGATGAAGTCTGTTGCATACGGTTTCGCTAGGTGGATGTTGAAATCGCCAAAGACTACAAGTGGGATGCCATCCTCAGGGAAAGAGGACAGCAACACATCCAGCTCCTCTACAAAGCTTCCCAGTTGACCTGGGGGGCGATAAATAACTACAATATGGATCTTCACGGGAGTTGTAAGTGTAATAGCATGATATTCAAATGAGTTGTTATTGCATAGAGAAGAGAGAGTTGCCAAAGTTGTTTTTATAATGTTACAGTATGTGAGCATGTTCTTTTCTCAGTTAACATTTTGAAAATGTTTTAGCAGCAGAGACATTTTACAAGACTGTGGTTGAACCGGAGATGCAAAGTACGAATGAACACTGATGGCCAAGCACAGGTATAGACTTTGCATATGTAACATAGTCTATAAACATATTTAAGCCTGCTTTTGAAGTTCTAATTATAATGTATATGCTCTTGGCATTTCGATTTAAATTATATCAGTTTAAATGGTAATAGTTAGACTAAGTGGATGGCTTGATTTGACTTATGATATAATTTCATGACCATAGAAATTAATTTGTTTATTTGTTAGCTCTTTACTATGTTTAATCAGAAGTTACTATTTGTGTAAAATAAAAAATGGTGATGGATAAAAAATACTCTCTAATAAAGGGCTAAAAATAGCTCTTTTGAATATTTGTAGTTTGCGAAATAAGATGCAGGATATTAGGAATTCTGGAAAATAATAATTTGCATATTTTGGAGACGGTTAGGGCGTCTCTATCTGAGACGCATTTAGATGCAACTATAGAGGACTCACTTTTGTATGTAAATGGATACCTATTTTAAAGATGTGACAAAAAGCCACTCCTCCATTTATATTTCTATGTTCAGGATCATATACCAGTAAAGACTAGACTGGACGTTGGTTGTATTGGGTTTGAAGCGCTGTGGTTGGAAGTGCAGTTTCCACACTTAACCCTCTGGGGTCGGCAAACGCGCCGGCTATTCTTCCAATAGTAGCACAATATACTTAAATTACTTCGTCATTTATGGTCATACAGAAAAAAGAAATGTGAAAAAAGAATCTGTGAGATGTCTACTTTTGTATGTGTCCACTTACAATAAAAACAAAACATTGTGCTTTTCTAAAATAAAGAAAATAAACAGGGTATGCTTTCTGCCTCTCCGTCTCTGTGAACTTTTTTTTCTGGAGCACGTCTCTAAACTGAAACAAAACTCAGCGAATACTTGTCTCACATTTATGAGCCATTTATCTTTATAAACATTTAAGTGTGTACTTTTAAGTTATCTGATTCAAAACAAAAACAAATATTCTCTGTTTAAACACCGTGTTCACATTACAGCCCTTAATTCCGTGTTCGTGGACAAATGTGGGCACAGAGGTCTCAGGTGTGATCCCCAAAAAAAATTTTTTTAAATGTTATATCAATCTCTTCGATAAAATAAAATCTATCAATTTATGGTGTTTTTTTTATTTTGGGCGTATTTTTTAATTTATTTACCTCTAAAAGTACCATATTTTCTATGTAATTTATGCTTATTTTTATGTTATATTTAATATTTCTTTAACTTCAGTAAAAAAAATCATTCCAGTAAGTTCAGATAGCCAAAACCTAAAAATGTGGTGACTTTGGTGTCATCTAGTGTCTTATGTTGGTATAAAATTAAAATAAAAGCAATAATATCAATAGCCACTAGATGGCTATAGTACTAAATGGCTGCATAGAGGCTGAACACTATATAAACCACTGTTATAATGAATTTAACCTCTTTTTTTTATCTTTTTTTTTTATAAAGTTTTTGATTTTATCACAAGTTAAAATTGTAATTAAAAAAATATATATATCTGTGTTAGGTGAGACTGTAAAAAGATGCCAAAATATGCTTATACAAATATGACCATGCTGTAAGGAAAAGACAAAGTAGTGGATCATTTATCATTTATTTCAAACAAAAAACATAATATTTCATAACAAAAAACTAATTGCTACCAAACAGGTAAGAATAAACATAATAACTCAAAAAAGTAAGTGTTAGGTAAAAATAAACAGGTTATAATGTTTACATGCACTTGTGCGCATGTGTGTGTTTGTGTGTGCGTGCAGAGGTGGATGATTGGAACATAAAAAAAATAAATAAAAAAAAACCTCAGTCATTGGCTCATTCAATCCTTTGTTTTTGTATGTGCGAGTGACTTTTTATTTGAAAAAACAAACAAACAAACAAACAAACAACAGCTGTTATAGGCTAATTGAATGCTTTGTTTGTGTGTGTGTGTGTGTGTGTGTCTGTGTTTGTGTGTGTCTGTGTTTGTGTGTGAGTGTGAGTGTTTGCAAAATTTAGAATGTTGTACAGGCTCACCCCTTCATTTGTGTGTATGTATGATATGCATGTTGGATCTATTAATTTTTATTAGACAAAAAAAAAATGCTCTGAATTACAGTATTACAGTTTTTCCCATTCATTCCTATGGGTGCCCATTTTTGTCCACGAACACAAGATTAAGGACTTTTTTTTTTTCACCCACTTAACATTGTAGAATCGAGTCAAAAAAATGTGTGTGTTCAGGTGGATTATTTAGGAAAAGTAGCCAAGTCTCGTACCGCTCAGATTAAGGAAAGTATTTTTTAAAAATAAATCAAAATTATTTTGCCCACATTTGTCCCCAACACGGTATGGGGGTTAAGTAATTTGTATAAAACCAACAAGATGTTCAGTTTCTTGCTAATTATTTTTAATGTGACCACGCCCATGCCCGCAAAAGAGATTAGGCTTGTTTGAGATGAGCCTTGCCTCGCCTGAAATGTAGTCGAGAGTAGGCGGCTGCAGTGAGAGGAGGAGTGAAAAAAGCGCAGGCAAGACGGACAGATCTCTCTTCTCGCAGTGGATCAGACACCTGTGAGATCAAATGCGGATATCGCGGGATTCACGGGATTCACACTCGTGCATGGTGTTGCTAATAAACTGGATGTAATTTAAGTTTTGTTGCTTGAATATGAAAATAAATATAATGAACAAGACACCCAAAGTATTTATTTAATTCCATTTTAAATAGGCCTACATGTTTGAATCATTTTTTCTTTAATACAGATGTGTTTTTATTTTAAATAAAAAAAAAAAAATTACATCACATAGATTGCACTGCCAGAGAGTTTGGGGATATCCACACATAATTTAGACACATAAAACATGATATCAGAGTTTTAAAATCAAACATTTTAAAAGAGAACAATACATCACGGTTGTTTAAACCAATGAGCATTAAGCTGTGCCGTCAGCAAGTCGTTTCCCATCATGCTTTTGATCAGCGCAGTCGGTGGAGAGCAACTGCGCGCGACTGCAGAATCCGACACGTGCGCCTTGCGGTCGCGAGAGTTTTTTGACATACGTCGGCATGACATCAGAGCAAGGCGGACAGCACTCGGACACATTTTTAACCGGCATGCATCTCGCGCTGATCACCGGTGATCGGTTCTGCGCAGATTTTGCTCATCTCAAACAAGCCTATTGATATTCAAATGTCCACGTGAAGGAACGCAACGCCCTCGTTACCTCTAAAACAAAGCACCAAACTCTGCTTTTCGCCACGGTTGGAAAACACGCTGTGAGCTTACATTGAATTTACCTTAGAAGAAGAAGAACGCGAATTGAAGACAAGAAAGATCTAAGGTAAGAAATGTATTCTGAATTATTAGTTACTATATTAGTTAGTGTTATTGTTGCATTGCAGTTGAACTGTTGCTTGACTAAAATGTATGAAATCGACAGAAACATGTTGAAATATGAACAATAGACAGGCAGGTGTAACCCAGGTTACCAATAAGGGTTGGCAGGGACAGAATAAACTTCGAGTTAAATGAAAGATTTTGACAGCACATATAAGTTGTAAAAGGATTAATTAATGATATAAAAGTGAGAAAACATAAATATGAATATTATAAAATTAAAAATAGTTCAATAAGTATTACCTTCTTTTGAAAGGCCTCCAATTAGATCGCGCTTTGAGTGACGTCATGTGAGCTTCCGCTATCGCGGGACTTTGGAAAGTAGGGCGTACTAGATTTTTCTTTTCCTCCGTGAATCTGATGAGAGCAGATGGTTGTTGCTGTTCCGGGAGACTTTAAGCTCTAAATCCAGCGAAAACTGATGTAAGAGTTGTTTAATTTGTCTAAAAATCAGTCATATGATGATAATATAGAGTTAAGTGACGGTTAAATGTAGTAAGAGATCTGATTATGCTCATAGTGTGTCGACCTCGTGTTAATGGCGCAATAATGGTGCGTTAGCTTAATGCTAATATTCCATGTGCCTATATATATTTCTAACAAAGGATTCAGAGAGAAGCCGTGTGTGTGAGATTGACGTTTTGGAACATTGTCATCTGGAATTTTCCTGTTCTCCAGATGCACATTGTATTCGAGTTCCTTTGTGAGTCAATATTAGTGCATTCATTTTTCTATACCGTGTGGTTTTATACGGTCTATTCAAGGTCATATTAAGTGTGTTACACTAAAGCATTGGTTATTTAATGCAGTATTAGTAAGAGATACAGTTGAGTGTAAATTGAAAACTGTAAGTAGGTCATTTTGGTGAAATTAAATGAATGAAGAGTGATTTTGTGTTAAATAACATATAACAAGCAAGTATGCAAGAAAATGTATTTATTGCAGTTTCATAAATGAACCTTGTTGATGTGTTTACAAGAAGTCGTGTAAAACTGGAAGTGATTTTAATGAAACGAGATGCTAATTTGATATTTTGGTCTTGTTTCAAGGCCAGGTTTTTTTGTTTTTGTTTCTTTGATGTGTTTCATTTCCATGTGAATGCTGGAACATCAGTCTGAGTGCGATCCATCCTGTGGTATTCGAGTGAACCGCGAGTCAATCCTGGATTGTGAACCGTCTCAACTCCTCTTTGGATGTCTTACAGTGGAGTTGGACTGGCGAGCCACCCAAGAACGAAATCTTGTTCCCTGTGAAAAGAGAAACCGAAAGTGAATTGTTCACCTTTGAATGGTAGGACAGAACTGTGCATTTTCTAATCGTTTCATCAGGAAGATGATTCCAGAACTGAACTGAACAGTTCATGGACTGTTTGAACTGTTGAACTGAATTAATGAACTGATTGGGTTCATTGCAGAGAAAATTGATTCCGGATACTTTGAAGTGTTTTAAGTGAAGAAAGTGCATTTGTGTATGGGTTGTTCTGTTTATTTTATTTCAATTTAATCTGGGTGAAATCCTATGGTGAAGAAAAGAAAAGTGAGTTAGAGGGTTAACTAGGAATTTGAACAAAGAATTAATTCTAAAAAAAAAGGGAAGGGAGAAAATTAATAATTCTGAATTCATTTAAATGTTCATGCATTAAATCTTTTGTTATATTGGTCTACTTAAAATTACAATTTGTTAACTTACCTGTTGGTCTGAGTGTTCACTGCTGCTGCATCATCTCTCTCCTCGAGCGAATCTAAATCCTCTGAGCTACTGGTCCATTAGTGAATTTGATGTAGTGAACTTATCATCGGGTTCAGGTTACACAGGCATACCTTTCAATGCGAAATTTATATTCATGTATGACACAAGGTTGTTATGTTCGATAATAAAACACAGCATGCTATAGTATGAGTGTTTACTCTACTATGGTGAATGTTATAATGTTTAGATCCGGGTTTACTGTTAAATACGGTGTTTGTGTATATCTGCTCAAACGTATATGTATCATATGGTAACAATAATGTTTCATAGTGGCTTGATCCAGTAAATGCTCTCTGCGCGCGCTCTGAGTTTGGAGTAAAACCATGAAACCTAATAAATAATAATAATAATAATAATAATACATTTAATTTGTAGGCGCCTTTCAGACCACCCAAGGTCACCTTACAACAAAAATAGAAGTAAAAATAGTATTAGCTATTGAGAAAAAGAAATTTATAATTAAAAGTATAAAAGTATAAAAGCATCCAACAAACTAATGCTGATGGAGAGAGAGGTGAGGTGCTTAAAGTTTATAGGCTTACTTGAAAAGATGAGTTTTGAGAGTGGTTTTGAACTGTGAAATGGAGTCTTTGGTACGAATATGAGGGGGAAGAGAATTCCAAAGTTTTGGTGCAGCATGGGAGAAGGCCCTAGCTCCCATTGTGGACAGTCTGATGTCTGGAGTTGCCAGTAATCCTGCTGATGATGAACGGAGTGAGCGCATGGGTATGTAAGTCTGTAGTAATTCTGTGATATATGAGGGGGCGATTTGAACATCCAAAACTTTATATATGCAGAGCTTTGAATGTCATTAACCCTCTGAGGTCTAAGGGTTTTTGGGGTCCTTGAGGTGTTCTGACATGCTCTGACATTTGTGCTTTTTTCAGTTATTTATAAACATGTTAATGGCAAAGGTGTAAATTCACTCAATATAGCACAAACGGGGCTACCGGAATTTCTGAGCAACAATTATGAAACATGTTTGTATTTTTGAGAGAATGTTGCTTATGCATGGTTATTGAAAAAACTAAAACTTAGTGTCTGAAATAAGGCCACAAAACACATACTAAATATGTGACCACAAGACTTTTGACTAATCAGTGTTGTTGCCTAGAATTTTTGCTTCAAAATTATCTGAAAATCATCCTGCCTAATCATTTACACAAACACATACACTGATTTAAATTTTATTAGACACCTTTGGTTTGGAAAGGCAATATGCGTGGAGGCGTGTTCACACCTGAGAAGACAAAGGCCGGATAATGTGCCGCATAATGAGCTGCATATTAATTAGCCCTTTCACACAGGTGTGTCACAGGATCCCAAAGAATGCAAGGACAAAAGAAATGATCTATATAGCCTATACATATTTTACAATTAGAAATTGTAACCAATTACAAATAGGTTACAATTACAACAATAATTACAATTTTAACAATATTTCAAGTGTGTTTCTTTGTAAAAAGTATACATGTTATCATACGTATTAAAAAAGGGTAAGGATTCATTAGTTTGAATATTGGAACAAACACTATAATAACATCTTAGTTGATAATTCAATATACCTACTTTATTTTTGACAAAACATCATACTATAGTATATTTAACTATGAGCAGAAATTGGTGAACAAAAGCGTACCTATTTAACCCTTGTGCATCAATTAAAAAAAGTTACACATAGGTAAATAGAGGACAAAAATGTCCGTGTCCAAAAACTGTCATAAAAACATTATAGATTTATATTTTTTTCCACTTTCATTGACATCATTTTTTTAACCAGCATCAGCTCTAATCATAATGACCAAACATTCATTAATTTTCAGAATTTTAACCCTTAAAATGCTGGTTTGTTTACATAATGCCACTGTTGTTTTTTTATGAAAAAAAGAAAAATAGTAATTATTTTCAATTTACTAAATTCTAAGCAGAATTTTTTTTCTTTGATTATTACAGCCTTGGATATGTCAATGATTAACAACAATATTAATTTTGATGCATTAATATTTTTTATGCAGTATCAGATTTAAAAAAAAACTACCACTCAGGCCCATAAAGGACAAAAATGTCCATGTCAAAAAAGTGTCATAAAAATATTATAGATTAATATTTTTTTCCACTTTCACTGACTTAAATTTTTTACTAGCATCAGTTCTAATCATAATTACCAAACATTCATTTATTTTCAGAATTTTAACCCTTTAAATGCCGGTTTCTTTACATAATGCCACTGTTGATGTTTATACAAATTATAATAATAATAATAATTTTCTATATACTAAATTCTAAGCAGAATTTTTTTTTCTTTAAATATTACAGCCTTGGATATGTCAATGATTAACAATAATATTAATTTTGATGCAATCATATTTTTTATTCAGTATCAGATTTTAAAAAAAAACTACCACTCGGGCCCATAAAGGACAAAAATGTCCATGTCAAAAAAGTGTCATAAAAATATTATAGATTAATATTTTTTTCCACTTTCACTGACTTGGATTTTTTACTAGCATCAGTTCTAATCATAGTTACCAAACATTCATTTATTTTCAGAATTTTAACCCTTTAAATGCCGGTTTCTTTACATAATGCCACTGTTGATGTTTATACAAATTATAATAATAATAATAATTTTCTATATACTAAATTCTAAGCAGAATTTTTTTTCTTTAAATATTACAGCCTTGGATATGTCAATGATTAACAATAATATTAATTTTGATGCAATCATATTTTTTTATGCAGTATCAGATTAAAAAAAAACTACCACTCGGGCCCATAAAGGACAAAAATGTCCATGTCAAAAAAGTGTCATAAAAATATTATAGATTAATATTTTTTTCCACTTTCACTGACATAGATTTTTTACTAGCATCAGTTCTAATAATAATTACCAAACAGTCATTAATTTTCAGAATTTTAACCCTTTAAACGCTGGTTTCTTTACATAATGCCACTTTTGTTTTTATAAAAAAATTATTATAATAATACAAATATTCCATATACTAAATGCTAAGCAGATTTTTTTTCTTTAAATATTACAGCCTTGGATAATCAATGGTAAACAACAACATTAATTTTGATGCATTCATTTTTTTTTATGCAGTATCAGATAAAGAAAAAAAACTACCACTCAGGCCCATAAAGGACAAAAATATCCTCAAAAGTTTTTACTTTTTGATAGAATATACCTTATATTGCTCTAGAAATAAAGCAAAAGTACAAGATCACTTTGAACAAGAACAAGATTTATTGTTCAAAACTCAAGAACACTTAGAACAGAAATAGTAAGCATTTGCCTACTATGAGGGAATTCACTCACAGCAGGAGCTGCAGTATGTGACTGTGTGGACTTTGCAGATATGCTTGCCACACTTGCTGCAGGTGGTAGCACTTTTTTTCTTTTTGTCAGTGCAGGACACGCATAACTTCCTCTTTTTGGTTTTTGGGTCTCCCTGCTGTTGATCCTCCATCATGGTGGATGTAGATGGTGTGCGGGGGATGCGCTGTCTTCGTGACATTTGCGGCATCACAAGCGTTTTCCCCAGTTCCTCCAAAAACAGCCTCCGTTTGAATGTTTTGCCCTGGTTCCAGGAGGGATCCACGGCTGACCACAGAACAAAGGAGTTGAAGGAAGACACATCTACTAGATTATAGAAGAGAACCACTGGCCACCGACATGTTCTTCTCCTACAGCTGTAGGTGCCGACAACCTGCAAAAGAAATAATAAACTAAATATTCTTCTCATCATTCACAAAAATATAACATTGTGTATAGAATTGCAAGACATACTAAATTATAAAGGAACTATGCAGTAAGAATAAAAATAAAATAAATGTTCTTCTCCTCATCATTCACAAAACTAAAACACTGATAGATACAAGAAATACTGAATAATAAAAGCATTATGCAGTAAGAATAAATGTGTGTGTAACTGATGCATAATGAAACATACCTTGTCCAGGTTGTCGACACCTCCTTTGCAGCGGTTGTAGTCTGTGATGATCACTGGCTTCTTTTTCTCCGTGTCGGTCACAGCCGGCTCGCGGTGCTTGGTGCTAAGGAGTAGCACATTCTTCCCTCGTTTGGGTACATAAGACACCAGTGTGTGCGTCTTAGTAAAAGCAAAGAGGGAGGATAGGAGTGCTCTATGCCTTATCTGCTGCAGCTGTGGGGGAAGCTCTGGCTTGTTCCTGCGAATTGTACCGACTAGGGCCATCTTCCTCTTTAGAAGCTCCTCAGCCAGTCCATAGGAGGTGAAAAAATTGTCGCAGGTGACGGTGTTCCCCTGGAGCCCCTCCGTCATTTCCAGAACGACCCTTTTTCCTTGGTTCACCTCCGCAGGACTTCCAGGAGACTTCCCTGTGTAAATTTGCAACTTCCATGCATAGGATGTGGTGACGTCACAGGTGACCCAAATCTTTAGTAACTTTAGTAACAGTAACTTTTTGACCTTTTTCAGTTTTCACATGGCAGGGTCTGTGACTCTGCCAAGGGTATGACTCGTTTACATGGGGTGGGATTTGTGATTTCCAGTACAATATAATTTCTTTCTTTCAAAATGTTCTCACACACACACCTAAAATTTTCAGTACACGCATACTAACCACACTGACATCCATACCAACACACCCACACAATTATAGCTTCATAATTTATCTAATTGTCTCTATAATATGCATAAGCTGAAAACAGCAGAAAACAACAATAAAGTGATAATTTGCTTTATATGCCAAACCTGAAAAAAATGGCACCATCTGATAAAAAAATAGTAAAAATGTAAATTTTGAAGCCTTGCCAACAGAATGAAAGCCTGTTAAGAAAGATTGCATCATTTTATAGTTGAATGGCACTGGGATTAAAAATCACAGTTTTAATGGGTTTCAATGGGGACATTTTTGTCCAAAAGGCGCTGAGTGGGTGTATTTTTTGTACCTTGTGCAAAATAGATTTTTTAAAGTAAATGACGGTGAAATATTACAATTCCAATAAAAATACACACCTGTGGCAATTTTTTTGCAGTTAGCATTAACACAGCCAAAGTTATCAAAAAAACAAAACTGAAAAGGACAAAAATGTCCATAAGGATGCACAAGGGTTAATGTGACAGTAGTCTTTTTTTTTACAGTCAAAACTTTATAATCTATCCAAAACTAATCACAAAATCGTGTCTAAATATTCATATTTAGTCTGTAATATATTGTGTATGATACACTCACCTAAAGGATTATTAGGAACACCTGTTCAATTTCTCATTAATGCAATTATCTAATCAACCAATCACATGGCAGTTGCTTCAATGCATTTAGGGGTGTGGTCCTGGTCAAGACAATTTCCTGAACTCCAAACTGAATGTCAGAATGGGAAAGAAAGGTGATTTAAGCAATTTTGAGCGTGGCATGGTTGTTGGTGCCAGACCGGCCGGTCTGAGTATTTCACAATCTGCTCAGTTACTGGGATTTTCACGCACAACCATTTGTAGGGTTTACAAAGAATGGTGTGAAAAGGGAAAAACATCCAGTATGCGGCAGTGCTGTGGGCGAAAATGCCTTGTTGATGCTAGAGGTCAGAGGAGAATGGACCGACTGATTCAAGCTGATAGAAGAGCAGCTTTGACTGAAATAACCACTCGTTACAACCGAGGTATGCAGCAAAGCATTTGTGAAGCCACAACACGCACAACCTTGAGGCGGATGGGCTACAACAGCAGAAGACCCCACCGGGTACCACTCATCTCCACTACAAATAGGAAAAACAGGCTACAATTTGCAAGAGCTCACCAAAATAGCACAGTTGAAGACTGGAAAAATGTTGCCTGGTCTGACGAGTCTCGATTTCTGTTGAGACATTCAGATGGTAGAGTCAGAATTTGGCGTTAACAGAATGAGAACATGGATCCATCATGCCTTGTTACCACTGTGCAGGCTGGTGGTGGTGGTGTAATGGTGTGGGGGATGTTTTCTTGGCAAACTTTAGGCCCCTTAGTGCCAATTGGGCATCGTTTAAATGCCACGGCCTACCTGAGCATTGTTTCTGACCATGTCCATCCCTTTATGGCCACCATGTACCCATCCTCTGATGGCTACTTCCAGCAGGATAATGCATGTCACAAAGCTTGAATCATTTCAAATTGGTTTCTTGAACATGACAATGAGTTCACTGTACTAAAATGACCCCCACAGTCACCAGATCTCAGTCCAATAGAGCATCTTTGGGATGTGGTGGAACGGGAGCTTCGTGCCCTGGATGTGCATCCCACAAATCTCCATCAACTGCAAGATGCTATCCTATCAATATGGGCCAACATTTCTAAAGAATGCTTTCAGCACCTTGTTGAATCAATGCCACGTAGAATTAAGGCAGTTCTGAAGATGAAAGGGGATCAAACACAGTATTAGTATGGTGTTCCTAATAATCCTTTAGGTGAGTGTATATTAGTATATACATGTGAATTTGCAGCTTGTTGCTTAATATTCAGACATTTTATTTCAACATATTTCAGTCTATTTTTACTCATCTTAGTAGGCTATAGCAATATAGTTTGTATGTGTTGTTCATGTAAACATAACGTTTACTAATGTAGGTGCGAGAGTGAATGAACGGCACAGACACGCGCTGTATAACTGTAGTAAACAAAGCGCGCGCGCCTTTGCCGTTCACTCATCATTTAGCCTACACACAGACACGCAATTCATATTTAAACATTAAATTTGTCGGACTGTAAACCGCAAAAAGACTATCACGATTAGAACAAAGCACTAGAATAAATGACTTACTACATCAGCTGGATCCGTTGCTCCTCGAAATGAAACTACCAGCACTTCTGGTACATTTTCCAGGATTAGATAGTATTATTCCTCACAGCGAAAGGATACGCTGTGTCCACAGCTGTACAAGATACTTACTAAACATGATGTGTTTTATAATCCAGCTGGTGGGCGTTGGCATGTTTGAACGGCTTGCCTTAGATCATTTGCGTTTGAATAGCGCGCGCTCTCCGTGGGCGTGGCACATTAACGCGTAATTAGGTGTAATGAGCTGGAAAGAAAAATACTGACATCTCTCTCTTTTCATACAGATTACATAAGCTGAGAATATTTGTTTTTTTATATAAATTAATTCATTTAAAAGAAGAGAGTTCAAGCTTCATTATGGAAAAACACTCGTGCCTGTATGACAAGTATTCGCGGAATTAAAAATAATCTTAGGACGCGTTTCAGAATGGACTTCACTGACAGAGAGAAGGCAGAACACGCATCATGTTTGTTTTTCTTTATTTGGCGAAAAGCACAACACTTTGTTTTTATTGTGAGTATCCACAAAAAAAATAGACACTTATCAGGATCTAATGATGTACAACACTTAATATGTTAGATCAAAATCAACAGAGTATTTTGAGTTCCCTTTCGTTGTCACTCCGAGTTCCGTCGGATGACGACGAATGGGGGTTTCGCTTAGAAAGCCAATCGACTACGAGTACTACAAAACGAGCCAATGGCAAAGAAATGCCATGGGTCTGCGGAATTTGCATAGCGTAACTCCGCCTCACCTCGTGAGTATTTAAGGAGCGCGCTCATAGCAAATAGGCATGTTTTCGCTTCGGAGCCAAGAGTATCTCTTCGCTCCACAGCCATTTCTGACTTCACTCTACGAGACGAGCCACTCTCTCCGGTGTTGGTGTGACGGCGATCTGCAGCGAGTTCACATTGCCTGCTGATCTGTGCAGTGATCTGCCAATGAGTGTGTTTCTCCCTGCTCGCTTCAACATCGCGGAGTTTCTTCCTCCTCTCACAAAAGAGCTCGCACGCGGCACGTCTTTTTAAAGACGGCTCGCCCGTGCATTTCTGGTTGCGGTCGACTCATTTCCGATTTTGATGGGCACATTCTCTGCTCTGCGTGCTTGGGCTTCATCACGCTAGAGCAGCGTTTGTGGATGATTCACGTTCTCCCCGCGGGAACGTGATCATCGCGTCATTACGGTCGAGACTCAATGATCTCGTTAGAGAGAGAGTCCCCTCATCCACACCCCGATCTAACACTCTCCACGTGAGGTGCTACTTCGGCTGGTGGCCAGGGTGACCTGAGGGTGTGTGCGTGGAACAAATCCGCCGACTCTTTGTCCGTGGACCACGCCCCCCTCTTCAGTGACTCAACCCGCGAGTGTTCAGGGGATTCCCCGGGTCTATTTTCGGATGCCCCGCGGGTTTCCCTTGACGCTCCAGAATCGGATCTGTTGTCCATCGCAGCATCACAGGGTGGGCTAGAAGTTTCAGGAAGTGAAGATTTGACAGTGCTGCCACTTTCGGGTGTGCATATGGCATTGTCGAGTCAGATCCTGAGATGACGGCCATGCTTTCCCGGGCGATTGGTTTTTGGGCGTGGCCGCTGACTCCTGTCAGCGTCCACTCCAATACCTTTTTTCCCGGATGTGCATTAGGAGATCTCGAAATCCTCGAAGACCCCCGTGTCTTCCAGCGATCCCTCGTTGATCTCCTTCGCCCTTCCTTCCCTCGACGGGGCCGCTGCCCATGGGTACACTGGGGTCCCCCGGTTGAACGCTCTGTTGCGATGCTACTGTGTCCTCAGAGTGCTTCCTCTCGGCGCGATCCTAAGCACCCGTCCTAAGCCTGTAGTTTTTCGTCTACACTTGTGGCGAATTCCTATAGCGCTACAGGACAGGCAGCCGCCTCACTGCATGCCATGGCCATTCTGCTGGTCTACCAGGCCCAGATGCTCACGGACATGCACGAGGGTGGGACTGACCCAGGGCTCTTCAATGAGCTGCGCGCCGCCACTGACCTTGCTCTCCGAGCGACGAAAGTGGCCGTGCGTTCCCTGGGTCAGGTGATGTATACCAGTCTGTGGCTGAACCTGTTCGATGTGCAGGATGTCGGGCGGACCCATCTGCTTGACACCCCCATATCCCAGGTCGGCCTCTTCGGCGGTGCGGTTGAGGGCTTTGCCCAACAGTTCTCAACCGCCCACGAGCAGACTGAGGCTTATCTGCCCCGACGGCCCCGCCGTCCGAGCTGATCCCTCAGTCTGCCCACCGCCGAAGGCGCCCTCCTGCGGCTCCCACCCCGCCCGTTCACCCGGGCTGGCTCTGGAGGCCGCAGGGGGACGCCACAGCCCTCTCCAGCCCCGCCCCCCGCTATACGCCGGGTTAAGCGGCGCTCTTGAGATGGGCTCCTCAGAGATGGGACTCAGTTCTTTCCAGGAGCTGGTAGCAGGGCCACTCCTTTCCCTGGTGGAGGGCTGGGGAAGAATCCTTATTCAGAAAGAACTGACTCTCCCGTTTCTGAGCGCACAGAGTTCTCGGACGACACGGTGCGCCGCCCCCGGGCCGTGCACCCCTCGTCCTCCTCTGTTCCAGAGCCGGATGACAGTGCGCGCCGTCCCCGGACCGTACCACTCTCATCCCCCTCTGACGCCAGACCCCTGGCAGAGCAGACCCCCGTGGAACGTTCGTCCTTCCCTGGTCTGCTCTGTCAGGACGCGGTCTATGGCTGCACCCCCACACCGGGCCGCTATGCCGTCCACGTCTGGGTCAGCCATACCGCCTCGCTGCCCCACCGACGGGAAGTCTGTAGTTCGCATGACCCCGCTGGTTCAGTCGTTGGGAGCTTGGGTAGAGCTTCCCAACCTGTCCCGCTGGGTCGCACGAACGATCAGGCTCGGCTACGCGATTCAGTTCGCGCGGTCTCCTCCCCGCTTCAGGGGAGTCCGCTCCACTATGGTCGGTGGCAATGCCCCTATCATGAGAGCGGAGGTTGCAACCTTGCTGGCGAAGGGTGCGATCGAGACTGTCCCTCCAGCCGAAATGAAGACCGGCTTCTACAGCCCGTGTTTCATTGTCCCGAAGAAAGCCGGTGGGTTACGGCCAATCCTGGACCTGCGCGTTCTGAACCGCTCCCTTCACAGGCTGCCGTTCAAGATGCTCACCGCCAAACGCGTTTTCGAATGTGTGCGGCACCAGGATTGGTTGCAGCGATCGACCTGAAGGACGCCTACTTTCATGTCTCCATTCTCCCTCGACACAGACCGTTCCTACGGTTTGCTTTCGAGGGGCAGGCATATCAGTACGCAGTTCTCCCATTCGGGCTAGCCCTGTCTCCTCGCGTCTTTACGAAGGTCGTCGAGGCAGCCCTTGTTCCCCTCCGGGAACACGGGGTTCGCATTCTGAACTACCTCGACGACTGACTAATCCTAGCTCACTCTCGAGATCAGCTTTGCGAACACAGGGATTTGGTGCTCCGCCATGTAGCCCGTCTGGGCCTTCGGGTCAACTGGGAAAAGAGCAAACTTTGCCCCGTGTAGAGGATCTCTTTTCCCGGTATGGAGATCGACTCGGTCGCCATGTCCGCGCAGCTTACGAGCGAGCGCGCGCAGTCACTGCTGACTTGCCTGTCACAGTTCCAGGGCAAGAGTGTGGTTCCACTGAAACTTTTACAGAGGCTCCTGGGGCATATGGCGTCCGCAGCCGTGGCAACACCGCTCGGATTACTCCATATGAGACCGCTTCAGCTTTGGCTTCGCGACCGAGTCCCGAGGTGGGCATGGCAACACGGCACTCTCCGAGTACCAGCTACTCCGACCTGCCGTCAGACCTTCACCCCGTGGTCGGACCTCAGTTTTCTACGGGCCGGAGTGCCCCTGGAACGAGCTTCGCGGCATGTTGTTGTAACGACAGATGCCTCTACCATGGGCTGGGGTGCCATGTGCAATGGACGTGCTGCCGCGGGCTCCTGGACAGGACCCCACCGCTTATGGCACATCAATTGCCTCGAGTTGCTGGCAGTACAGCTCGCCCTGCGCCGCTTCTGAGCCGTGCTCAAGGGCCAGCACGTACTAGTCCGTTCAGACAATACCGCAACTGTAGCGTACATCAACCATCAAGGTGGTCTGCGCTCCCGCCGTATGTCGCAACTCGCCCGCCACCTCCTCTTATGGAGTCAGAAGCATCTGAGGTCGCTTCGTGCCATTTATATCCCCGGAGCCCTGAACTGTGCAGCCGACGAGCTCTCACGGTTTCAGCCCCTCCCTGGAGAATGGCGACTCCATCCCCAGTCGGTCCAGCTGATTTGGGACCAGTTCGGGGACGCACAGATAGATCTGTTTGCCTCTCACGACTCGACCCATTGCGCCCAGTATTATTCCCTGACCGAGGGCACGCTCGGCACGGATGCTCTGGCGCACAGCTGGCCGCGGGGCCGCAAATATGCGTTTCCCCCAGTGAGCCTTCTCGCGCAGACCCTGCGCAAGGTCAGGGAGGACGAGGAGCAGGTCATTTTGGTCGCGCCGTACTGGCCCGCCAGGACCTGGTTCCCCGAACTTGTACTCCTCGCGACAGCACCTCCTTGGCCGATTCCTCTGAGGAAGGACCTCCTTTCTCAGGGACGGGGCACCCTATGGCACCCTCGTCCCGATCTTGGAACCTCCACGTGTGGCTCCTGGACGGGACGAGGCAGGTTTGAGTACCCTACCACCAGCGGTGGTGGCTACCATCACTTCCGCTAGAGCGTCGTCCACGAGACACGTCTATGCGTTGAAGTGGAACCTCTTCGTCAACTGGTGCTCTTCTCACCGAGAAGACCCCCGGAGATGCCCGGTCAGTGTCCTGCTTTCCTTTCTTCAAGAGGCGTTGGAGCGAAGGCTGTCTCCCTCCACCCTCAAGGTCTATGTCGCCGCTATTGCCGCACATCATGACCCGATAGAAGGTAAGTCCGTGGGAAAGTATGACCTGATCATCAGGTTCCTGAGGGGAGCGAGGAGACTGAATCCTCCTCGCCCTCCTCTCGTACCCTCTTGGGACCTCGCAGTGGTCTTAACTGCCCTGCGCAGCGCTCCCTTTGAGCCTTTGCAGTCAGTCGAGCTTAACTTCCTGTCAATGAAGACAGCGCTCCTGACTGCATTGGCCTCCATCAAGAGGGTAGGGGACCTGCACGCATTCTCCGTTGACGAAGCGTGCTTGGAATTCGGGCCGGGTTACTCTCACGTGATCCTGAGACCCCGGCCTGGATATGTGCCCAAGGTTCCTACCACTCCCTTTCGGGACCAGGTGGTGAACCTGCAAGCGCTGCCCCCGGAGGAGGCAGACCCAGCCTTGGCACTGCTCTGTCCAGTACGTGCTCTCCGCACCTATGTAGACAGAACGCAGTGTTTCAGGACCTCAGACCAGCTCTTTGTCTGTTATGGTGGGAAGCTGAAGGGAAAGGCTCTCTCCAAACAAAGGTTGTCTCACTGGATAGTGGACGCCATTGCTTTGGCATACCAGCAGCAAGGTCGACCGTGCCCCCTTGGTGTGACCGCCCACTCCACCCGGAGTGTGGCATCCTCTTGGGCTCTAGCGCATGGCGCCTCGCTAACAGACATCTGCAGAGCTGCAGGCTGGGCGACACCTAACACATTCGCCAGATTTTACAATCTCCGAGTGGAGCCAGTCTCCTCCCATGTACTGCATGGGACTTGTTAGGTGTCTTCGCTTGCTCGCCATTCCACTCAACGGACTGGATGCGTGCGATATTCTCCTCAGGTGAGCTTCCCCGAAAGCACTGAGTTCCTCCAGCACTCCTGATGCTGGCGCCAGTGTCTTTTGCCTGCGCGTCGGCTAGGTGCCTCCCGTGTGCATGGTACCTCCTCTGAGCTACCCCCACATGTGTATTTCCACTGTAAGCCTCTTTGAGCATGTGTCTTTCCCTTGGCAAGCCACCTTGCCACCCCTGGGGTTGAAATATTCCACCTGCGGCTGGACACCCCAGTGATTCCCCATATGCATCCCTCGGGTCATATGTGTATTCTCTAAGTCCCCCCCTCTGGGTTGGCAGTAATTGCATACTTCCCTTAAAGACCTTGGGATATGCTCCCCAGTGTACCTTGGTATTCCTGTGCTAATAGGAGTCCTTCGTCCGTGCTATCTCACGACAGGGATCTCAGATTACGCAGGGCACTGGAAGACAGCTGAGAAGGTGGCGTGATTAGACTGGTATCCCCATTCGTCGTCATCCGACGGAACTCGGAGTGACAACGAAAGGGAACGTCTCGGTTACGGATGTAACCCTCGTTCCCTGAGTAGGGAACGGAGACGTTCCGTCTTCCTGCCACTTTCCGCTGTGCTGCGGGGATCGCCTGAGCTCAGCCTTGGCTCCTCAGCGAGAAAAACATGCCTATTTGCTATGAGCGCGCTCCTTAAATACTCACGAGGTGAGGCGGAGTTACGCTATGCAAATTCCGCAGACCCATGGCATTTCTTTGCCATTGGCTCGTTTTGTAGTACTCGTAGTCGATTGGCTTTCTAAGCGAAACCCCCATTCGTCGTCATCCGACGGAACGTCTCCGTTCCCTACTCAGGGAACGAGGGTTACATCCGTAACCGAGACGTTTCTTTTGCACTGATAAGAAAAAAGCGAGACTATCGCGCCGGCGCGATAGCCGACCTCAGAGGGTTAACAAGACTTTAAAGTTGATTCGTTGTGATATGGGGAGCCAGTGCAGTTGAATCAGCAGGGGTGTGACATGATCAATAGATTTAGTACGGGTAATGATGCGTGCAGCTGAGTTTTGGAGAAGTTGTAGATGGTGGAGTAATTTATTGGGGATTCCTTGCAGGATCGCATTGCAATAGTCGATCCGAGAGGTCACCAGAGTGTTGACAAGAACTTCAGTGGAGTGTTGCGAAAGTGAGGGACGCAGTCTGGAGATGTTTCTGAGGTGATAATAAGCCGTCCGACAGACATTATTGATGTGGTTGGAAAATGAAAGGGTACTGTCCAAAATAACTCCAAGGCTCTTTACCTGTTTAGAGACTGGTATGACATCCTCCCCAATGGAAACTGATGAAAGATTGGATTTTAAAAGTGTGGATGGAGTGCCAATGAGCAGTAGCTCTGTTTTGTTATTATTAAGTTGGAGATAATTGGTAGCCTGGATATCGTGAATACAGGTGTTGAGGGTGTTTAGGGGAAGTGTGGCAGTGGGCTTGGTAGATACATAAAGCTGTGTGTCATCTGCATATGAGTGAAAGTGAATGCCATGATGTCTGAAAATATTGCCCTAATGGAAGAAGATAGATGATAAATAAAAGTGGCCCCAATACTGACCCCTGTGGAACTCCATGTTGAAGTACTGAGCTCTTTGACTGGTGATCTTCATTTTTGACACAATATGTCCGGGCTGTCAGGTAGTGCTCAAACCACTTAAGGGCAGTACCACAGACTTCTATACTTTCAAGCCGCTCAAGCAACAGTTGGTGGGATATTGTGTCGAAGGCGGCACTGAGGTCTAGGAGAATAAGGATGGATAGTAGGCCAGCATCAGCTGCACGGAGAAGATCATTAGTGATCTTGACAATGGCTGTCTCGGTACTGTGACGTGAATGAAACCCAGATTGAAATTGTTCAAGAAGATTATTCTCATGAAGGTATGTCTGGAGTTGGATTGCAACCGCTCTCTCGAGTATTTTGGAGATGAAGGGCAGGTTTGATATAGGACGATAATTATTAAGATCATTACAGCCCAGTCCTGGTTTTTTCAATGTGGGTCTGACTATCGCAGCTTTTAGTGATGCAGGGACTATACCAGTTGACAATGATGATTTGATAATGGAGGTTATCAGTGGTGCCAAGGCAGGTAAACAGGTCTTCACAAGGGAGGTGGGGATGGAGTCCAGGTGGCATGTAGAAGAATTTGATTTAGTGATGAGCTCAAAAATAGAGTCCTCAGTTGGAAGACTGAAGTCACTGAAAACAGCAGGTGGGGCTAAATTTATCACAAATGCTGCTGGCAGTGCAGCCTGTGTGATGTTCGCCACAGCCAGTTGTTGATGGATTTTTGAGATTTTTGAGTCAAAAAACTTAAGAAAAGCAGAGCAGTAATTACCAGAGAGGTTAGTAATATTTAAATCTGGAGGTTTCAGTAACCTTTTCACTGTGGAGAAAAGTTTCCTTGTGTTCCCTTCACCCGCACTGATACTATTCGTGTAGTAGATATTCTTAGCTGTATTCAGCATGTCTTTATAGTGAAGAATATGTTCAGTGTACATTTGTTTGTGAACTGTAAGTCCTGTCTTGTTGCTGAGCCTCTCAAGACGTCGCCCTTTAGCCTTGAGCTGGCGTAGCTCTGGTGTGTCATGGTGCATCAATCCGGGTGTTCGTTCTGTGTCTTTGTTGGTGTGTTTTGTAGGCGTGGGTTTATGGGTGTGTTCTACCTGTTTGTTGTTAGCACCAGCTGGTTCTTATCAGCCTTCAGCTGCAGCGTATCATTAGGCTTGTTAGCTGCCTTTATATCGCTGGAGTTTTCTTTGCTTAGTGTCGGTTCGTCACTCTTGTTTGTGTCTCTCACACAGTTCCTGTGCCCTAGTCCCCGTGCGGAGTTTTGTCTGTTTCCTACGCATCCAGCCGTTTGGGAGATCGCTTGAGTCTCTCCTGTCGAGTGTTTACATCCTCGTCTGACGTCTTCCAGTCGGAGTGTTGTCTTCCAGGTCTCCCGCCTGCTAAACGTGGTGTTTTGAGTATCTCCTGTGCTGAGTCTACAATAAACTGTTTTACTAGCATTTGGATCTGCGACTCCTCATTGTGACAGAACAAACCGACCACATTATGGATCCAGCAAGTGTGGCAGAATTGCAGGACATATTGTTCAAGAGTGACACTCGTCTTCAGCAACAGGAGGAACAGGCGACGGCTACTGGTCGTGCCGTTCAGGCGCTAGTTACCCAGGTCTCAGAACTGACGAAACAGGTCCAACAACTACGAAGCGAGGCTGCTGTTTCTCAACCACAGGCCGCGGTGAATCCGCCGGCTCCAGTCCAGATCATCCGCTCCACTGAACCTCGCCTTCCGTCTCCCGCATGCTACTCCGGTGAGTCCCAGCTGTGTCGTTCTTTTTTGGCGAAGTGTTCACTTTACATCTCGCTCCAACCATCCGCATTTCCTACGGAGGAATCAAATGTGGCCTTTGTGATCACTTTGCTCGCGGGTAGAGCGGGCAGCTGGGGAACGACTGTTTGGGAACAGAGACTTCCATGTTGTGCATCATTTCAAGCTTTTTCTAGCGAACTCAGAAAAGTTTTTGATCGCGCTGCTTCTGGCCGAGACGCGGCGCGTCTTCTCGCTGAACTGAGACAAGGGGAACGTACGGTAACGGACTATTCTATTGAATTTCGTACGTTGGCTGCTGAGTGTGGCTGGAATGCCGAGGCCCAATGGGACATGTTTTTACACGGACATTCTGAGTACATTAAGGACGAGATTTATGCTTTGGAATTACCCACCGGGGTGGATAAATTGATTGATCTAGCAGTTCAAGTTGATACTCGACTACGTCGACGAGATCGTCGGTCACAACGAGGCCACGTGAATTACTCTTCCGATCACACTTTCTCTCCGGTCGAGACCACAGCATTTCCTCCGGAACCCGAACTTATGCAGCTTGGCAGATCTCGCTTATCTTCTCGGGAGAAACAGAGGAGAAAGGAGAGGGGATTATGTTTTTATTGTGGTACAGCTGGTCACATCGCGCTGCAGTGTCCGGTAAAAGCCAGCACCCGTTAGTAGGTAAGAGGTTACTGACGGGTGGGGTTGCACGGACTGAATCCTCTTTTTCTGCCACTCATCTCCCTGTGAGTTTACACTTTCAGACTTTGAGTTTTGACTGTGAGGCTCTCATTGACTCAGGGGCGGAGGGAAATTTTCTTGACATTGATCTAGCTCACAGACTAAACATACCTATTGTTACACTTCCTCTGCCCATATCTGTGGTTGCTTTAAATGGTCAGTGTTTGCCCTCAGTAACTCATGCTACCGTCACTATAAGACTCATTACCTCCGGTAATCATGTTGAAAATATTGATTTTCTGTTGATTGACACTCCTTCCTCCCCTGTGGTGTTAGGTCATCCCTGGCTGGTACTCCATAACCCACACATTAACTGGGGCAGGAACTCTATATTAGCCTGGAATGAAACCTGTCATGCTTCTTGTTTATTGTCTGCGTGTTCTTCGGTGTCTTGTTCTGTGTTTCAGGAGGAACACGCGGATTTATCCAACGTGCCACGTGAGTATCTTGACCTGAAGGAAGTGTTCAGTAAGTCTCGGGCTGCTTCTCTTCCTCCGCATCGTCCCTATGACTGTGCCATAGATTTATTGCCAGGTATGTCTCCGCCTAAAGGCAAGTTATACTCACTTTCTGTCCCAGAAAGGGAGGCCATGGAGAAATATATTTCTGATTCTCTAGCCTCTGGGTTCATTCGTCCTTCCTCTTCTCCAGCGGGGGCAGGGTTCTTTTTTGTGGGAAAGAAGGATGGTTCTCTGCGACCTTGTATTGACTACCGAGGGCTGAACAACATCACAGTAAAGAATACGTATCCTTTGCCGTTGATGTCTTCAGCCTTTGAGAGGTTGCAGGGAGCATCCATTTTCACGAAATTGGACTTAAGAAACGCTTATCATTTGGTCCGCATAAGGAAGGGGGATGAATGGAAAACTGCTTTTAACACCCCCAGGGGGCACTTTGAATATTTGGTCATGCCTTTTGGGCTGTCCAACTCCCCAGCAGTTTTCCAGCCACTCGTGAATGACGTGCTGAGAGACATGGTAGATCAGTTCATATGTTTACCTGGATGACATATTGATATTTTCTTCTTCTCTCCAGGAACACGTTCAGCACGTCAGACGAGTGCTCCAGAGGCTTTTAAAGAATGGGCTTTTTGTCCAGGCGGTGAAGTGTTCGTTTCATGCACAGTCGCTCCCATTTCTGGGTTATATCGTCTCATCCGAGGGGGTGCGCATGGATCCCGACAAGGTTAAGGCTGTGGTGGATTGGCCAACTCCAGATTCCCGTAAGGCCCTACAGAGGTTTCTGGGGTTTGCCAATTTTTACAGGCGTTTTATTCGCAATTTTAGCCAACTAGCCGCTCCGCTGACTGCCTTGACCTCCACCAAGACGACGTTCAGGTGGTCGGGTGTAGCTGAAGCTGCATTTACCAACCTCAAGAGCTGCTTTGTTTCAGCCCCTATTCTTGTTGCCCCTGATACATCACGTCAGTTTGTGGTGGAGGTCGACGCTTCAGAGGTGGGGGTAGGAGCGGTTCTTTCCCAGCGCTCGTCCGCGGATGACAGGATGCACCCTTGCGCGTTTTTCTCTCATCGTTTATCTCCGGCAGAGTGCAATTATGACACTGGTAACAGTGAGTTGCTGGCAGTCAAGTTAGCATTGGAGGAGTGGCGCCATTGGTTAGAGGGTTCGGGGGTACCCTTTATTGTCTGGACCGATCATAAGAACCTTGAATATATTAGATCTGCTAAAAGACTCAACTCCAGGCAGGCTCGGTGGGCACTTTTTTTCGGTCGTTTTGAGTTTACTTTATCGTATCGTCCGGGTTCCAAGAACATCAAACCCGATGCTTTGTCTCGCATTTTTGACCGTTCCGTTCGCCCGTCCACTCCCGAGTGCATTTTTTCCGAGAGACTCATTGTCTCCACACTCGTTTGGGAGATCGAGTCGAAGGTCCGCGTGGCCTTAGAAGGGGTAACGCCTCCGCCCGGGTGTCCATCGTTTATTTGTACCGGAGGGATTACGGTCTGACGTTATTCGGTGGAGTCACTGTTCCAATGTGGCATGTCATCCAGGAGTCAATCGCACCAGTTTTTTGGTCAAGCAACGATTCTGGTGGCCTTTCATGGCTCGTGATGTTCAGAGTTTTGTTTTGGCTTGTTCAGTCTGTGCGTGTGGTAAGACTTCCAATCGTCCACCAGATGGGTTACTCCAACCGCTGTCTGTCCCTTCGAGACCCTGTTCCCACATCGCGCTAAATTTTGTCACTGCCCTCCCGCCCTCCCAGGGCAATACGGTCATTTTGACTGTAGTGGACCGGTTCTCGAAGGCGGCTCATTTCATTCCCTTGCCCAAATTACCATCTGCCAAGGAGACAGGGGTCGCTGTTGTAGACCACGTCTTTCGGTTACATGGCCTCCCGGCTGACGTGGTCTCTGACGGGTCCCCAATTTATTTCCAAATTTTGGAGAGAATTTTGTCGTTTGTTGGGAGCGAGTGTCAGTCTTTCTTCTGGGTTTCATCCTCAAAGCAACGGGCAGACTGAACGTGCCAACCAAGATTTAGAGAGAGTGTTGGGATGTTTGGTTTCTCAGAATCCTTCCTCCTGGAGTCAGAAGCTCTCATGGGTTGAGTATGCACATAACTCGTTACCAGTGTCATCCACGGGCCTATCTCCGTTTGAGTGTAGCGTAGGGTACCAGCCACCTATTTTTCCCAGTCTGGAATCCGAAGTCGCGGTCCCCTCGGCTCACGCCTTCGTCCAGAGGTGCCACCGCACTTGGACCAGAGCCCGTGAGACTCTGCTCCAGGTGGGGGCGCGCACCAAGGCTAAGGCCGATCGCCACCGGTCAAGGCCTCCCGTATACGTCGTGGGTAAAAAAGTGTGGCTTTCCACCAAGAATATTCCGCTCCGTTCCGTGTCTAATAAGCTAGCTCCTAAATTTATTGGCCCGTTCACTGTCACCAAGATCATTAGTCCGGTGACAGTCCGTCTCAAACTTCCTCCTGCGTACAGGAGAATTCACCCCGCCTTTCATGTCTCCAAATTGAAACCTGTTTTTCATTCTGACCTTAATCCGCCCACCTCGGTTCCCCCACCGCCGCGTCTCGTAGACGGGGAGCCTACTTATTCGGTTAATCGTATTCTGGACTCGAGACGGAGGGGACGCGGATTCCAGTACCTGGTGGACTGGGAGGGTTACGGTCCGGAGGAGAGGAGTTGGGGTCCTGCTAGGGACATACTGGATCACTCCCTTATTGATGATTACAATCGTCAGGTAAGCTCTCCTGGGAGTGCCAGGAGGCACTCTTAGGGGAGGGGGTACTGTCACGGTGCATCAATCCGGGTGTTCGTTCTGTGTCTTTGTTGGTGTGTTTTGTAGGCGTGTTCTACCTGTTTGTTGTTAGCACCAGCTGGTTCTTATCAGCCTTCAGCTGCAGCGTATCATTAGGCTTGTTAGCTGCCTTTATATCGCTGGAGTTTTCTTTGCTTAGTGTCGGTTCGTCACTCTTGTTTGTGTCTCTCACACAGTTCCTGTGCCCTAGTCTCCGTGCGGAGTTTTGTCTGTGTTTCCTACGCATCCAGTCGTTTGGGAGATCGCTTGAGTCTCTCCTGTCGAGTGTTTACATCCTCGTCTGACGTCTTCAAGTCGGAGTGTTGTCTTCCAGGTCTCCCGCCTGCTAAACGTGGTGTTTTGAGTATCTCCTGTGCTGAGTCTACAATAAACTGTTTTACTTGCATTTGGATCTGCGACTCCTCATTGTGACATGGTGTGTACCATGGAGCAGTATGGGCAAAGGAAACAGACCTAGTTTTTATAGGGGCTAGTGCATCAAGTGCTGTAGATAAGCAGTCATTGTAGTAGCCTACTAAGTCCGAGGGCATAGAAGTGCCAGCAGGGCTTGGGTATGAGACTAATTCCATGAAATCTTCATTCTTTATATGTCTAATGTTACGGTATGACATTATCCTATTCACTTTTAATGTTCTAAGTGTCAAAGTAGCTTTGAACAGGACAACCTTGTGATCAGAAATCGGCAATTCAGATGAGTGAATATTAGATGGAGTAATGCCTGCACAACAAACTAAATCAAGTGTATGTCCCCTTGAATGAGTTGAAAATCCAACATATTGGGTCATCCCAAAATAAGTCAAGTCAAGTCACCTTAATTTATATAGCGCTTTTTACAATACAGATTGTATCAAAGCGCTTCACAGTGATAACATGAAAACAATATAACAAAGTTTGTTTCTAAAAGATATTGCGTCAACGTCCACCTTAAGTAAGGCAGATCAATAATATTATTGAATATTAAATGTCCCCAACTAAGCAAGCCAAAAGCCAAGGCAACAGTGGCAAGGAACCAAAACTCCATCAGGGACAGAATGGAGAAAAAAACCTTGGGAGAAACCAGGCTCAGTCGGGGGGCCAGTTCTCCTCTGGCCAACGAAGGAACAGTGCATGATTCGGGCAGCATTACAAGTCAGATTGGATCGGAACATTTAGAGTATTTTTTGGAAGTCCAAATATGCACGCCGGTCTTAAGACGAGTTGTTGAGGATCAGTGCCGTCCACCATAGAGAGTCCATATCGCCCGTGTTGAGTCGTCACTTCATAGGCTTTGTGATTGGAGCATCTGAAGTCTCCGTGAGAGGCTGGATACAAACTGGAGCTGACGAACGCCATTTTCTCGCGACTCGCGTCCCGAGATAACAGCAGAAAAGCAAAGGGAAAATAATTAGCGTAGCTGCTGTTCATAATGATGATTTCCATAACACAGGCGTAAATGACAAAACATGAAGACAGTGACTCTTGCGTCCCAAAATCACCCCCCTCCGTCCCCCACTCAACTCAGCCCAGCTTACTGACCTCTACGTCCCTCCTGCTGCTGAGACCTAACCACAATCTCACAATCTCTCCGCAACCCAACCATACGCGCCAACCCGTTGACTAAGGCTGTCGAGCCCCACTGGTGCGTGAATAGGCAGTTTCAGTGGACAACGGTTCCGTATGGCATACTACCTACCGCAACACAATATCTGCCCAACCACCCGTCATTCACGCAATATACACAGGAACGTAATGACTGCAAATACTATGCAACCTATACAGATAACCTACAGTCTCTTCAAGTTTTATAGTATTAAATGCATTTGATCTGATTCAGCAGTATTATAAAAGGTAAGCATTATGTAAATGCTTGGCTGAAGAGATGCGTCTTTAATCTAGTTTTGAACTGGGACAGCGAGTCAGAGCTCAGGAAGGCTATTCCAGAGTTTAGGAGCTAAATGTGAGAACGCCCTCCCTCCTTTAGTGGACTTAGATATCCTAGGAATGACTAGAAGCCTCGAATTTAGTGATCTTAAAGAACGCGATGGATTGTAGGGCAATAGAAGGTCCATTAAATACACAGGAGCTAAACCATTTAGGGCTTTATAGGTCAGTAGTAGTACTTTGTAATTGATACGGAACTTGATAGGTAACCAGTGTAGAGATGATAAAATTGGTGTTATATGATCATATTTTCTTGACCTAGTAAGAACTCTAGCGGCTGCATTTTGCACTAACTGTAGCTTGTTTATTGAGGATGCAGGACAACCGGCTAATAAAGCATTACAGTAATCTAGTCTCGAGGTCATGAATGCATGAACTAACTTTTCTGCATCAGAAACAGATAGCATGTTACGTAATTTAGCAATGTTTCTAAGATGGAAAAAGGCTGTTCTTGTAACATATGAAATATGATTTTCGAAAGACAAGTTGTGGTCTAGTATAACTCCCAGGTCTTAAGTTGTATTAAAGTTGTATTGTAAGTGGTTTTGTGGATAGTTTTTTGGACCAACAAGTAATACCTCCGTTTTATCTGGATTTAGTAGCAAGAAATTATGCGTCATCCAGCATTTTATATCTTTAAGACACTCTGTCAATTTTGATGAGTTAGTGTTTTCATCTGGACGTGATGAAATATATAATTGAGTGTCATCAGCATAACAGTGGAAATTAATTCCATGTTTTCTTATAATATTACCAAGTGGCAGCATATATATTGAGAATAGCAGAGGGCCTAACACCGATCCTTGCGGCACTCCATAGTCTACTGACGTTAGTCTACAAAACGTCTCGGTTACGGATGTAACCCTCGTTCCCTGAGTAGGGAACGGAGACGTTACGTCGGATGACGGAGAATGGGGGTTTCGCTTAGAAGCCAATCCTCTTCGAGTATTGAAAAACGAGCCAATGGCAAGAAATGCCATGGGTCTGCGGAATTTGCATAGCGTATCCCCGCCTCACCACGTGGGTATAAAGGGAGGATGCGGACGCAAACGCAGCTATGTCTTCGCTGAGGAGCCGAGAGTGAACTCAGGCGTCTACCCAGCGGTACAGCGGAACTGGCAGGGAGACGTAACGTCTCCGTTCCCTACTCAGGGAACGAGGGTTACATCCGTAACCGAGACGTTCCCTTTCGTAGTCACTCCGAGTTACGCCGGATGACGGAGAATGGGGGTCCCCGTGTAATCCTGCCACCTTCACAGCTGTCTTCCAGTGCCCTGCGAAGTCTGACCTCCCTGTCGTGATATAGGCACGGACGAAGGAGTCCTACTTAACACAGGAATACCAAGGTACACTGGGAAGCATATCTCATGGGAGATATGCCGCAGCATGCCTACCCATAGGGAGGACTTAAGAATACACATATGGCCCAAGGGAGCTACATATGGAGGAACACTGGAGTGACCAGCCCATAGGGTGGCATCTACTTTCAACTCCAGGAGTGGCAGGTGACTTGCCGAGGGAAAGACACATGCTCAAAGAGGCTTACAGTGGAAAATACACATGTGGGGGTTACTCAGAGGAGGAACCATGCACACGGAGGCACCTAGCCGACGCACAGGCAATAGACACTGGCGCCAGGGTCAACAGTGCTGGAGGAACTCAGGGCTTCAGAGAGGAAGGCTCACCTGAGGAAATATCGCACGTATCCAGTCTGTGGAGTGGAATGGCGAGCAAGCGAGACACTTAACAGCTCCCATGTTAGCTTGAAAAAGACAGTACATGGGCGGAGACTGGCTCCACTCGGAGATTGTAGAATCTGGCGAATGTGTTAGGTGTCGCCCAGCCTGCAGCTCTGCAGATGTCTGTTAGCGAGGCGCCACGCGCTAAAGCCCAAGAGGACGCCACACTCCGGGTGGAGTGGGCGGTCACACCAAGGGGGCATGGTCGACCTTGCTGCTGGTATGCCAAAGCAATGGCGTCCACTATCCAGTGAGAACCTTTGTTTGGAGAGAGCCTTTCCCTTCAGCTTCCCACCATAACAGACAAAGAGCTGGTCTGAGGTCCTGAAACACTGCGTCCTGTCTACGTAAGCACGGAGGGCGCGTACTGGACAGAGCAGTGCCAAGGCTGGGTCTGCCTCCTCCCGGGGCAGCGCTTGCAGGTTCACCACCTGGTCCCGGAAGGGAGTGGTGGGAACCTTGGGCACATATCCAGGCCGGGGTCTCAGGATCACGTGAGAGTGACCGGGCCCGAACTCCAGGCACGCTTCGTCAACGGAGAATGCGTGCAGGTCCCCTACCCTCTTGATGGAGGCCAACGCAACCAGGAGCGCTGTCTTCATTGACAGGATCTTAAGCTCAGCTGATTGCAGAGGCTCAAAGGGAGTCCTCTGCAGGGCACTTAAGACCACTGAGAGGTCCCAAGAGGGAACGAGAGGAGGGCGAGGAGGATTCAGTCTCCTCGCTCCTCGCGGATTCAGACTCCTTATCAGGTCGTGCTTTCCAAGAGACTTACCTTCAACTGCTTTGTGATATGCGGCGATAGCGGCCACATACACCTTCAGGGTGGAGGGAGACAGCCTTCGCTCCAACCCGTCTTGCAGGAAGGAAAGCACAACGCTGATCGAGCATCTCCTAAGGTCTTCTCGGCGAGAAGAGCACCAGTTAACGAAGAGGTTCCACTTCAACGCATAGACATGTCTCGGGGACGATGCTCTAGCGGAAGTGATGGTAGCCGCCACCGCTGGTGGCAGGGTACTCAAACCTGCCTCGTCCCGTCCAGGAGCCACACGTGGAGTCTCCAAAGATCGGGACGAGGGTGCCAAAGGGTGCCCCGTCTCTGAGAAAGGAGGTCCTTCCTCAGAGGAATTGGCCAAGGAGGTGCCGTCGCGAGGAGTATGAGTTCGGAGAACCAGGTCCTGGTGGGCCAGTATGGGGCGACCAAGATAACCTGCTCCTCGTCCTCCCTGATCTTGCACAGAGTCCGTGCGAGAAGGCTCACTGGGGGAAACGCATACTTGCGTAGGCCCTGCGGCCAGCTCTGTGCCAGTGCATCCGTGCCGAGCGTGCCCTCGGACAGGGAGTAATACAGGGCGCAATGGGATGAGCCGTGGGAGGCAACAGATCTATCTGTGCGTCCCCGAACTGGTCCCATATCAGCTGGACCGACTGGGGATGGAGTCGCCATTCGCCAGAGATTGGTCGGAGCCGTGACAGCTCGTCGGCTGCAAGGTTCCGCACTCCTGGAATGTAAATAGCACGAAGGGACCTCAGGTGCTTCTGACTCCATAAGAGGAGGTGGCGTGCGAGTTGTGACATACGGCGAGAGCGTAGACCACCTTGATGGTTGATGTACGCTACTGTCGCGGTATTGTCTGAACGGACTAGTACGTGTTGACCCTGTAGCAGCGCATGGAAGCGGTGCAGGGCAAGGCGTACTGCCAGCAACTCGAGGCAATTGACATGCATGAGGCGCTGGGGTCCTGTCCAGGAGCCCGCGGCTGCATGTCCATTGCCCATGGCGCCCCAGCCCGTGGCAGAGGCATCTGTGGAGACAACAACATGCCTGGAAACTCGTTCTAGGGAAACTCCGGCCCGTAGAAAGCTGAGGTTCCGCCACGGGTCGAAGGACTGACGGCAGGTCGGAGTGATTAGAACTCTGAGCGTACCGCGATGCCATGCCCACCTCGGGACTCGATCACGAAGCCACAGCTGAAGCGGTCTCATATGAAGCAATCCGAGTGGCGTAACGCGGCTGCGGATGCCATATGCCCCAGGAGCCTCTGAAAAAGTTTCAGTGGGACCGCACTCTTGCCCTCGAACTGTCGAAGACAAGTCAGCAGTGAGTGTGCGCGCTCGCTCGTAAGCTGCGCGGACATGGCGACCGAGTCTATCTTCATACCGAGAAAAGAGATCCTCTGCACGGGGCAAAGTTTGCTCTTCTCCCAGTTGACCCGAAGGCCCAGACGGGCTAGGTGCCGGAGCACTAGATCTCTGTGTTCGCAAACCTGAGCTCGAGAGTGAGCTAATATTAGCCAGTCGTCGAGATAATTCAGGATGCGAACCCCGTGTTCGCGCAGGGGAACAAGGGCTGCCTCGACGACTTTCGTGAAGACGCGAGGAGACAGAGCCAACCCGAATGGGAGAACCGCGTACTGGTATACCTGCCCCTCGAAAGCAAACCGAAGAAACGGTCTGTGTCGAGGTAAAATGGAGACATGAAAGTAGGCGTCCTTCAGGTCTATCGCTGCAAACCAATCATGTGGCCGCACGCATTCGAAAATGGCCGTGAGCATCTTGAACGGCAGCCTGTGAAGGGAGCGGTTCAAGACGCGCAAGTCCAGGATTGGCCGTAACCCACCGGTTTTCTTGGGGACAATGAAGTACGGGGTGTAAACCCGTAACTCCACCTCGGCTGGAGGGACAGCCTCGATTGCACCCTTCGCCAGCAGGGTGGCAACCTCCGCTCTCATGATCGGGGCATAGCCACCGACCACAGTAAGCGGACTCCCCTGAAGCGGGGAGGAAACCGTGCGAAACTGAATCGCATAGCCGAGCCTGATCATTCGGGCGACCCAACGGGACAGATTGGGGAGCTCTAACCAAGCCACCAAACACTGATCCAGTGGAATCATCCGAGCCACAGGCGTCCCCCCGGAGGGGCAGCGGAGCGGAGTGACCGGCACAGGTGAGGGTGGCATAGCGGCCCAGCACGCGTGCACAGTCATGCTCCGCGTCCTGACAGAGGAGACCAGGGAAGGACCAGCGTTCCGCGGGGGTCTGCTCTGCCAGGGGTCTGGCGATAGAGGGGGACGAGAGTGGTGTGGTCTGGAGACGGCACGCACTGTCATCCGCACCCTCAGAGACAGAGGGGAACGAGAGTGGCGAGGCTCGGGGGCGTCGCGCACTGCCGTCCAGCTCTGCGTGCTCAGAGATGGGATGCAGCTCTTTTTTAAAAAAAATTCTCCCCCAGCCCTCCACCGGGGGAAGGAGTGGGCCTGCAACCACTCCCTGAGAACTGCAAGCCATAACTGAGCTGCCCGTAACCGGAGCGCCGCATAGCCTGGCGTACAGCGGGGCTGCGGGGCTGGTACGGGCAGGGGCACCTCCCTGCGACCACCTCCACGGCCCGGTGCTGCTGGGGCCGGGCGGGAGGGGGCGGAAGTCGCAGGAGGGCGCATTCGACGGCAAGCGGACTGAAGCGTCTGAGCCGCCGGCTGATTGGCAGCAGAAGCCGCAGGGTCAGAAAAAAGCCACAGTCCACTTCTGGGCGGCCGAGAACTGTTGGGCAGAGTTCTCGACCGTGCCGCCGAAGAGGCCAGCCTGGGATATGGGGAAGTTGAGGAAACTGGTTCACTCAGCCTCGCGCACATCAACCAGGTTAAGCCAGAAATGTCTGACCACACATGTGGACATCACCTGACTCAGGGAGCGTGCGGTCACCTTCGTCGCTCGTAGAGCAAGGTCGGTGACGGCAGGCAGCTCAAGGATGAGCCCTGAATCAGCCCTACCCTCGTGCATGTCACTGAACACCCAGAAGGATGGCAACAACACACAGTGAGGTGGCAGCCTGCCCCGCAGCTCTATAGGTCCCCGCCACCGGAGTAGACAAGAACCTACAGGCATTGGGGGGGTGCTTAGGGTTGCCACGCCAGGTGGAGGCGCTGTGGGGACACCTAAGTGTTGCCACAGAACACTCCACAGGGGGGAACCCCAGTGTACCGTAGACTGCGGCCTCTACGAGGGCAGAGAAGGCGGACGAGGCCGCAGAGCAGTCGCGAAAAGTCAAAGGAGACTTCCACGATCTCATGGCCTCTTCATGCACATCCGGGTAGAAAGGATTTGGGTTCGCCACCCCCAAAAACCAATCATCAGCCTCAAGTGCTCGGGATATGGCAGAATTTTCCACACAAACCCGATACTCGTGGCAGCCCGGGAAAGCATAGCTGTGAATTCTGAATCAAGCTCGCTATGCTAGCACATCCGAGGACAGCAGCACAGACGAGCCATCTCCAGAGGACTCCAGCTCACCTTGTGATGCGGCGATAAACATGATTTCATCAGCTGGTGGACCGAATGAGAACGCGGGCCCGTGGGCGGGCCGGCGAACCCACTCGGGACCACGTGGGTTGCAACATGAAAGACGGGGTGTGGACCGAGGAATTTTCGTCGGTTAGTTCCAGACCTGACGTCTTAGTCACCCTGGCCACCAGCCGAAGTATTATCTCACGTGGAGAAAAATAGATCGGGTGATGGATGAGGGGACTCTCACTCAAATGAGCTCACAGAGTCTCGACCGTATACATTGCGATGGTCACGTTCCCACTGAGAGAACGTGACACACCCACGAGCGCTGTCCGAGCGTGATCAAAGCCCAAACACGCCAAACAGCGCTCGCGCCCAACAGCTGAATCTATCAGAATACCGCACTCAGAAATACACGCAGATCGTCTTTAGAAAGACGCGTCTTTAAAAAGACGTGCCGCGTGCACGCTCTTTTAGTGAGAGGAAAAAAACTCTGCGGATGCTGAAGCGACCAGGGAGAGACACACAGACCGGCAGACCACTGCTCAGATCGCAGGCAATATGAAACTCGCTGGATATCGCCGTCACACCAACATCAGAGAGTTCGCTCGTCTCGAAGAGATGTAGTCACTGAGAATACTCAGGATTTGGCTTGTGGAGTGAAGAGATTCTCTTGGCTCCGAAGCGAAAGCATAGCTGCGTTTGCGTCCGCATCCTCCCTTTATACCCACGTGGTGAGGCGGGGATACGCTATGCAAATTCCGCAGACCCATGGCATTTCTTGCCATTGGCTCGTTTTTCAATACTCGAAGAGGATTGGCTTCTAAGCGAAACCCCCATTCTCCGTCATCCGACGTAACTCAGAGTGACTACGAAAGGGAACAGTCATTTCATTAATTGTTGTTAAAATAGTAGAAAGTTCATGGTTAAAATACTTTGACAGCTTAGGTGGCCTATACAGCACGCCAATGACAGTGGGCGTGTGGCCGTGTAGTTTCACCTCAAATGAGGGCTGTTCTAGTAAATTAAGTATTTCCACCTTAAGAGACTCGCGGTAGATTAACGCAAGACCACCCCCTTTCCCGGAAGTTCGGGGTTTTGACAGATAACCAAATCTAGGCGGAGTAGCAGAATTTAAATGGAAAAAATCGTTCTGTTGTTGCCAAGTTTCAATGTTTTGAACACAAGTTGCCTAATGTTTGGTGTGTTTTGCTTTTCAATCTCATTTTATAACGTCATAACGATTGTAAACATTTGAAGTATCATATGATAATCTATATATTTTTCTCTAGTGTAGTGTACTGAAGTTTAACTTTTTAACGATTGATTGGCCGCTTGCTATAGGCTATTGTTATTATTATTTAATGCAGCCATATTTGGCTATATGCTATATGCTATAGGCTATATGCACAACAAACCTGGTGTTCATTTTAAATATATATATATATATGAACACCAGGTTTGTTGTGCATATAGCCTATAGCATATAGCCAAATGACACGCCAATGACGCCAATATATATATATATATATATATATTTGTGTGTGTGTGTATTTTATAAATTGTAAAAAGCAATTTTAACCAGAAAAATATCAAATGTATTCCCAAAACCGTGCAGCCTATAGTTTCTCTTGATATCAGCATGTTCACAGCTGGGTTTTTTGTTGTTGTTGTTGTTTTCTTACAGGGAGATGACACTGAGTCCTGCTGACTTAAACATTCACATGAGTCTCTGTACATGAACATGGTAAAGTGAAAAACATTGGAAATGACAGGTGCACTATGTTTCAGGAATGGCACAAATGTGACTGTTCAAGTCTCTGTCTTTAGACAGGGCTGCCAACTCTCACGCATTCAGCGTGAGACTCACGCAATTGAGCCAATTCTTACGCTCTCACGCCACACCCCCGATTTCTCACGCTGAAGTGTCAACCCGGTCGGTCAAATGCCTGAAAGATAAGTTTATCTATAGATCTACCAGTTGAGCCATTCGTGATGGACTAGTTTTGCCGCAAATTAGTTAAAATATCCTGTAATCTAGAGCGAGCGTGCATGCGAGACAGATGTGTTGAGCTGCTAACCACGCGCTCCTAACCGCGCACGCGCACGACGGCAGAGAGGTAAGCGAGCTTGCGTGTCTTTCGCAACACAACCCCCAAACCCCCACCCCCGTTGGAGAAGTCTCACGCCAAGCTGAACTCAAAAGTTGGCAGCTCTGCTTTAGATCAGTGTGTTCAATAATGTGCTTTTTTTGTGTAATTTGTTGTGTATCTTTGGATTATGTTGTGTTGTAAATAAATCCAAACAATCTAAAAGCCATTCTTTTTTAAATCTCTTCATTCTTTGTGCAAGGCTCCTCATAGCACCTGATAGCACCTAATAGGGCCATTAGGGAAGGGTCTTTGTCTTCCTCAGGTGTAAAAAACTACATATTTAAATGGATATTTAAAAGCCTTCGCTTCGCGTAGCATTCGCATTAAGCTTTCTTACACAATACATGTCTTGCAAATTTCTTGCAAATTTTAAATCAAATATATTGTCTTATCTGAATTAGTAGTCAGGATGATTTTCACATAGTTTTGAAGCAAATATTCTAGGCCACGTGATACAATTTTCAAAAGTCTTGTGAAGAAATAATTAGTATGGGTAGTATGGGTACACCTACTGCTTTGCTTTCAAGGTTTGCTCCCTCAGCCTTGGTCTTACCAGACTTATCTACAAGGCAGAGGAACAGTGGTTGGTCATTAAGTGACCTCTGGGGACCACTGCAGCTCCGAGATCCCATGTCAAGTTAGCCTGAGGCCACGGGGCACCCAGTTACCATGTGTAGCCAGATGAGGCCACGAGGAGGCCTGACATAAGTCTAGGTGAAGGAGAGTCTTTGTACTGTACTGGCAGGGAGATTCCCTATTCACCACAAAGGGCTAGCCAGCGGTAGCAAGCAGTAAGCGAGAGGAAGAGGCAGCAAAATAATAGACAAGCATGCATCTTCCTTCATTTACTGCAACACTGCACTAGACGCATCACAACACCCTGTGCACCACACACATACACACATCCACAGGTGGGTTTCGGCCAGGCCTTGTTCCTTCTGAACACATTTTCTCACGTACCCACTTGGCCACCTAAAACAAAGAACACACAAATTGATTTTATAGAATTTAGAATTCTGTGTTGTACGTGTTGTATTTTGAGTGATACTGTGGATGTCAATACTGTTCAGCTTTAGATCTCTCCTAGCATCATTACCTGCCGATTTCTGTCTGTTATCAGAGCAGACACTTGCATGTCTTGGTCCATCAGGAGCTGCACACTCCGCTTTAGACCCTCTAGCTCACACCAAGAGCTGCTTGGGACTTCTGAGCTCTGTAAAACCAACTGATTATTACTGAACAGTATCAGTAATATCAGTAACTAAATCAGACACAAGATTTCTGTGTGACATCAACTTACTTGGACAAGTTGAACATCCAAAACTTTGTTAATCCGATCCTCAATCAAGGAGTAGCTACCATATTTGGCACAGTGTCCAGGAGAATCTGATCTAAGAATGTCAAAAACAGTTACATTTAGAGGTTAACCCTCTGAGGTCTAAGGGTTTTTGGGGTCCTTGAGGTGTTCTGACATGCTCTGACATTTGTGCTTTTTTCAGTTATTTATAAACATGTTAATGGCAAAGGTGTAAATTCACTCAATATAGCACAAACGGGGCTACCGGAATTTCTGAGCAACAATTATGAAACATGTTTGTATTTTTGAGAGAATATTGCTTATGCATGGTTATTGAAAAAACTAAAACTTAAAGTGTCTGAAATAAGGCCACAAAACACATACTAAATATGTGTCCACAAGACTTTTGACTAATCAGTGTTGTTGCCTAGAATTTTTGCTTCAAAATGATCTGAAAATCATCCTGCCTAATCATTTACACAAACACATACACTGATTTAAATTTTATTAGAGACCTTTGGTTTGGAAAGGCAATATGCGTGGAGGCGTGTTCACACCTGAGAAGACAAAGGCCGGATAATGAGCTGCATATTAATTAGCCCTTTCACACAGGTGTGTCACAGGATCCCAAAGAATGCAAGGACAAAAGAAATTATCTATATAGCCTATACATATTTTACAATTAGAAATTCTAACCAATTACAAATAGGTTACAATGACAACAACAATTACAATTTTAACAATATTTCAAGTGTATTTCTTTGTAAAAAGTATACATTTTATCATACGTATTAAAAAAAGGTAAGGATTCATGAATATTGAAACAAACACTATAATAACATCTTAGTTGATAATTCAATATACCTACTTTATTTTTGACAAAACATCATACTATAGTATATTTAACTATGAGCAGAAATTGGTGAACAAAAGCATACCTATTTAATGTGACAGTAGTCTTTTTTTACAGTCAAAACTTTATAATCTATCCAAAACTAATCACAAAATCGTGTCTAAACATTCATATTTAGTCTGTAATATATTGTGTATGATATATTAGTATATACATGTGAATTTGCAGCTTGTTGCTTATACAGACATTTTATTTCAACATATTTCAGTCTATTTTTACTCATACAAACTATATTGCTATAGCCTACTAAGATGTGTTCATGTAAACATAACGTTTACTAATATAGGTGCGAGAGTGAATGAACAAAATGAGCGCTGTATAATTGTAACTATAGTAAACAAAGCGCTCGCGCCTATGCCGTTCACTCATCATTTAGCCTACACACAGACACACAATTCATATTTAAACAGTCTTTTTGTGGTTTACAGTCCGACACTTCAATATCACGATTAGAACAAAGCACTAGAATAAATGACTTACTACATCAGCTGGATCTGTTGCTCCTCGAAATGAAACTACCAGCACTTCTGGTACATTTTCCAGGGTTAGATATTCCTCACAGCGAAAGGATACGCTGTGTACACAGCTGTACAAGATACTTACTAAACACGATGTGTTTTATAATCCAGCTGGTGGGCGTTGGCATGTTTGAACGGCTTGCCTTAGATAATTTGCGTTTGAATAGCGCGCGCTCTCCGTGGGCGTGGCACATTTAACGCGTAATTAGGTGTAATGAGCTGGAAAGAAAAATACTGACATCTCTCTTTTCATACAGATTACATAAGCTAAGAATATTTGTTTTTTTATATAAATTAATTCATTTAAAAGAAGAGAGTTCAAGCTTCATTATGGAAAAACACTCGTGCCTGTATGACAATTATTCGCGGAATTATAAATAATCTTAGGACTCGTTTCAGAATGGACTTCACTGACAGAGAGAAGGCAGAACACGCATCATGTTTGTTTTTCTTTATTTGGCGAAAAGCACAACACTTTGTTTTTATTGTGAGTATCCACAAAAAAATAGACATTTATCAGGATCTAATGATGTACAACACTTAATATGTAAGATGAAAAACAACAGAGTATTTTGAGTTTCTTTTGCACTGATAAGAAAAAAGCGAGACTATCGCGCCGGCGCGATAGCCGACCTCAGAGGGTTAATGCAAAAACACATTGACCTGTTCTACATCAGTGACGTGAGCTGGATCATTCTACCTGCAGTCACCAGACAGGATCAATCCACCTCCAGTCTCCTTCAACTCCCTGATGATCCTCCTCTGCTCATTCCTCCAGGCCTGAGGGATAGTGTAATAGCGCTGATGGCGGAAAAAAGTGCCGGGACTTATGCACTGCAGTCCAAACAGCTTCAGCATCCTGATGGTCTGAGTAGCCAGACAACCTGAGAAGTGCACCGCTGAGTAAAAGGTTGCAGGCAGGCATGTTTCGATGCACCTTTTCTTGGTTTTGCCAGTAACGCTCATAACTACAAGTTCCGCAGGCCTGAAAGATGAGAGAAGATTCAAGACTCAAGCAGCTTTAAGATGAGGCAGTGAAATGCCTGTATAGTTAAGACACAAAGAATTAATATACCTACTGTACATTCACAATCTATAATTCAGCTCCTCACAGACAGTTGACAATTAAGACATTACCTGCTTAACTTTTATGAAGGTTCCTTCCGGGTGCATTATGTGTCCCTGGGTTTCCCCACAGCATGCAGGGCAAACCGTGAACAAGGACAGCAACTGCCTCTGGCAAACAATAAACTTGTCAACAGCACTGAAAACAAAAAAAGGAAAAAACACATTAATTCTGACTATGACATTTTTGATACACAATCAGAAACAGTTTCCATTAATAAAAAGGTTTTTACTTTGGGTCACAGAGATTCCAGCTCTTCTGGTTCCTCCTCAGAGGACTCACTCAACATCTCCTCCCCTGGACTCCATGACATATCACCAGAATGGTTGATGATATCAGAAAATGACTATTCATCATTACTTTGTTCAAGACTGCCCAGTGGAGTTGATCTGCGATGCTCAAACCTTTCAGTTTGAGTCCCCACATCCACCATCTGAGGCTTTACCTGAACAGCTTATGCCGAGTTCAGACTGCACGATTTTAGCCCCGATTTTGGCTCGCCGACAGGTTTTGAGAAATCATCGACAAATGCCCGAAATCACAGGCAAATCGGTGCTCGTTCACGCGAGTGACAATCACGCAGTGTGAATGAGCAAAGACGCGATCTGAAAGAATCGCAGACGAGTCGCCGACGCCCGTGAGATATTTGGCATGCTAAATATCTGGACCTGTCGGCGATTCACAATCCTGCTGTGTGAATGTGTTCTGACTGAAAACTACATCGGCGATGACCGACAGCCAATGAGAGAGCAAGATATAGGGAGGAGGAGGAGGAGTTATAGACCAGAATATCAGTATTTTAATAGATAGGCCTATATTTACAATTATATCAAACAGAAAAGCACAAACATTTGCATGACCAGCAGCAACAGCAGGACATTTGCAAAATTATTTATTTACCCCCAACTCTCTTTGCAAAACACAGTCCTTGCTCCCCTCGTCTTCCCAACCATTTCCTGCATTCAACTGTTTTTTTTTCTTTTTTCATTTTCGCTACAAATCAGTGCACAGACAATTTGGATCGCAATCTTCTTGTAGGCTATCATATTTAATAACTACTTCAGTGTCGCGCGAGAACTCCGGTCTCATACACGGGTGATCTTCCGTTATTTCCGTATCACTTCTCGCGTTTGTTTGGTTGTGAAACGTAGTTTGCGGACCATGCAGAAGTTGTCGGCGATTCTTTCTTTTGTAAAGTCATGCAGTGTGAAACCTCCTGTCGCCGATCCATCGAGCAGTGTGAACACAGCAGTAACTGAGTGTTACCCCAGATAGTCATGCAGTGTGAAAACAACAGTGACCCGATTATTTTGAAAATCGTGCAGTCTGAACTCGGCATTAGATCAAAGAGATTCATCTTAATAATTGTTCACCATAGTGCATGTGTTGTTACCAATGAATGTACAATCTAATGCAACCCAGTACAAAATATATTTTTCTAACATTATTAAGGTTCATAATTTTTTAATGTTTACTGTCTGAAAAGTGTAAATTACAAAATAGTAACCATGGAGATCATGAAAAATTTTGACATGTAATCCTTATTTGTGATTGTATATGGCATGTATGGTGAATGCTAGATATAAGCTAACTACCTAATGAACGATGTAAACATCTTATGTTGCAGTGTGATCCACGATGGACCACCACTGGCTCAGGGTCCATTGTAGAAATGTCTCCATCTCCATCATCTTCAGGATCTGAAGTGGCAGTTGCACCCACCCTGTCTTTGCTGGCAACACTCTCTCCCAAAATCTGAAAACAGACCAAAGTTACAACTTTGAACTTGTAAAAATGTAGTCATTTCATGAATGTCCCCCATTCATGTATTATTTAAAAGACTGCTAATCTTTTCAAAATCTTTTCAAAGTAGTCCCGAGCTGCATCCCCTCGCATGTGCCCTGTTGATACCAGCTTTGATTAGTCAAAGAAAACCAAGGCAACTTCGATGTAACTAAGAAAGCCAGAAAACTAATATTGTAAAGCATTACTTGGATGCGTTTCCAAAAAGATTATCTTAATAACTCAATAAAATAAGTGTCAGGAGTTAACTTAGAGTCCTGCGCTCCCGCCCGGCGAATTTTCGACCATTACCAATGAAAATAGGGGAAATAGTCTGTTTATATATTAATTTCACACTCCCTTTAATGCGGGTTTACACTGTGCGATTTTTTGCTTTTTTACGAGCTTTTTTCCTGACGAGGAGTCATCTTATACGGTAGGTGGCGGTAATACTTCTAAGCGGTGAGCAGCCGGTAACAAGAAGGAGTCGAAGAAGAACGTCCTCATCTCAGTTCTCGCGCATGCGTCGTGGAAATCTCTTGAACTCTCGTCTCAGACCCACAAGGAAGAAAAGGAATAGTCGAATAAAGTCGTTATTTTTGTTTGTTTTTCCGCACAAAAAGTAGTCTCGTCGCTTGATAAACTTATAATTGAGCCACTGTAGGCACATGGAATATTTAAACATTTTCTTTAATGACTTTCTGGACCGTCAAGTGTCAGTCCCTTAGGCAGCCTATGTAGCAGTGATCCAGCTCTCAGATTTAATCAAAAATATCTTCATTTGTGTTCCGAAGATGAACGAAGGTCTTACGGGGTTGGTACAGCATGGGGGTGAGTAATTAATGACTTAATTTTCATTTTTGGGTGAACTAACCCTTTAATTTTAATCAATGTTTCATCAACCAATTCCCTGAATTTAATAAATAAGAAGTAAATATAGTAGAAAATCATCATGACACGGAGGCGCCGGCGCGTGAACTGGACTCTCGTCTAATAAATGAACCGAAACTTAGCATATAACCTATAGGCTACTTGCCTCACAGACCTGACAAATATTTAGAAAGCTTGACATGTCTACTTTTTAACAGAATAATTCAAAACGAAAGAAAACAGACTACAGACTCTGCTTCTGTAATCCGTATGAAATGTGCATTTCTCTCTGGCGAGTTCACTACTGCGAAGATCGCGAGTCAGCATCATCACCTTTATATTTGCAGCCACACTGACAAAGACTTGTTTATTAATAAACAATTAAAATGTCCCCTTGAAATTATTCATAATCATTACTTTTGCCGGTTCTTTGTGGCAGCTTTAACCCTCTGGGGTCGGCAATCACGCCGGCGTGATCTGCTCACTTTTTTTCTTATCAGTGCAAAACAAACTCAAAATACTTTGTTGATTTTGATCTTACATATAAGTGTTACACATCATTCAATACTGTTAAATGTCTTCTTTTTTTTGTGTACACTCTTATTAACATCAAAACCTTGTGTTTTTGTAAAATAAATAAAATAAACAGGGTGCGCTTTCAGCTCACACTGTCTCCGCAAAAATCTTTCTGAAACGCGTCCGAAAAATGAACTGTAACTCAATAAATACTTGTCACAGAGACACGAAAGATTTCTCTTTATGAAGCTGAAATTCTCTTCTTTTAAATGAAGTAACTTATATAATTAAAGCTGCAAGCAGCGATGAAAGGGCCCTCGCACCCGTTCCACCGCCACCTGGTGGCTTTAGGAAGACAGAGCACGGTAGGCAATGTGCATTTATGTAGGTAAATATAGGAGGAGTATGTCAATGTCAGTTACAAAAATGTCCTTTATTATGGGGATTATACAATGTGTTTTCACTCAGATAAGTGTTGCTAGCATGTTTTAGCATGTTTCTAGCATGCTTGGAACTCAATAGTATATCTAAATTTGTTGCTAGTACTGCATCACATTGTAAAACATGTCACTTCCTGATTGATGACAGTAGGTAGCGCTATTACTTTAAGTAAAAACTGTCATGTGTTTAGGGCAGGCCTTTTATCAAACATGTGACGTTTGGGGCAGATTGGACATTGCCTTCTTGAGTAACAACAACTTCCTTTTTCATTGCATTAGCATGCTTTAGCACTTAGCTAAGAATCGCTAGCATGTTTTAACATGTTTCTAACATGTTTATAACTCAATGGCATATTTACTATGTTGCTAGTGCATCACACTGTTAAACATGTCACTTCCTGTTGCCAGTAGGTGGCGCTATTACTATAACTGAAAATTGTCGTGTAGATTTGTTTAGGGCAGGACTCTTATCAGACCTGTTAAATTTGGGGCAGATTGGACATTGCCTTCTTCAGTAACAACAACTTCCTGTTTGATTGCATTAGCATGCTTTAGCACTTAGCTAAGAATTGCTAGCATGTTTTAACATGTTTCTAACATGTGTATAACTCAATGGCATATTCACTATGTTGCTAGTACTGCATCACACTGTTAAACGTCACTTCCTGTTGCCAGTAGGTGGCGCTATTACTATAACTGAAAATTGTCACGTAGATGTTTTCAGGCCATGACTCTTATCAAATGTGTGAAGTTTGGGGCAGATTTGACATTCCATGCCTGAGTTACAGCAAATTCCTATTTAATTGCAGTACTAATAACATAATTTAACATTTAGCTAAGTGTTTGCTAGCATGTTTTAGCATGTTTCTAGTATGTTGCTAGCATGTTTAGCACTTGCTGGCACTTTTTTATATATTATTAGGAGTCCACAACAGTGTTAAAAATGTCACTCCCTGTTGCCAGCAGGTGGTGCTATGACTGTAACTGAATTTGAGCATGGACATGTGTTCAGGACAGAACTCTTATCAAACGTGTGAAGGTTGGGGCAGATTGGACATTGTTTGCCTGAGTTACAGCAACTTCCTGTTTTATGGCGAAACATTGAAATTTGTCAGGCTGCCGAGGACACGCCCTTCGACGAAAACTCAAGATCTTCGCAATTTAATGTTGCAAAGGCCTTAAGATTAGACTCACCAAATTTGAAGATGATCAGATTAAAACTGTAGGACGAGTTCGTTGAAGTACGAGGCCTGAATATGGCAAAAACTGCACAAAAATCTGAGAGGAAGTTCAAAATGGCTGACTTCCTGTTGTGTTTAGGGCTACGCTCCAAGAGACCTTTTTGTAGGCATTGGGCCATTACATGTATGTACCGAATTTCGTACATGTACGTGAAACGTAGCGGGAGGCGCACTCCATTGAACCTTTATAGGTGGCGCTATCGAGCCATTTTGCCCTGCCCAATTCTGAAACGCTTATCAGATGTAAATTTCTGCCAATTCTGACGCGTGTGCAAATTTTCGTGAGTTTTCGTGCATGTTTAGGCCCTCAAAAATGTAACGCATCACAGTGTAAAACATGTCACTTTCTGTTGACAGTAGGTGGCGCTATAACTATAACTGAAAATTGTCATGTAGATGTGTTCAGGGCAGGACTTTTATCAAAAGTGTGACGTTTGGGGCAGATTGGACATTCCTTGCCTGAGTTAGAACAACTTCCTGTTTCATGGCATTAATAGCATGATTCAACACTTAACTAAGTATTGCTAGCATGCTTTAGCATGTTTCTAACATGTTTAACACTCAATGGCATATTTTACTATGTTGCTAGTACTGCATCACAGTGTAAAAGATGTCACTTCCTGTTGACAATAGGTGGCGCTATTACTATAACAGAAAATTCTCATGTAGATGTGTTCAGGCCATGACTCTTATCAAACGTGTGAAGTTTGGGGCAGATTGGACATTGCCTTCTTCAGTAACAACAACTTCCTGTTTCATTGCATTAGCATGCTTTAGCACTTAGCTAAGAATTGCTAGCATGTTTTAACATGTTTCTAACATGTTTATAACTCAATGGCATATTTACTATGTTGCTAGTACTGCATCACACTGTTAAACGTCACTTCCTGTTGCCAGTAGGTGGCGCTATTACTTTAACTGAAAATTGTCATGTAGATTTTTTCAGGGCAGGACTCTTAACAAACGTGTGAAGTTTGGGACAGATTGGACATTGCCTTCTTGAGTAACAAGAACTTCTTGTTTTATTGCATTAGCATGCTTTAGCACTTAGCTAAGAGTTGCTAGCATGTTTTACCATGTTTATAACTCAATGGCATATTTAATATGTTGCTAGTATTGCATCACAGTGTTAAACATGAAACTTCCTGTTGCTAGTAGGTGGCGCTATTACTATAACTGAAAATTGTCATGTAGATGTGTTCAGGCCATGACTCTTATCATACGTGTGAAGTTTGGGGCAGATTTGACATTCCATGCCTGAGTTACAGCAAATTCCTATTTAATTGCAGTAATAACATAATTTAACATTTAGCTAAGTGTTTGCTAGCATGTTTTAGCATGTTTCTAGTATGTTTCTAGCATGTTTAGCACTTGCTGGCATGTTTTAATATATTATTAGGAGTCCACAACAGTGTTAAAAATGTCACTCCCTGTTGCCAGCAGGTGGTGCTATGACTGTAACTGAATTTGAGCATGGACATGTGTTCAGGACAGAACTCTTATCAAACGTGTGAAGTTTGGGACAGATTGGACAATTGCCTTCTTGAGTAACAACAACTTCCTGTTTCATTGTATTAGCATGCTTTAGCACTTAGCTAAGAATTGCTAGCATGTTTTAACATGTTTCTAACATGTTTATAACTCAATGGCATAATTAATATGTTGCTAGTACTGCATCACAGTGTTAAACATGTCACTTCCAGTTGCCAGTAGGTGGCGCTATCACTATAACTGAATATTCTCATGTAGATGTTTTCAGGCCATGACTCTTATCAAACGTGTGAAGTTTGGGGCAGATTTGATATTCCATGCTTGAGTTACAGCAAATTCCTATTTAATTGCAGTAATATCATGCTTTAGCACTTAGCTAAGTGTTTGCTAGCATGTTTTAACATGTTTCTAGTATGTTGCTAGCATGTTTAACACTTGCTGGCACTTTTTTATATATTATTAGGAGTCCACAACAGTGTTAAACATGCCACTTCCTGTTGCCAGCAGGTGGCGCTATGACTGTAACTGAATATGAGCATGGACATGTGTTCAGGACAGAACTCTTATCAAACGTGTGAAGTTTGGGGCAGATTAGACATTGTTTGCCTGAGTTACAGCAACTTCCTGTTTCATGGCGAAACATCGAAATATGTCAGGCCGCTGAGGACACGCCCTTCGACGAAAACTCAAGATCTTCGCAATTTAACGTCGCAAAGGCCTTAAGATTACACTCACCAAATTTGAAGATGATCAGATTAAAACTGTAGGAGTTCGTTAAAGTACGAGGCCTGAAAATGGCAAAAACTGCACAAAAATCTGAGAGGAAGTTCAAAATGGCTGACTTCCTGTTGTGTTTAGGGCTATGCTTCAAGAGACTTTTTTGTAGGTATTGGGCCATTACATGTATGTACCGAATTTCGTACACGTACGTGAAATGTAGCGGGAGGCGCACTCCGTTGAACCTTTATAGGTGGCGCTATCGAGCCATTTTGCCCCGCCCAATTCTGAAACGCATATCAGATGTAAATTTTCGCCAGTTCTGACGCGTGTGCAAATTTTCGTGAGTTTTTGTGCATGTTTAGGCCCTCAAAATGCGATTCATTGCGGAGAAGAATAATAATAAATATAGCTGCGAGCAGCGATTGCGGGCCCAAGCCGGTGGCACCGCAACCCCGGTGCCTTTAGTTACCTAAAGGCACCGGAGTGGCGGTTCCGCCGGCTTTGGCCCTTCATCGCTGCTCGCAGCTATATATATATATATATATATATATAAACAAGCCGGTGGCACTGCCACCCCGGTGCCTTTAGGGTTACTGTGCAAAAACCTAACCCCGCTTTCACTGTCGCCCTACGGTCCCATGGATTTAACGGACACATGAAATAAGTACACAAGACCGAAAATTCATATGAAGTGTACCATTTTGGACAGGGCCTATGATCGTGAATCACAATAGCCACATATATGAGATCATTTAAATTCAGAATCATTTTTAATGTCATAGGACATACATGGGCAATATACGGCCCGGGGGCCAGATCCGGCCCGCATAGTGCTTCAATTCGGCCCCCGCGATGCGATCGCAATTTGGATGAAACACACGCCGAAATAAACATGCGTGACACAAAACAATCTTTAACTTAGGTGGCAAATATGTTTTAGTAATTCTGTGAATTACACTGCGCAAACCAAAATTAATACTACCCACCGGATGAAGGGTTGTCTCTGTCTCCACATAACATAAAATATTCATTTTATTTTATTTTTCGTGTTCGCATTTTTGAGGAAAAACAATGTTACGGACGTGTTCTCCGTTACGGACGTGAGCGCTCTGAAAGCGGCACTAAAAGATGCTTTAAAACTTTCACAAAGACATCAAACAGAAAGCACAAAACAAAGCACAAAACCTTTCTTTAAAGTGAATTTCGTTTTGTATTAATTGTATCTTAATTTTAATCAATGTTTCATCAACCAATTGCCTGTATTTAATCAATAAGAAGTAAATATAGCAGACAATATAGAGATAATCACGAAACATTAATAACGAGATAATCACGCCGGCGCGTGAACTGGAGCTCGTCTCATAAATGAACCGAAACTCAGCATATAAAGTAGCCTACTTGCCTCACATGTCTACTTTTAAACTGAACAATTCAAAACGAAAGAAAACAGACTACAGACTGCTCTCTGCTTATGTAATCCTTATGAAATGTGCATTTCTCTCTGGCGCGTTCACTAGGCTACTGAAGATCGCGAGTCAGCATCGTCAACTTCATCTTAGCCGACAATGACAATGAAAACACTTATTTATTAATAAACAATTAAAATATCTCCTTGCTATATTTTACATATTCATAATCATTACTTTTGCTGGTTTTGCCAGTCATGTATTCTGCAACGAAATATGTTTTGAAAGTATCCTTCCCAACACTGGAAGTCTGTATGTTAATTAGGGATGGGCATTTTTCAAAAATATTGCATTCGAATATTTGGGCTCATAAAAATCGAATTCGTTTATTTAAATGACATTTAACGAAAAATATGTTATTTTTTAAGTTTTTTTTTTTACGTTTTTGTCACCATTTCTTTTAGTTGAAAACATTAAACATTAGGCCTATGTGTAAACAAAAAATATAAAAAACAAAAGCATTAATAAAAGAATGCTCAAGCAGCGCGAACGGGAAAAAAACGCCTAATAAAGCAGTTGCGCCAGATATCGTACAGAACGTACACACACTCGAGTCAGCATATGATTATCGTGTTTATATTGTTTCATGTTTATATAGAGAAAAACAATATGAACCAAAGCAGTAATTGTAAATCTTTTTTTTTTTTCATCCACATGCAGGCGCCCCTGCATGTGGATGAAAAAAAAAAAAGATTTACAATTACTGCTTTGGTTGCATTCTGGTGGAATTATTAATAGTACATTAGATATGACAAAATACCTTAATAGCGGTAAACAGAGTATCTTCAATTGGTACCGAGTGGCATAAGACTTGATAAACGCGCGTTCAAAATGATCACGATAAAACAGGTGCTCGCGCACATTCGGCCTGGGGACTGGTTTATAGTAGCCTGTATTCGTGTTCGAAGGTGTCATCTCCTCATACGTTCACGAAAAGTACGAAGTACGAACGCAGTGCTTTCCATCTTGAGATTCAGTGGGGGGCGCGCTCTGGACAGCTATATAGTGTCTTATTATTCTAAATAATTGAATTTATTGATCAAATTTACAAATTAAAAATGAAAGATGAAGCATACATTTAATAAGACTAGACTAGGGGTGCCTTGCATTACAATATGCAGATTTAAATATACCACCGTCAATTTGATGTGTGTGTGTATAATAAAATCATTTAGTCACTACAATTATAACTTGAACGTGTTTGCTTACTAAATTGTGAGCAAAACGAAAGTTGCAGCAAAGATCAGCAACAGGAGTCAAAATTCATTAATCACGAGAGTGAAGAGCTGACTGAAAAAAATGATGACGGAATATTTTGTGTAAAAGTGCCTATTTAAGCGAATCTGTCATTTACTCTTTTGTTGTTGTGTTTTCCCTGAAAACCGGAAGCAATCGCCCCCGATATAGCGCTAATTTTAAAGTGACACAAAAAAGTATGCGGCTGCACTGACATTCATAACGGTGCGCGTCCATGGCGACGAGCAAGCAAAACAGAGCGAACGTTTTTTCATTTCTACTTCCATAGAAATTCATTCGAATTTCATTAATCACGAGTCGAGAGTGAGCGTCTCTCTCTGCTGTGTTATGCTGCATCACACGGGCATTCATAACGCTGCGCGTCCACGACGATGAGCGAGCAGAACAGAGAGAACGTTTTTTAGTTCATTCCTACTTCCATAGGAATTCCCTCGAGCGCTCTGCACGCGCCACCATTATCAATGTCCGTGTGGACGTCCGCGATCGAACAGTGGAAACATTGGCTACTCCGTCATTTTATTCAAGAAGATCATTCAAACTGCAAAGTGTTTACTTATTTTTGGATACTCGCAATCAAACACAACATTGTGATTTTGTAAAATACATTCAAGAAATCCGCCCCCGAAATGGGGCTTCTTTTAAAATGAAACGAAAATGCTCAAAGCTGCACGTCTTGTGGAGACGTCCGTTACTTTCGCTTTCAAGTTAGCGATTTTAAAGCCCCCAGCGGAGTCACGGTGGGAAAATATTCCCATAGTAGCATCAATTGGCCTACCTGATTTTGAACACAAGAGGGCAGTAAAGCACTATGAATGATTTTAATTTTTTTATTTTTTTGGCTAAACAACTATTCTGGCTGTTTTTAAACTTAAACATAAATCTTAAATTGAAAAAAAGGAATACAATGGGTTTAGTTCTAATATTAGTATAATTTTATAGAAAAATAAATGGTGTATAATTACATTTTAGAAAGATATGAGACATTTCCTTATTCTTTTTTTGACATAATCCCTCGCCATAGCAAAAACGTTTGAGATATTCAATATCCGTTCACAATTTAGCATCTTTAATGTATTTTCATCAAGTTGAAAAAGTTTTGTAACTGTAGATGAAACTAACCCCCCCCCCCCCACACACACTTTTGTCACAAAAGGTGGCGCTACTGAGCCCCTGCACCACGCCCATTTCTGAAACTTTGCACATGTCTACTGGCTAATAAATGTGATCTGTCTGTCAAGTTTCATGCAATTTTAAGCAATTTCAGGCATGCTAAGAGTCTCAAAAGCATCCAAAAAGAATATTAAAGTTTGATGCGTTGCCATGGCAACAGTATCTAAGATATCAATAATCCTTTCACAGGTCTACATCTGCCGTGTATTTACATTATACACATCAAGTTTGAAGCAAATCGGGTAAAAATAAGAGGGTGATTTCAAAGTATTTTGAAAGTGACACACTTCCTGCTGCCAGTTGGTGGCGCTATAACTTTGACTCACAATAGTCACATCCATGTGATCGGCCTCTTACAGCGAACACACCGTTGAAGTTTCATCAAGATCAGTTAATGTATGCAGAAGTTATAACACACTTCCTGTTTCCATTATTCGCCATAAATTCGTTTCCTCGTCACGGCCAAACCGTTCGAGATATCAGAAATCCCCTGGCAATTTTTCATCCTCTATGTCTTGACATCATGCTGACCGAGTTTCGTTGCGATTGGTTGAATTCTCTAGGAGGAGTATATCGAATTCCAGGGGCATACGCTTCCAAACAAACCATAATAGCCGACTTCCTGTTGGGCTGGGGTAAAAAGTAAAAGTACAAAGGATATATAAACCGATGAGATCTATATGTGTACCGAGTTTCATATTATTACATGCAAGCGTGTTTGATTTATGGACCAAGTTTTCGGACCTCGTTCCAGGGGGCGCTGTCGAGCCCCCCTGCCACGCCCGGGTACCAGCTTCAGCCCGGCCCTGATGGCCGCGGGTTCTGACCTGTGTGCAAAGTTTCAAGAGTTTTCGTGCACGTTAAGAGCCCCAAAAGTGCCCGGATAGTCGTTAGAATAATAATAATAAATATAGCTGCGAGCAGCGATTACGGGCCCAAGCCGGTGGCACCGCAACCCCGGTGCCTTTAGTTACCTAAAGGCACCGGAGTGGCGGTGCCGCCGGCTTTGGCCCTTCATCGCTGCTCGCAGCTATATTCATATATATATATATATATATATATATATATATATATATATAAACAAGCCGGTGGCACCGCCACCCCGGTGCCTTTATATATATATATATATATATGTCTACATTGTTCAATCACGCCTCACACACACACACACACTTTTGCAGAGCCCACACCAATGCAAGCTCTATAGCACACATCTTCTCAAAGGTCAAAGCGGAGTTACGATATTGCCCGTCATGCACAGTAACCGTAAAGGCACCGGGGTGGCGGTGCCACCGGCTTGTTTATATATATATATATATCGTATTATTCTAACTTGTAAAAAACTATTAACTTTTGTTAATATTCAACCATTTCACAACTAACTTTTTTCCATAGATCAAACACAACATAATTATATGGTGGACTGAAACAAAAATTATTAATTAAATAAAATTATTGTTTTCCTCTGAAATAGCAAAAGCATCACACACTAGCTGTACCTGCTCTAAATAAAAAAGAGTAATTCAATAAAAATACAAAATCGAACTAAATAAAATAAATTATTACAAAAACAAAATCAAACCAAAGAAAATATATCTTCGAAAAAAAAAGCGAGTGTCATGAGGAAAGGCGCCTCAGGAATCGTCAGGATTAACTCCATGTGTAAGGAATTTTGATTGATTTTATTTGTCACTTGAAAATTATTGTTAAATGTGTGCCTGCATAACTTTAATAAGATTTATTTTCTTTGATTTGATTTTGTTTTATATAATTTATTTATTTCGATTTTGTATTTTTATTTAAATACTATTATTTATTTAGAGCAGGTACAGCTAAGTGTGCGATGCTTTTGCTATTTCAGAGGGAAAAAAACACATTTTATTTCAAAAAGGCTTTTCAATTAAATAAAATGTTCAAGCTTTGTTTTCGTTTTATTATTTTGTTTGTTTTAAGCTTTGTTTAATTTATATTGTTAATCATCTGACACAAAACAAATGCATAAAGTATCATTTTAACTTTTAAAAAACTATTAACATTTGTTAATAGTACATTGCCTGTCTTTTGTTAATAGGACAAAACATAGTTATTATATTTTATAATATTTTATAAATATATAAAATAAACATTTGTAATGAAATCGTTCAAAAAAATGATATTAGCATTGTTTTAAACTTTGAAACAGAAGTAGCGCAATGCCTGGCCACTCCCGCGCCGCCTCCTTTTCACAATCCGAGGGAACCATCTCCGGAATATTAACCTCACTCCTAGAAGTCCAATTCTCATTATTCATGCCTCTTACCTGGGATTGATTGCACACACACACACACACACACACACACACGCACGCACGCACTCACACGCACACACACACACACACACACACACACACACACGTGTCAAGTCACTTACATTTTAGATGCAATATTGACTGTTCTTCTGTTTCAGCAGCGAAAATAGTTAAACAAAGATCACAGCAGAACCATTGCATCTCACAGCAACGTGTTTTCTCATTACTGAATGATTCAGCATTTTGAACAAATTGGTTGACTCAAAGATTCAATGACCAATCCATAAACATCTGTCTCATTCATGAATGACTCAGTCGTTCAAACGAATCGTTTGAACGAATGAATCAATGACCCGCTCATTAAGACGGTCGCCTGGCGACACCTAGTGACGGTTTAGTGTTATTTGATTATACACTCAAAATATTCCACAACAAATCCTTTAAATTTAATGATATTCAGAACAGAACACAAATAAAAAAATAACTATAATAAAGCCAAAACGAAATAATTTAAAACAAAAGTAAAAGTAAGTGGTGTTAGGCTCACGTAAATCTCTCTTTAGAATCTAAATGTTGCAACATTTGCGATGTATTTGGATGCTAAACTATTCTTTATTACAGGCTTTGTACTTCACTCACGTTCCAATATCGACGGAAAAAATCATCCTCTTCACTTGTGCAAAAATGTGCTTGGAAAAATCACAGTGGAGCGGTGCTTACTGTGAATGATACAAATTGTACTACTGACTATTTCAACATAGCAGTGTAATTTGTATATGTTAGGTTGAATGTTTTATTATTGTGTGTGTGTGTGTGTGTTTGTGTGTGTGTGTGTGTATGTGTGTGTGTGTGTGTGTGTGTGTGTGTGTGTGTGTGTGTGTGTGTGTCAGTGTGTGTGTGGGGGTCTGGGTGGCTCAGCGCGATTGAACAGTGAAACATACTCCGTCATTTTCTTCATACAGGACATCATTCAAACGTCAAAGTGTTTACTTATATTTGTGTACACTCGCAATTAAACACAACATTGTGTTTTTGTTAAATAAATTAAAGTAATACGTCCCCCGAAATGGCGCTAATTTTAAAATGAAACTAAAATGCTCACGGCTGCACGGGCATTCATAACTCTGCGCGCCCACGGTGAGGGACGAGCAGAACAGAGCGAACGTTGTTTAGTTCATTCCTACTTCCATAGGAATTAATTGAAAAAGCTCACTCTACTCTGCACCATTATTAATGAATTGTGCAGACGTCCTTATTTTACTTTCGCTTTTTACCTGATTTTGAACACAAGAGGGCAGTATAACACTATGTATGATTTGGAAAAAAATTTTTTTTGACTAAACAACCATTCTGGCTGTTTTTAAACTTAAACATTATTCTCTAATTGCTCTCACCGTGCCCGTTTCTGAAACTCTGCACATGTCTACTGTCTAATAAATGTGATGTGTCTGTCGGGTTTCATGCAATTTCAAGTATGTTAAGAGTCTCAAAAGCATCAACAAAGAATAATAAAGTTTGATGCGTTGCCACGGCAACAGTATCTAAGATATCAATAATCCTTTCTCAGGTCTACATCTGCCGTGTGTCTACATTATACACATAAAGTTTGAAGCAAATTGGGTAAAAATAAGAGGGTGATTTCAAAGCCTTTAGGAAGTGACACACTTCCTGCTGCCAGTTGGTGGCGCTATAACTTTGACTCACAATAGTCACATCCATGTGATCGGACTCTTACAGCGAACACACTGCTGAAGTTTCATCAAGATCAGTTAATGTATGCAGAAGTTATAACACACTTCCTGTTTCCTTTATTCGCCATAAATTCGTTTCCTCGCCACAGCCAAACCGTTCGAGATATCAAAAATCCCCTGGCAACTTTTCATCCTCAATGTCTTGACTTCATGCTGACCGAGTTTCGTGGCGATTGGTTGAATTCTCTAGGAGGAGTATATCGAATTCCAGGGGCATACGCTTCCAAACAAACCATAATAGCCGACTTCCTGTTGGGCTGGGGTAAAAAGTAAAAGTACAAAGGATATATGAATCGATGAGATCTATATGTGTACCGAGTTTCATATTATTACATTCAAGCGTGTTTGATTTATGGACCAAGTTTTCGGACCCCGTTCCAGGGGGCACTGTCGAGCCCCCCTGCCACGCCCGGGTACCAGCTTCAGCCCGGCCCTGATGGCCACGGGTTCTGACCCGTGTGCAAAGTTTCAAGAGTTTTTGAGCACGTTAAGGGCCCCCAAAGTGCGCTGAGAGTCTCAAAAGTATCCAAAAAGAATATTAAAGTTTGATGCGTTGTCACGGCAACAGCATCTAAGATATCAACAATCCTTTCACAGGTCTAAATCTGGCGTGTGTCTACATTATACACATCAAGTTTGAAGCAAATCGGGTAAAGCCTGTTTGATTTATGGACCAAGTTTTCGGACCCCATTCCAGGGGGCGCTGTCGAGCCCCCCTGCCACGCCCGGGTACCAGCTTCAGCCCGGCCCTGATGGCCGCGGTTTCTGACCCGTGTGCAAAGTTTCAAGAGTTTTTGAGCACGTTAAGGGCCCCAAAAGTGCGCTAAGAATCTCAAAAGTATCCAAAAAGAATATTAAAGTTTGATGCGTTGTCACGGCAACAGCATCTAAGATATCAACAATCCTTTCACAGGTCTACATCTGGCTTGTGTCTACATTATACACATCAAGTTTGAAGCAAATAGGGTAAAGCGTGTTGGATATATGGACCAAATTGTCTGACCCGTTCAAGGGGGCGCTGTCGAGCCCCCCTGCCACGCCCGGGTACCAGCTTCAGCCTGGCCCTGATGGCCGCGGGTTTTGTCCCGTGTGCAAAGTTTCAAGAGTTTTCGAGCACGTTAAGAACCCCAAAAGTGCCCGAAAGCATAAAAAAGCATGAAAAAGCTTAAAAAAAGGAATATTAATGTTTGATGCATTGCCATGGCAACAGTATCTAAGATATCAATAATCCTTTCACAGGTCTACATCTGGCGTGTGTCTACATTATGCACATGAAGTTTGAAGCAAATCGGGTAAAAATAAGAGGGTGATTTAAAAGCATTTTGAAAGTGACACACTTCCTGCTTCCAGTTGGTGGCGCTATAACTTTGACTCACAATAGTCACATCCATGTGATCGGGCTCTTACAACGAACACACTGCTGAAGTTTCATCAAGATTAGTTAATGTATGCAGTAGTTATAACACACTTCCTGTTTCACGTTTCTCGCCATAATTTCGTTTACTCGCCACGGCCAAACCGTTCGAGATATCAAAAATCCCCTGGCAATTTTTCATCCTCAGTGTCTTGACTTCATGCTGACCGAGTTTCGTGCCGTGTGTTTGAATTCTCTAGGAGGAGTATTTCACATTCCATTGCATGTGTTTTCCAAACAACCCTTAATAGCCGACTTCCTGTTGGGCTGGGGTAAAAAGTAAGAGCATGAAGTATATATGAACCGATGAGATCTATATGTGTACTGAGTTTCATATTATTACATGCAAGCGTGTTTGATTTATGGACCAAGTGTTCAAACCCCGTTCCAGGGGGCGCTGTCGAGCCCCCCTGCCACGCCCGGGTACCAGCTTCAGCCCGGCCCTGATGGCCGCGGGTTCTGAGATGTGTGCAAAGTTTCAAGAGTTTTCGAGCACGTTAAGGCCCCCAAAAGTGCCCAAAAGGTAGTAAAATAATAATAAATATAGCTGCGAGCAGCGATTACGGGCCCAAGCCGGTGGCACCGCAACCCCGGTGCCTTTAGTTACCTAAAGGCACCGGAGTGGCGGTGCCGCCGGCTTTGGCCCTTCATCGCTGCTCGCAGCTATATTCATATATATATATATATATATATATATATATATATATATAAACAAGCCGGTGGCACCGCCACCCCGGTGCCTTTATATATATATATATATATATGTCTACATTGTTCAATCACGCCTCACACACACACACACACTTTTGCAGAGCCCACACCAATGCAAGCTCTATAGCACACATCTTCTCAAAGGTCAAAGCGGAGTTACGATATTGCCCGTCATGCACAGTAACCGTAAAGGCACCGGGGGTGGCGGTGCCACCGGCTTGTTTATATATATATATATATATCGTATTATTCTAACTTGTAAAAAACTATTAACTTTTGTTAATATTCAACCATTTCACAACTAACTTTTTTCCATAGATCAAACACAACATAATTATATGGTGGACTGAAACAAAAATTATTAATTAAATAAAATTATTGTTTTCCTCTGAAATAGCAAAAGCATCACACACTAGCTGTACCTGCTCTAAATAAAAAAGAGTAATTCAATAAAAATACAAAATCGAACTAAATAAAATAAATTATTACAAAAACAAAATCAAACCAAAGAAAATATATCTTCGAAAAAAAAAGCGAGTGTCATGAGGAAAGGCGCCTCAGGAATCGTCAGGATTAACTCCATGTGTAAGGAATTTTGATTGATTTTATTTGTCACTTGAAAATTATTGTTAAATGTGTGCCTGCATAACTTTAATAAGATTTATTTTCTTTGATTTGATTTTGTTTTATATAATTTATTTATTTCGATTTTGTATTTTTATTTAAATACTATTATTTATTTAGAGCAGGTACAGCTAAGTGTGCGATGCTTTTGCTATTTCAGAGGGAAAAAAACACATTTTATTTCAAAAAGGCTTTTCAATTAAATAAAATGTTCAAGCTTTGTTTTCGTTTTATTATTTTGTTTGTTTTAAGCTTTGTTTAATTTATATTGTTAATCATCTGACACAAAACAAATGCATAAAGTATAATTTTAACTTTTAAAAAACTATTAACATTTGTTAATAGTACATTGCCTGTCTTTTGTTAATAGGACAAAACATAGTTATTATATTTTATAATATTTTATAAATATATAAAATAAACATTTGTAATGAAATCGTTCAAAAAAATGATATTAGCATTGTTTTAAACTTTGAAACAGAAGTAGCGCAATGCCTGGCCACTCCCGCGCCGCCTCCTTTTCACAATCCGAGGGAACCATCTCCGGAATATTAACCTCACTCCTAGAAGTCCAATTCTCATTATTCATGCCTCTTACCTGGGATTGATTGCACACACACACACACACACACACACACACACACGCACGCACGCACTCACACGCACACACACACACACACACACACACACGTGTCAAGTCACTTACATTTTAGATGCAATATTGACTGTTCTTCTGTTTCAGCAGCGAAAATAGTTAAACAAAGATCACAGCAGAACCATTGCATCTCACAGCAACGTGTTTTCTCATTACTGAATGATTCAGCATTTTGAACAAATTGGTTGACTCAAAGATTCAATGACCAATCCATAAACATCTGTCTCATTCATGAATGACTCAGTCGTTCAAACGAATCGTTTGAACGAATGAATCAATGACCCGCTCATTAAGACGGTCGCCTGGCGACACCTAGTGACGGTTTAGTGTTATTTGATTATACACTCAAAATATTCCACAACAAATCCTTTAAATTTAATGATATTCAGAACAGAACACAAATAAAAAAATAACTATAATAAAGCCAAAACGAAATAATTTAAAACAAAAGTAAAAGTAAGTGGTGTTAGGCTCACGTAAATCTCTCTTTAGAATCTAAATGTTGCAACATTTGCGATGTATTTGGATGCTAAACTATTCTTTATTACAGGCTTTGTACTTCACTCACGTTCCAATATCGACGGAAAAAATCATCCTCTTCACTTGTGCAAAAATGTGCTTGGAAAAATCACAGTGGAGCGGTGCTTACTGTGAATGATACAAATTGTACTACTGACTATTTCAACATAGCAGTGTAATTTGTATATGTTAGGTTGAATGTTTTATTATTGTGTGTGTGTGTGTGTGTGTGTTTGTGTGTGTGTGTGTGTATGTGTGTGTGTGTGTGTGTGTGTGTGTGTGTGTGTGTGTGTGTGTGTGTCAGTGTGTGTGTGGGGGTCTGGGTGGCTCAGCGCGATTGAACAGTGAAACATACTCCGTCATTTTCTTCATACAGGACATCATTCAAACGTCAAAGTGTTTACTTATATTTGTGTACACTCGCAATTAAACACAACATTGTGTTTTTGTTAAATAAATTAAAGTAATACGTCCCCCGAAATGGCGCTAATTTTAAAATGAAACTAAAATGCTCACGGCTGCACGGGCATTCATAACTCTGCGCGCCCACGGTGAGGGACGAGCAGAACAGAGCGAACGTTGTTTAGTTCATTCCTACTTCCATAGGAATTAATTGAAAAAGCTCACTCTACTCTGCACCATTATTAATGAATTGTGCAGACGTCCTTATTTTACTTTCGCTTTTTACCTGATTTTGAACACAAGAGGGCAGTATAACACTATGTATGATTTGGAAAAAAAAAATTTTTGACTAAACAACCATTCTGGCTGTTTTTAAACTTAAACATTATTCTCTAATTGCTCTCACCATGCCCGTTTCTGAAACTCTGCACATGTCTACTGTCTAATAAATGTGATGTGTCTGTCGGGTTTCATGCAATTTCAAGTATGTTAAGAGTCTCAAAAGCATCAACAAAGAATAATAAAGTTTGATGCGTTGCCACGGCAACAGTATCTAAGATATCAATAATCCTTTCTCAGGTCTACATCTGCCGTGTGTCTACATTATACACATAAAGTTTGAAGCAAATTGGGTAAAAATAAGAGGGTGATTTCAAAGCCTTTAGGAAGTGACACACTTCCTGCTGCCAGTTGGTGGCGCTATAACTTTGACTCACAATAGTCACATCCATGTGATCGGACTCTTACAGCGAACACACTGCTGAAGTTTCATCAAGATCAGTTAATGTATGCAGAAGTTATAACACACTTCCTGTTTCCTTTATTCGCCATAAATTCGTTTCCTCGCCACAGCCAAACCGTTCGAGATATCAAAAATCCCCTGGCAACTTTTCATCCTCAATGTCTTGACTTCATGCTGACCGAGTTTCGTGGCGATTGGTTGAATTCTCTAGGAGGAGTATATCGAATTCCAGGGGCATACGCTTCCAAACAAACCATAATAGCCGACTTCCTGTTGGGCTGGGGTAAAAAGTAAAAGTACAAAGGATATATGAATCGATGAGATCTATATGTGTACCGAGTTTCATATTATTACATTCAAGCGTGTTTGATTTATGGACCAAGTTTTCGGACCCCGTTCCAGGGGGCACTGTCGAGCCCCCCTGCCACGCCCGGGTACCAGCTTCAGCCCGGCCCTGATGGCCACGGGTTCTGACCCGTGTGCAAAGTTTCAAGAGTTTTTGAGCACGTTAAGGGCCCCCAAAGTGCGCTGAGAGTCTCAAAAGTATCCAAAAAGAATATTAAAGTTTGATGCGTTGTCACGGCAACAGCATCTAAGATATCAACAATCCTTTCACAGGTCTAAATCTGGCGTGTGTCTACATTATACACATCAAGTTTGAAGCAAATCGGGTAAAGCCTGTTTGATTTATGGACCAAGTTTTCGGACCCCATTCCAGGGGGCGCTGTCGAGCCCCCCTGCCACGCCCGGGTACCAGCTTCAGCCCGGCCCTGATGGCCGCGGTTTCTGACCCGTGTGCAAAGTTTCAAGAGTTTTTGAGCACGTTAAGGGCCCCAAAAGTGCGCTAAGAATCTCAAAAGTATCCAAAAAGAATATTAAAGTTTGATGCGTTGTCACGGCAACAGCATCTAAGATATCAACAATCCTTTCACAGGTCTACATCTGGCTTGTGTCTACATTATACACATCAAGTTTGAAGCAAATAGGGTAAAGCGTGTTGGATATATGGACCAAATTGTCTGACCCGTTCAAGGGGGCGCTGTCGAGCCCCCCTGCCACGCCCGGGTACCAGCTTCAGCCTGGCCCTGATGGCCGCGGGTTTTGTCCCGTGTGCAAAGTTTCAAGAGTTTTCGAGCACGTTAAGAACCCCAAAAGTGCCCGAAAGCATAAAAAAGCATGAAAAAGCTTAAAAAAAGGAATATTAATGTTTGATGCATTGCCATGGCAACAGTATCTAAGATATCAATAATCCTTTCACAGGTCTACATCTGGCGTGTGTCTACATTATGCACATGAAGTTTGAAGCAAATCGGGTAAAAATAAGAGGGTGATTTAAAAGCATTTTGAAAGTGACACACTTCCTGCTTCCAGTTGGTGGCGCTATAACTTTGACTCACAATAGTCACATCCATGTGATCGGGCTCTTACAACGAACACACTGCTGAAGTTTCATCAAGATTAGTTAATGTATGCAGTAGTTATAACACACTTCCTGTTTCACGTTTCTCGCCATAATTTCGTTTACTCGCCACGGCCAAACCGTTCGAGATATCAAAAATCCCCTGGCAATTTTTCATCCTCAGTGTCTTGACTTCATGCTGACCGAGTTTCGTGCCGTGTGTTTGAATTCTCTAGGAGGAGTATTTCACATTCCATTGCATGTGTTTTCCAAACAACCCTTAATAGCCGACTTCCTGTTGGGCTGGGGTAAAAAGTAAGAGCATGAAGTATATATGAACCGATGAGATCTATATGTGTACTGAGTTTCATATTATTACATGCAAGCGTGTTTGATTTATGGACCAAGTGTTCAAACCCCGTTCCAGGGGGCGCTGTCGAGCCCCCCTGCCACGCCCGGGTACCAGCTTCAGCCCGGCCCTGATGGCCGCGGGTTCTGAGATGTGTGCAAAGTTTCAAGAGTTTTCGAGCACGTTAAGGCCCCCAAAAGTGCCCAAAAGGTAGTAAAATAATAATAATAATAAATAAATATAGCTGCGAGCAGCGATTACGGGCCCAAGCCGGTGGCACCGCAACCCCGGTGCCTTTAGTTACCTAAAGGCACCGGAGTGGCGGTGCCGCCGGCTTTGGCCCTTCATCGCTGCTCGCAGCTATATTCATATATATATATATATATATATATATATATATATATATATATATATATATATAAACAAGCCGGTGGCACCGCCACCCCGGTGCCTTTATATATATATATATATATATGTCTACATTGTTCAATCACGCCTCACACACACACACACACTTTTGCAGAGCCCACACCAATGCAAGCTCTATAGCACACATCTTCTCAAAGGTCAAAGCGGAGTTACGATATTGCCCGTCATGCACAGTAACCGTAAAGGCACCGGGGTGGCGGTGCCACCGGCTTGTTTATATATATATATATATCGTATTATTCTAACTTGTAAAAAACTATTAACTTTTGTTAATATTCAACCATTTCACAACTAACTTTTTTCCATAGATCAAACACAACATAATTATATGGTGGACTGAAACAAAAATTATTAATTAAATAAAATTATTGTTTTCCTCTGAAATAGCAAAAGCATCACACACTAGCTGTACCTGCTCTAAATAAAAAAGAGTAATTCAATAAAAATACAAAATCGAACTAAATAAAATAAATTATTACAAAAAAAAAATCAAACCAAAGAAAATATATCTTCGAAAAAAAAAGCGAGTGTCATGAGGAAAGGCGCCTCAGGAATCGTCAGGATTAACTCCATGTGTAAGGAATTTTGATTGATTTTATTTGTCACTTGAAAATTATTGTTAAATGTGTGCCTGCATAACTTTAATAAGATTTATTTTCTTTGATTTGATTTTGTTTTATATAATTTATTTATTTCGATTTTGTATTTTTATTTAAATACTATTATTTATTTAGAGCAGGTACAGCTAAGTGTGCGATGCTTTTGCTATTTCAGAGGGAAAAAAACACATTTTATTTCAAAAAGGCTTTTCAATTAAATAAAATGTTCAAGCTTTGTTTTCGTTTTATTATTTTGTTTGTTTTAAGCTTTGTTTAATTTATATTGTTAATCATCTGACACAAAACAAATGCATAAAGTATCATTTTAACTTTTAAAAAACTATTAACATTTGTTAATAGTACATTGCCTGTCTTTTGTTAATAGGACAAAACATAGTTATTATATTTTATAATATTTTATAAATATATAAAATAAACATTTGTAATGAAATCGTTCAAAAAAATGATATTAGCATTGTTTTAAACTTTGAAACAGAAGTAGCGCAATGCCTGGCCACTCCCGCGCCGCCTCCTTTTCACAATCCGAGGGAACCATCTCCGGAATATTAACCTCACTCCTAGAAGTCCAATTCTCATTATTCATGCCTCTTACCTGGGATTGATTGCACACACACACACACACACACACACACACACACACGCACGCACGCACTCACACGCACACACACACACACACACACACACACGTGTCAAGTCACTTACATTTTAGATGCAATATTGACTGTTCTTCTGTTTCAGCAGCGAAAATAGTTAAACAAAGATCACAGCAGAACCATTGCATCTCACAGCAACGTGTTTTCTCATTACTGAATGATTCAGCATTTTGAACAAATTGGTTGACTCAAAGATTCAATGACCAATCCATAAACATCTGTCTCATTCATGAATGACTCAGTCGTTCAAACGAATCGTTTGAACGAATGAATCAATGACCCGCTCATTAAGACGGTCGCCTGGCGACACCTAGTGACGGTTTAGTGTTATTTGATTATACACTCAAAATATTCCACAACAAATCCTTTAAATTTAATGATATTCAGAACAGAACACAAATAAAAAAATAACTATAATAAAGCCAAAACGAAATAATTTAAAACAAAAGTAAAAGTAAGTGGTGTTAGGCTCACGTAAATCTCTCTTTAGAATCTAAATGTTGCAACATTTGCGATGTATTTGGATGCTAAACTATTCTTTATTACAGGCTTTGTACTTCACTCACGTTCCAATATCGACGGAAAAAATCATCCTCTTCACTTGTGCAAAAATGTGCTTGGAAAAATCACAGTGGAGCGGTGCTTACTGTGAATGATACAAATTGTACTACTGACTATTTCAACATAGCAGTGTAATTTGTATATGTTAGGTTGAATGTTTTATTATTGTGTGTGTGTGTGTGTGTGTGTTTGTGTGTGTGTGTGTGTGTGTGTGTGTGTGTGTGTGTGTGTGTGTGTGTGTGTGTGTGTCAGTGTGTGTGTGGGGGTCTGGGTGGCTCAGCGCGATTGAACAGTGAAACATACTCCGTCATTTTCTTCATACAGGACATCATTCAAACGTCAAAGTGTTTACTTATATTTGTGTACACTCGCAATTAAACACAACATTGTGTTTTTGTTAAATAAATTAAAGTAATACGTCCCCCGAAATGGCGCTAATTTTAAAATGAAACTAAAATGCTCACGGCTGCACGGGCATTCATAACTCTGCGCGCCCACGGTGAGGGACGAGCAGAACAGAGTGAACGTTGTTTAGTTCATTCCTACTTCCATAGGAATTAATTGAAAAAGCTCACTCTACTCTGCACCATTATTAATGAATTGTGCAGACGTCCTTATTTTACTTTCGCTTTTTACCTGATTTTGAACACAAGAGGGCAGTATAACACTATGTATGATTTGGAAAAAAAATTTTTTTGACTAAACAACCATTCTGGCTGTTTTTAAACTTAAACATTATTCTCTAATTGCTCTCACCATGCCCGTTTCTGAAACTCTGCACATGTCTACTGTCTAATAAATGTGATGTGTCTGTCGGGTTTCATGCAATTTCAAGTATGTTAAGAGTCTCAAAAGCATCAACAAAGAATAATAAAGTTTGATGCGTTGCCACGGCAACAGTATCTAAGATATCAATAATCCTTTCTCAGGTCTACATCTGCCGTGTGTCTACATTATACACATAAAGTTTGAAGCAAATTGGGTAAAAATAAGAGGGTGATTTCAAAGCCTTTAGGAAGTGACACACTTCCTGCTGCCAGTTGGTGGCGCTATAACTTTGACTCACAATAGTCACATCCATGTGATCGGACTCTTACAGCGAACACACTGTTGAAGTTTCATCAAGATCAGTTAATGTATGCAGAAGTTATAACACACTTCCTGTTTCCTTTATTCGCCATAAATTCGTTTCCTCGCCACAGCCAAACCGTTCGAGATATCAAAAATCCCCTGGCAACTTTTCATCCTCAATGTCTTGACTTCATGCTGACCGAGTTTCGTGGCGATTGGTTGAATTCTCTAGGAGGAGTATATCGAATTCCAGGGGCATACGCTTCCAAACAAACCATAATAGCCGACTTCCTGTTGGGCTGGGGTAAAAAGTAAAAGTACAAAGGATATATGAATCGATGAGATCTATATGTGTACCAAGTTTCATATTATTACATTCAAGCGTGTTTGATTTATGGACCAAGTTTTCGGACCCCGTTCCAGGGGGCACTGTCGAGCCCCCCTGCCACGCCCGGGTACCAGCTTCAGCCCGGCCCTGATGGCCACGGGTTCTGACCCGTGTGCAAAGTTTCAAGAGTTTTTGAGCACGTTAAGGGCCCCCAAAGTGCGCTGAGAGTCTCAAAAGTATCCAAAAAGAATATTAAAGTTTGATGCGTTGTCACGGCAACAGCATCTAAGATATCAACAATCCTTTCACAGGTCTAAATCTGGCGTGTGTCTACATTATACACATCAAGTTTGAAGCAAATCGGGTAAAGCCTGTTTGATTTATGGACCAAGTTTTCGGACCCCATTCCAGGGGGCGCTGTCGAGCCCCCCTGCCACGCCCGGGTACCAGCTTCAGCCCGGCCCTGATGGCCGCGGTTTCTGACCCGTGTGCAAAGTTTCAAGAGTTTTTGAGCACGTTAAGGGCCCCAAAAGTGCGCTAAGAATCTCAAAAGTATCCAAAAAGAATATTAAAGTTTGATGCGTTGTCACGGCAACAGCATCTAAGATATCAACAATCCTTTCACAGGTCTACATCTGGCTTGTGTCTACATTATACACATCAAGTTTGAAGCAAATAGGGTAAAGCGTGTTGGATATATGGACCAAATTGTCTGACCCGTTCAAGGGGGCGCTGTCGAGCCCCCCTGCCACGCCCGGGTACCAGCTTCAGCCTGGCCCTGATGGCCGCGGGTTTTGTCCCGTGTGCAAAGTTTCAAGAGTTTTCGAGCACGTTAAGAACCCCAAAAGTGCCCGAAAGCATAAAAAAGCATGAAAAAGCTTAAAAAAAGGAATATTAATGTTTGATGCATTGCCATGGCAACAGTATCTAAGATATCAATAATCCTTTCACAGGTCTACATCTGGCGTGTGTCTACATTATGCACATGAAGTTTGAAGCAAATCGGGTAAAAATAAGAGGGTGATTTAAAAGCATTTTGAAAGTGACACACTTCCTGCTTCCAGTTGGTGGCGCTATAACTTTGACTCACAATAGTCACATCCATGTGATCGGGCTCTTACAACGAACACACTGCTGAAGTTTCATCAAGATTAGTTAATGTATGCAGTAGTTATAACACACTTCCTGTTTCACGTTTCTCGCCATAATTTCGTTTACTCGCCACGGCCAAACCGTTCGAGATATCAAAAATCCCCTGGCAATTTTTCATCCTCAGTGTCTTGACTTCATGCTGACCGAGTTTCGTGCCGTGTGTTTGAATTCTCTAGGAGGAGTATTTCACATTCCATTGCATGTGTTTTCCAAACAACCCTTAATAGCCGACTTCCTGTTGGGCTGGGGTAAAAAGTAAGAGCATGAAGTATATATGAACCGATGAGATCTATATGTGTACTGAGTTTCATATTATTACATGCAAGCGTGTTTGATTTATGGACCAAGTGTTCAAACCCCGTTCCAGGGGGCGCTGTCGAGCCCCCCTGCCACGCCCGGGTACCAGCTTCAGCCCGGCCCTGATGGCCGCAGGTTCTGAGATGTGTGCAAAGTTTCAAGAGTTTTCGAGCACGTTAAGGCCCCCAAAAGTGCCCAAAAGGTAGTAAAATAATAATAATAATAATAATAATAATAATAAATAATAATCCTAAGGAAAACAATAGGGCCTTCGCCTTTTCAAGGCTTGGGCCCTAATAATAATAAATAATAATCCTAAGGAAAACAATAGGGCCTTCGCCTTTTCAAGGCTTGGGCCCTAAATATAGCTGCGAGCAGCGATTACGGGCCCAAGCCGGTGGCACCGCAACCCTGGTTCCTTTAGTTACCTAAAGGCACCGGGGTGGCGGTGCCGCCGGCTTTGGCCCTTCATCGCTGCTCGCAGCTATATTTATATATATATATATATATATATATATATATATATATATATATATATATATATATATTATATATATATATATATATAAAAAATACATATATATATATATATATATCTCACTTGCCTTACCTGAGAACAATGAAAACAATAAAAAAAACTAGGGAATCACTAAACCGAGAGAATTATTCTGTTTTGATGATACACTCAAAATATTACACAAGCAATTCTTTAAATTTAATGATATTCAGAACAGAACAAGAATTCAAAAAAACTATAATTAAGAATTAACCGAAATAATTGAAAGCGAAAGTGAAAGTAAGTGGTGTTTGGCTCACGTAACTCTCTCATTAGAATCAAACTGTTTCAACATTTGCGATGTATTTGGATGCTAAACTATTCTTTATTATGGGCTTTGTACTTCACTCAGGTTTCAATATGTGTGTGTGTGTGTGTGTGTGTGTGTGTGTGTGTGTGAGGTGCGGGTGCGATTGAACTGTTACACATAAAAACATACTCCGTCCAATAAAACACAACAAAGTGCTTTTTTCAAACTATAAACTCTTGTCAAACTGTAACCTACAACTGTCACCAAACTAAAATCACACGCACACACTGTCTAAAAGCAAAAAATATTTATCCAACCCCATTTAAAACAGTCTGTGGGTGCCATCTTTTGGACATTCACCACATCGCATTGATTTTCATTTATTGTCCTCAGAGCCCTAATCTGTTTATTTTTCAATTACACATTCTACATTGATTAAAAAAGAAAAATTCAAATGTGTTTTTATTTTATACAGGAATAAATTATTTATAATTCAGATGAGAATAAAGTTAGTGTTTTACAATTTAAAGGAAAACAAATATATTGTTCTGAAATATAGCACATTCATTTTAAATTCATTCAGCTTCAATTACCAATACAATCTTAATTTTATTTAAAGCAAACTATACATTTAAAAGATCTTGGTTCTGTGCATATTTTGTAATTTAAAAAAAATACAAAATTGTTATGCAAAAAGACAAGGCCTTAGAGATTTCTTTATCCTTTAATGCAGGAAAAATCACACAGCAATGAAAGGCTTAATATCATGTCACTGTAACAGCCAGCCAGCCACACACACACATATAAACACAGACACCAGCCCTCCCTCCCCCTCCCTCCACACAGACAGCCACACACACACACACACATAGAATGGGAGGGGGCCCTCTCTCTGTCAAAGAGTGACAGAGAGAGATACCATTTCATGAAATCCACATTCAAACCACAATATCTGACTTTCTGAGGGTTGGAGCTATTGACTGTAAATTAGAAAGTTGTTTGGCTTGAGGAGAAGAATATACAAGCTGAGTTTTGTAACTGTAGGTAAATCTAACTAAGTTATAACACACTTTATATGTCCTTTTTTAGTCATGAAAATTCATTTCCTCGCCACGGCCAAACCGTTCGAGATATCAAAAATCCGTCAGCAATTTAGCATCCTCAATGTCTTGACTTCATGCACGCCTAGTTTGGCGATGATTGAATGAATTGCCTAGGAGTAGTACTTCAAATTCCACAGCAAGCGTTTTCCAAACAACCCATAATAGCCGACTTCCTGTTGGGCTGGCGTAAAACTTGACCAGGGGTAAAATGTTTGGCCCGATGAGATCTATATGTGTACTGAGTTTCATATTAATTCATGCAAGCGTGTTGAATATATGGACCAAATTGTCGGACCCCGTTCAAGGGGGCGCTGTTGAGCCCCCCTGCCACGCCCGGGTACCAGCTTCAGCCCGGCCCTGATGGCCGTGGGTTCTGACCTGTGTGCAAAATTTCAAAAGTTTTTGAGCACGTTAAGAGTCCCAAAATCCCCTGAAACCTTGAAATGCATTAAAATCAATAGACAAATCCCTCACACACAGAGACGGAAAGAGAGGGAGAGAAAATTCTCAGAAACATCCACATTCAAACTAAAATATCTGACTCCCTCTTGGTCTGAGCTAATGACAGTAAATTAGAAAGTTGTCCGGCTTGATCTGAACAATATGCGTACCGAGTTTTATGATTGTAGGTAAAACTATAGAACTAACACCCCCACTTTTGTCAAAAGGTGGCGCTACTGAGCCCCTGCACCACGCCCGTTTCTGAAACTTTGCACATGTCTACTGGCTAATAAATGTGATGTGTCTGTCGAGTTTCATGTTATTTCAAGTATGTTAAGAGTCTCAAAAGCATCAACAAAGAATATTAAAGTTTGATGCGTTGCCACGGCAACAGTATCTAATATATCAATAATCCTTTCACAGGTCTACATCTGCCGTGTATTTACATTATACAGATGAAGTTTGAAGCAAATCGGGTTAAAATAAGAGGGTGATTTCAAAGCATTTTGAAAGTGACACACTTCCTGCTGCCAGTTGGTGGCGCTATAACTTTGACTCACAATAGTCACATCCATGTGATCGGCCTCTTAAAGCGAACACACTGGTGAAGTTTCGTTAAGATCAGCTAATGTATGCTGAAGTTATAACACACTTCCTGTTTCACGTTTCTCGCCATAAATTCGTTTCCTCGCCACGGCCAAACCGTTCGAGATATCAAAAATCCCCTGGCAATTTTTCATCCTCAATGTCTTGACTTCATGCTGACCGAGTTTCGTGGCATTTCTCTGAATTCTCTAGGAGAAGTACTTTAAATTCCATTGCATGCGTTTTACAAACAACCCTAAATAGCCGACTTCCTGTTGGGCTGGGGTAAAAAGTAAGAGCATGAAGTATATATGAACCGATGAGATCTATATGTGTACCGAGTTTCATATTATTACATGCAAGTGTGTTTGATTTATGGACCAAGTTTTCGGACCCCGTTCCAGGGGGCGCTGTCGAGCCCCCCTGCCACGCCCGGGTACCATCTTCAGCCCGGCCCTGATGGCCGCGGGTTCTGACCCGTGTGCAAAGTTTCAAGAGTTTTCGTGCACGTTAAGAGCCCCAAAAGTGCCCGAATAGTCGTAAGAAAAAAAAAAGAGAAAAAAAAAAAAAATAATCCTAAGGAAAAACAATAGGGCCTTCGCCCTTTCAGGGCTTGGGCCCTAATAATCCTAAGGAAAACAATAGGGCCTTCGCCTTTTCAAGGCTTGGGCCCTAATAATAATAATAATAATAAAATATATATATGAATATAGCTGCGAGCAGCGATTACGGGCCCAAGCCGGTGGCACCGCAACCCCGGTGCCTTTAGTTACCTAAAGGCACCGGAGTGGCGGTGCCGCCGGCTTTGGCCCTTCATCGCTGCTCGCAGCTATATTCATATATATATATATATATATATATATATATATATATATATATATATATATATATAAACAAGCCGGTGGCACCGCCACCCCGGTGCCTTTATATATATATATATATATATATATCTACATTGTTCAATCACGCCTCACACACACACACACACTTTTGCAGAGCCCACACCAATGCAAGCTCTATAGCACACATCTTCTCAAAGGTCAAAGCGGAGTTACGATATTGCCCGTCATGCACAGTAACCGTAAAGGCACCGGGGTGGCGGTGCCACCGGCTTGTTTATATATATATATATATATATCGTATTATTCTAACTTGTAAAAAACTATTAACTTTTGTTAATATTCAACCATTTCACAACTAACTTTTTTCCATAGATCAAACACAACATAATTATATGGTGGACTGAAACAAAAATTATTAATTAAATAAAATTATTGTTTTCCTCTGAAATAGCAAAAGCATCACACACTAGCTGTACCTGCTCTAAATAAAAAAGAGTAATTCAATAAAAATACAAAATCGAACTAAATAAAATAAATTATTACAAAAACAAAATCAAACCAAAGAAAATATATCTTCGAAAAAAAAAGCGAGTGTCATGAGGAAAGGCGCCTCAGGAATCGTCAGGATTAACTCCATGTGTAAGGAATTTTGATTGATTTTATTTGTCACTTGAAAATTATTGTTAAATGTGTGCCTGCATAACTTTAATAAGATTTATTTTCTTTGATTTGATTTTGTTTTATATAATTTATTTATTTCGATTTTGTATTTTTATTTAAATACTATTATTTATTTAGAGCAGGTACAGCTAAGTGTGCGATGCTTTTGCTATTTCAGAGGGAAAAAAACACATTTTATTTCAAAAAGGCTTTTCAATTAAATAAAATGTTCAAGCTTTGTTTTCGTTTTATTATTTTGTTTGTTTTAAGCTTTGTTTAATTTATATTGTTAATCATCTGACACAAAACAAATGCATAAAGTATCATTTTAACTTTTAAAAAACTATTAACATTTGTTAATAGTACATTGCCTGTCTTTTGTTAATAGGACAAAACATAGTTATTATATTTTATAATATTTTATAAATATATAAAATAAACATTTGTAATGAAATCGTTCAAAAAAATGATATTAGCATTGTTTTAAACTTTGAAACAGAAGTAGCGCAATGCCTGGCCACTCCCGCGCCGCCTCCTTTTCACAATCCGAGGGAACCATCTCCGGAATATTAACCTCACTCCTAGAAGTCCAATTCTCATTATTCATGCCTCTTACCTGGGATTGATTGCACACACACACACACACACACACACACACGCACGCACGCACTCACACGCACACACACACACACACACACACACACACACGTGTCAAGTCACTTACATTTTAGATGCAATATTGACTGTTCTTCTGTTTCAGCAGCGAAAATAGTTAAACAAAGATCACAGCAGAACCATTGCATCTCACAGCAACGTGTTTTCTCATTACTGAATGATTCAGCATTTTGAACAAATTGGTTGACTCAAAGATTCAATGACCAATCCATAAACATCTGTCTCATTCATGAATGACTCAGTCGTTCAAACGAATCGTTTGAACGAATGAATCAATGACCCGCTCATTAAGACGGTCGCCTGGCGACACCTAGTGACGGTTTAGTGTTATTTGATTATACACTCAAAATATTCCACAACAAATCCTTTAAATTTAATGATATTCAGAACAGAACACAAATAAAAAAATAACTATAATAAAGCCAAAACGAAATAATTTAAAACAAAAGTAAAAGTAAGTGGTGTTAGGCTCACGTAAATCTCTCTTTAGAATCTAAATGTTGCAACATTTGCGATGTATTTGGATGCTAAACTATTCTTTATTACAGGCTTTGTACTTCACTCACGTTCCAATATCGACGGAAAAAATCATCCTCTTCACTTGTGCAAAAATGTGCTTGGAAAAATCACAGTGGAGCGGTGCTTACTGTGAATGATACAAATTGTACTACTGACTATTTCAACATAGCAGTGTAATTTGTATATGTTAGGTTGAATGTTTTATTATTGTGTGTGTGTGTGTGTGTGTGTTTGTGTGTGTGTGTGTGTGTGTGTGTGTGTGTGTGTGTGTCAGTGTGTGTGTGGGGGTCTGGGTGGCTCAGCGCGATTGAACAGTGAAACATACTCCGTCATTTTCTTCATACAGGACATCATTCAAACGTCAAAGTGTTTACTTATATTTGTGTACACTCGCAATTAAACACAACATTGTGTTTTTGTTAAATAAATTAAAGTAATACGTCCCCCGAAATGGCGCTAATTTTAAAATGAAACTAAAATGCTCACGGCTGCACGGGCATTCATAACTCTGCGCGCCCACGGTGAGGGACGAGCAGAACAGAGCGAACGTTGTTTAGTTCATTCCTACTTCCATAGGAATTAATTGAAAAAGCTCACTCTACTCTGCACCATTATTAATGAATTGTGCAGACGTCCTTATTTTACTTTCGCTTTTTACCTGATTTTGAACACAAGAGGGCAGTATAACACTATGTATGATTTGGAAAAAAAATTTTTTTGACTAAACAACCATTCTGGCTGTTTTTAAACTTAAACATTATTCTCTAATTGCTCTCACCATGCCCGTTTCTGAAACTCTGCACATGTCTACTGTCTAATAAATGTGATGTGTCTGTCGGGTTTCATGCAATTTCAAGTATGTTAAGAGTCTCAAAAGCATCAACAAAGAATAATAAAGTTTGATGCGTTGCCACGGCAACAGTATCTAAGATATCAATAATCCTTTCTCAGGTCTACATCTGCCGTGTGTCTACATTATACACATAAAGTTTGAAGCAAATTGGGTAAAAATAAGAGGGTGATTTCAAAGCCTTTAGGAAGTGACACACTTCCTGCTGCCAGTTGGTGGCGCTATAACTTTGACTCACAATAGTCACATCCATGTGATCGGACTCTTACAGCGAACACACTGCTGAAGTTTCATCAAGATCAGTTAATGTATGCAGAAGTTATAACACACTTCCTGTTTCCTTTATTCGCCATAAATTCGTTTCCTCGCCACAGCCAAACCGTTCGAGATATCAAAAATCCCCTGGCAACTTTTCATCCTCAATGTCTTGACTTCATGCTGACCGAGTTTCGTGGCGATTAGTTGAATTCTCTAGGAGGAGTATATCGAATTCCAGGGGCATACGCTTCCAAACAAACCATAATAGCCGACTTCCTGTTGGGCTGGGGTAAAAAGTAAAAGTACAAAGGATATATGAATCGATGAGATCTATATGTGTACCGAGTTTCATATTATTACATTCAAGCGTGTTTGATTTATGGACCAAGTTTTCGGACCCCGTTCCAGGGGGCACTGTCGAGCCCCCCTGCCACGCCCGGGTACCAGCTTCAGCCCGGCCCTGATGGCCACGGGTTCTGACCCGTGTGCAAAGTTTCAAGAGTTTTTGAGCACGTTAAGGGCCCCCAAAGTGCGCTGAGAGTCTCAAAAGTATCCAAAAAGAATATTAAAGTTTGATGCGTTGTCACGGCAACAGCATCTAAGATATCAACAATCCTTTCACAGGTCTAAATCTGGCGTGTGTCTACATTATACACATCAAGTTTGAAGCAAATCGGGTAAAGCCTGTTTGATTTATGGACCAAGTTTTCGGACCCCATTCCAGGGGGCGCTGTCGAGCCCCCCTGCCACGCCCGGGTACCAGCTTCAGCCCGGCCCTGATGGCCGCGGTTTCTGACCCGTGTGCAAAGTTTCAAGAGTTTTTGAGCACGTTAAGGGCCCCAAAAGTGCGCTAAGAATCTCAAAAGTATCCAAAAAGAATATTAAAGTTTGATGCGTTGTCACGGCAACAGCATCTAAGATATCAACAATCCTTTCACAGGTCTACATCTGGCTTGTGTCTACATTATACACATCAAGTTTGAAGCAAATAGGGTAAAGCGTGTTGGATATATGGACCAAATTGTCTGACCCGTTCAAGGGGGCGCTGTCGAGCCCCCCTGCCACGCCCGGGTACCAGCTTCAGCCTGGCCCTGATGGCCGCGGGTTTTGTCCCGTGTGCAAAGTTTCAAGAGTTTTCGAGCACGTTAAGAACCCCAAAAGTGCCCGAAAGCATAAAAAAGCATGAAAAAGCTTAAAAAAAGGAATATTAATGTTTGATGCATTGCCATGGCAACAGTATCTAAGATATCAATAATCCTTTCACAGGTCTACATCTGGCGTGTGTCTACATTATGCACATGAAGTTTGAAGCAAATCGGGTAAAAATAAGAGGGTGATTTAAAAGCATTTTGAAAGTGACACACTTCCTGCTTCCAGTTGGTGGCGCTATAACTTTGACTCACAATAGTCACATCCATGTGATCGGGCTCTTACAACGAACACACTGCTGAAGTTTCATCAAGATTAGTTAATGTATGCAGTAGTTATAACACACTTCCTGTTTCACGTTTCTCGCCATAATTTCGTTTACTCGCCACGGCCAAACCGTTCGAGATATCAAAAATCCCCTGGCAATTTTTCATCCTCAGTGTCTTGACTTCATGCTGACCGAGTTTCGTGCCGTGTGTTTGAATTCTCTAGGAGGAGTATTTCACATTCCATTGCATGTGTTTTCCAAACAACCCTTAATAGCCGACTTCCTGTTGGGCTGGGGTAAAAAGTAAGAGCATGAAGTATATATGAACCGATGAGATCTATATGTGTACTGAGTTTCATATTATTACATTCAAGCGTGTTTGATTTATGGACCAAGTTTTCGGACCCCGTTCCAGGGGGCACTGTCGAGCCCCCCTGCCACGCCCGGGTACCAGCTTCAGCCCGGCCCTGATGGCCGCGGTTTCTGACCCGTGTGCAAAGTTTCAAGAGTTTTTGAGCACGTTAAGGGCCCCAAAAGTGCGCTAAGAATCTCAAAAGTATCCAAAAAGAATATTAAAGTTTGATGCGTTGTCACGGCAACAGCATCTAAGATATCAACAATCCTTTCACAGGTCTACATCTGGCTTGTGTCTACATTATACACATCAAGTTTGAAGCAAATAGGGTAAAGCGTGTTGGATATATGGACCAAATTGTCTGACCCGTTCAAGGGGGCGCTGTCGAGCCCCTCTGCCACGCCCGGGTACCAGCTTCAGCCTGGCCCTGATGGCCGCGGGTTTTGTCCCGTGTGCAAAGTTTCAAGAGTTTTCGAGCACGTTAAGAACCCCAAAAGTGCCCGAAAGCATAAAAAAGCATGAAAAAGCTTAAAAAAAGGAATATTAATGTTTGATGCATTGCCATGGCAACAGTATCTAAGATATCAATAATCCTTTCACAGGTCTACATCTGGCGTGTGTCTACATTATGCACATGAAGTTTGAAGCAAATCGGGTAAAAATAAGAGGGTGATTTAAAAGCATTTTGAAAGTGACACACTTCCTGCTTCCAGTTGGTGGCGCTATAACTTTGACTCACAATAGTCACATCCATGTGATCGGGCTCTTACAACGAACACACTGCTGAAGTTTCATCAAGATTAGTTAATGTATGCAGTAGTTATAACACACTTCCTGTTTCACGTTTCTCGCCATAATTTCGTTTACTCGCCACGGCCAAACCGTTCGAGATATCAAAAATCCCCTGGCAATTTTTCATCCTCAGTGTCTTGACTTCATGCTGACCGAGTTTCGTGCCGTGTGTTTGAATTCTCTAGGAGGAGTATTTCACATTCCATTGCATGTGTTTTCCAAACAACCCTTAATAGCCGACTTCCTGTTGGGCTGGGGTAAAAAGTAAGAGCATGAAGTATATATGAACCGATGAGATCTATATGTGTACTGAGTTTCATATTATTACATGCAAGCGTGTTTGATTTATGGACCAAGTGTTCAAACCCCGTTCCAGGGGGCGCTGTCGAGCCCCCCTGCCACGCCCGGGTACCAGCTTCAGCCCGGCCCTGATGGCCGCGGGTTCTGAGATGTGTGCAAAGTTTCAAGAGTTTTCGAGCACGTTAAGGCCCCCAAAAGTGCCCAAAAGGTAGTAAAATAATAATAATAATAAATAAATATAGCTGCGAGCAGCGATTACGGGCCCAAGCCGGTGGCACCGCAACCCCGGTGCCTTTAGTTACCTAAAGGCACCGGAGTGGCGGTGCCGCCGGCTTTGGCCCTTCATCGCTGCTCGCAGCTATATTCATATATATATATATATATATATATATATATATATATATATAAACAAGCCGGTGGCACCGCCACCCCGGTGCCTTTATATATATATATATATATATGTCTACATTGTTCAATCACGCCTCACACACACACACACACTTTTGCAGAGCCCACACCAATGCAAGCTCTATAGCACACATCTTCTCAAAGGTCAAAGCGGAGTTACGATATTGCCCGTCATGCACAGTAACCGTAAAGGCACCGGGGTGGCGGTGCCACCGGCTTGTTTATATATATATATATATCGTATTATTCTAACTTGTAAAAAACTATTAACTTTTGTTAATATTCAACCATTTCACAACTAACTTTTTTCCATAGATCAAACACAACATAATTATATGGTGGACTGAAACAAAAATTATTAATTAAATAAAATTATTGTTTTCCTCTGAAATAGCAAAAGCATCACACACTAGCTGTACCTGCTCTAAATAAAAAAGAGTAATTCAATAAAAATACAAAATCGAACTAAATAAAATAAATTATTACAAAAACAAAATCAAACCAAAGAAAATATATCTTCGAAAAAAAAAGCGAGTGTCATGAGGAAAGGCGCCTCAGGAATCGTCAGGATTAACTCCATGTGTAAGGAATTTTGATTGATTTTATTTGTCACTTGAAAATTATTGTTAAATGTGTGCCTGCATAACTTTAATAAGATTTATTTTCTTTGATTTGATTTTGTTTTATATAATTTATTTATTTCGATTTTGTATTTTTATTTAAATACTATTATTTATTTAGAGCAGGTACAGCTAAGTGTGCGATGCTTTTGCTATTTCAGAGGGAAAAAAACACATTTTATTTCAAAAAGGCTTTTCAATTAAATAAAATGTTCAAGCTTTGTTTTCGTTTTATTATTTTGTTTGTTTTAAGCTTTGTTTAATTTATATTGTTAATCATCTGACACAAAACAAATGCATAAAGTATAATTTTAACTTTTAAAAAACTATTAACATTTGTTAATAGTACATTGCCTGTCTTTTGTTAATAGGACAAAACATAGTTATTATATTTTATAATATTTTATAAATATATAAAATAAACATTTGTAATGAAATCGTTCAAAAAAATGATATTAGCATTGTTTTAAACTTTGAAACAGAAGTAGCGCAATGCCTGGCCACTCCCGCGCCGCCTCCTTTTCACAATCCGAGGGAACCATCTCCGGAATATTAACCTCACTCCTAGAAGTCCAATTCTCATTATTCATGCCTCTTACCTGGGATTGATTGCACACACACACACACACACACACACACACACGCACGCACGCACTCACACGCACACACACACACACACACACACACACACACGTGTCAAGTCACTTACATTTTAGATGCAATATTGACTGTTCTTCTGTTTCAGCAGCGAAAATAGTTAAACAAAGATCACAGCAGAACCATTGCATCTCACAGCAACGTGTTTTCTCATTACTGAATGATTCAGCATTTTGAACAAATTGGTTGACTCAAAGATTCAATGACCAATCCATAAACATCTGTCTCATTCATGAATGACTCAGTCGTTCAAACGAATCGTTTGAACGAATGAATCAATGACCCGCTCATTAAGACGGTCGCCTGGCGACACCTAGTGACGGTTTAGTGTTATTTGATTATACACTCAAAATATTCCACAACAAATCCTTTAAATTTAATGATATTCAGAACAGAACACAAATAAAAAAATAACTATAATAAAGCCAAAACGAAATAATTTAAAACAAAAGTAAAAGTAAGTGGTGTTAGGCTCACGTAAATCTCTCTTTAGAATCTAAATGTTGCAACATTTGCGATGTATTTGGATGCTAAACTATTCTTTATTACAGGCTTTGTACTTCACTCACGTTCCAATATCGACGGAAAAAATCATCCTCTTCACTTGTGCAAAAATGTGCTTGGAAAAATCACAGTGGAGCGGTGCTTACTGTGAATGATACAAATTGTACTACTGACTATTTCAACATAGCAGTGTAATTTGTATATGTTAGGTTGAATGTTTTATTATTGTGTGTGTGTGTGTGTGTGTGTTTGTGTGTGTGTGTGTGTGTGTGTGTGTCAGTGTGTGTGTGGGGGTCTGGGTGGCTCAGCGCGATTGAACAGTGAAACATACTCCGTCATTTTCTTCATACAGGACATCATTCAAACGTCAAAGTGTTTACTTATATTTGTGTACACTCGCAATTAAACACAACATTGTGTTTTTGTTAAATAAATTAAAGTAATACGTCCCCCGAAATGGCGCTAATTTTAAAATGAAACTAAAATGCTCACGGCTGCACGGGCATTCATAACTCTGCGCGCCCACGGTGAGGGACGAGCAGAACAGAGCGAACGTTGTTTAGTTCATTCCTACTTCCATAGGAATTAATTGAAAAAGCTCACTCTACTCTGCACCATTATTAATGAATTGTGCAGACGTCCTTATTTTACTTTCGCTTTTTACCTGATTTTGAACACAAGAGGGCAGTATAACACTATGTATGATTTGGAAAAAAAATTTTTTTGACTAAACAACCATTCTGGCTGTTTTTAAACTTAAACATTATTCTCTAATTGCTCTCACCATGCCCGTTTCTGAAACTCTGCACATGTCTACTGTCTAATAAATGTGATGTGTCTGTCGGGTTTCATGCAATTTCAAGTATGTTAAGAGTCTCAAAAGCATCAACAAAGAATAATAAAGTTTGATGCGTTGCCACGGCAACAGTATCTAAGATATCAATAATTCTTTCTCAGGTCTACATCTGCCGTGTGTCTACATTATACACATAAAGTTTGAAGCAAATTGGGTAAAAATAAGAGGGTGATTTCAAAGCCTTTAGGAAGTGACACACTTCCTGCTGCCAGTTGGTGGCGCTATAACTTTGACTCACAATAGTCACATCCATGTGATCGGACTCTTACAGCGAACACACTGCTGAAGTTTCATCAAGATCAGTTAATGTATGCAGAAGTTATAACACACTTCCTGTTTCCTTTATTCGCCATAAATTCGTTTCCTCGCCACAGCCAAACCGTTCGAGATATCAAAAATCCCCTGGCAACTTTTCATCCTCAATGTCTTGACTTCATGCTGACCGAGTTTCGTGGCGATTGGTTGAATTCTCTAGGAGGAGTATATCGAATTCCAGGGGCATACGCTTCCAAACAAACCATAATAGCCGACTTCCTGTTGGGCTGGGGTAAAAAGTAAAAGTACAAAGGATATATGAATCGATGAGATCTATATGTGTACCAAGTTTCATATTATTACATTCAAGCGTGTTTGATTTATGGACCAAGTTTTCGGACCCCGTTCCAGGGGGCACTGTCGAGCCCCCCTGCCACGCCCGGGTACCAGCTTCAGCCCGGCCCTGATGGCCACGGGTTCTGACCCGTGTGCAAAGTTTCAAGAGTTTTTGAGCACGTTAAGGGCCCCCAAAGTGCGCTGAGAGTCTCAAAAGTATCCAAAAAGAATATTAAAGTTTGATGCGTTGTCACGGCAACAGCATCTAAGATATCAACAATCCTTTCACAGGTCTAAATCTGGCGTGTGTCTACATTATACACATCAAGTTTGAAGCAAATCGGGTAAAGCCTGTTTGATTTATGGACCAAGTTTTCGGACCCCATTCCAGGGGGCGCTGTCGAGCCCCCCTGCCACGCCCGGGTACCAGCTTCAGCCCGGCCCTGATGGCCGCGGTTTCTGACCCGTGTGCAAAGTTTCAAGAGTTTTTGAGCACGTTAAGGGCCCCAAAAGTGCGCTAAGAATCTCAAAAGTATCCAAAAAGAATATTAAAGTTTGATGCGTTGTCACGGCAACAGCATCTAAGATATCAACAATCCTTTCACAGGTCTACATCTGGCTTGTGTCTACATTATACACATCAAGTTTGAAGCAAATAGGGTAAAGCGTGTTGGATATATGGACCAAATTGTCTGACCCGTTCAAGGGGGCGCTGTCGAGCCCCCCTGCCACGCCCGGGTACCAGCTTCAGCCTGGCCCTGATGGCCGCGGGTTTTGTCCCGTGTGCAAAGTTTCAAGAGTTTTCGAGCACGTTAAGAACCCCAAAAGTGCCCGAAAGCATAAAAAAGCATGAAAAAGCTTAAAAAAAGGAATATTAATGTTTGATGCATTGCCATGGCAACAGTATCTAAGATATCAATAATCCTTTCACAGGTCTACATCTGGCGTGTGTCTACATTATGCACATGAAGTTTGAAGCAAATCGGGTAAAAATAAGAGGGTGATTTAAAAGCATTTTGAAAGTGACACACTTCCTGCTTCCAGTTGGTGGCGCTATAACTTTGACTCACAATAGTCACATCCATGTGATCGGGCTCTTACAACGAACACACTGCTGAAGTTTCATCAAGATTAGTTAATGTATGCAGTAGTTATAACACACTTCCTGTTTCACGTTTCTCGCCATAATTTCGTTTACTCGCCACGGCCAAACCGTTCGAGATATCAAAAATCCCCTGGCAATTTTTCATCCTCAGTGTCTTGACTTCATGCTGACCGAGTTTCGTGCCGTGTGTTTGAATTCTCTAGGAGGAGTATTTCACATTCCATTGCATGTGTTTTCCAAACAACCCTTAATAGCCGACTTCCTGTTGGGCTGGGGTAAAAAGTAAGAGCATGAAGTATATATGAACCGATGAGATCTATATGTGTACTGAGTTTCATATTATTACATGCAAGCGTGTTTGATTTATGGACCAAGTGTTCAAACCCCGTTCCAGGGGGCGCTGTCGAGCCCCCCTGCCACGCCCGGGTACCAGCTTCAGCCCGGCCCTGATGGCCGCGGGTTCTGAGATGTGTGCAAAGTTTCAAGAGTTTTCGAGCACGTTAAGGCCCCCAAAAGTGCCCAAAAGGTAGTAAAATAATAATAATAATAAATAAATATAGCTGCGAGCAGCGATTACGGGCCCAAGCCGGTGGCACCGCAACCCTGGTTCCTTTAGTTACCTAAAGGCACCGGGGTGGCGGTGCCGCCGGCTTTGGCCCTTCATCGCTGCTCGCAGCTATATTTATATATATATATATATATATATATATATATATATAAATTATATATATATATATATATAAATTATATATATATATATATATATATTTTTTTTTTTTTATATACATATATATATATATATATATATCTCACTTGCCTTACCTGAGAACAATGAAAACAATAAAAAAAACTAGGGAATCACTAAACCGAGAGAATTATTCTGTTTTGATGATACACTCAAAATATTACACAAGCAATTCTTTAAATTTAATGATATTCAGAACAGAACAAGAATTCAAAAAAACTATAATTAAGAATTAACCGAAATAATTGAAAGCGAAAGTGAAAGTAAGTGGTGTTTGGCCACGTAACTCTCTCATTAGAATCAAACTGTTTCAACATTTGCGATGTATTTGGATGCTAAACTATTCTTTATTATGGGCTTTGTACTTCACTCAGGTTTCAATATGTGTGTGTGTGTGTGTGTGTGTGTGTGTGTGAGGTGCGGGTGCGATTGAACTGTTACACATAAAAACATACTCCGTCCAATAAAACACAACAAAGTGCTTTTTTCAAACTATAAACTCTTGTCAAACTGTAACCTACAACTGTCACCAAACTAAAATCACACGCACACACTGTCTAAAAGCAAAAAATATTTATCCAACCCCATTTAAAACAGTCTGTGGGTGCCATCTTTTGGACATTCACCACATCGCATTGATTTTCATTTATTGTCCTCAGAGCCCTAATCTGTTTATTTTTCAATTACACATTCTACATTGATTAAAAAAGAAAAATTCAAATGTGTTTTTATTTTATACAGGAATAAATTATTTATAATTCAGATGAGAATAAAGTTAGTGTTTTACAATTTAAAGGAAAACAAATATATTGTTCTGAAATATAGCACATTCATTTTAAATTCATTCAGCTTCAATTACCAATACAATCTTAATTTTATTTAAAGCAAACTATACATTTAAAAGATCTTGGTTCTGTGCATATTTTGTAATTTAAAAAAAATACAAAATTGTTATGCAAAAAGACAAGGCCTTAGAGATTTCTTTATCCTTTAATGCAGGAAAAATCACACAGCAATGAAAGGCTTAATATCATGTCACTGTAACAGCCAGCCAGCCACACACACACATATAAACACAGACACCAGCCCTCCCTCCCCCTCCCTCCCCACACAGACAGCCACACACACACACACACATAGAATGGGAGGGGGCCCTCTCTCTGTCAAAGAGTGACAGAGAGAGATACCATTTCATGAAATCCACATTCAAACCACAATATCTGACTTTCTGAGGGTTGGAGCTATTGACTGTAAATTAGAAAGTTGTTTGGCTTGAGGAGAAGAATATACAAGCTGAGTTTTGTAACTGTAGGTAAATCTAACTAAGTTATAACACACTTTATATGTCCTTTTTTAGTCATGAAAATTCATTTCCTCGCCACGGCCAAACCGTTCGAGATATCAAAAATCCGTCAGCAATTTAGCATCCTCAATGTCTTGACTTCATGCACGCCTAGTTTGGCGATGATTGAATGAATTGCCTAGGAGTAGTACTTCAAATTCCACAGCAAGCGTTTTCCAAACAACCCATAATAGCCGACTTCCTGTTGGGCTGGCGTAAAACTTGACCAGGGGTAAAATGTTTGGCCCGATGAGATCTATATGTGTACTGAGTTTCATATTAATTCATGCAAGCGTGTTGAATATATGGACCAAATTGTCGGACCCCGTTCAAGGGGGCGCTGTTGAGCCCCCCTGCCACGCCCGGGTACCAGCTTCAGCCCGGCCCTGATGGCCGTGGGTTCTGACCTGTGTGCAAAATTTCAAAAGTTTTTGAGCACGTTAAGAGTCCCAAAATCCCCTGAAACCTTGAAATGCATTAAAATCAATAGACAAATCCCTCACACACAGAGACGGAAAGAGAGGGAGAGAAAATTCTCAGAAACATCCACATTCAAACTAAAATATCTGACTCCCTCTTGGTCTGAGCTAATGACAGTAAATTAGAAAGTTGTCCGGCTTGATCTGAACAATATGCGTACCGAGTTTTATGATTGTAGGTAAAACTATAGAACTAACACCCCCACTTTTGTCAAAAGGTGGCGCTACTGAGCCCCTGCACCACGCCCGTTTCTGAAACTTTGCACATGTCTACTGGCTAATAAATGTGATGTGTCTGTCGAGTTTCATGTTATTTCAAGTATGTTAAGAGTCTCAAAAGCATCAACAAAGAATATTAAAGTTTGATGCGTTGCCACGGCAACAGTATCTAATATATCAATAATCCTTTCACAGGTCTACATCTGCCGTGTATTTACATTATACAGATGAAGTTTGAAGCAAATCGGGTTAAAATAAGAGGGTGATTTCAAAGCATTTTGAAAGTGACACACTTCCTGCTGCCAGTTGGTGGCGCTATAACTTTGACTCACAATAGTCACATCCATGTGATCGGCCTCATAAAGCGAACACACTGGTGAAGTTTCGTTAAGATCAGCTAATGTATGCTGAAGTTATAACACACTTCCTGTTTCACGTTTCTCGCCATAAATTCGTTTCCTCGCCACGGCCAAACCGTTCGAGATATCAAAAATCCCCTGGCAATTTTTCATCCTCAATGTCTTGACTTCATGCTGACCGAGTTTCGTGGCATTTCTTTGAATTCTCTAGGAGAAGTACTTTAAATTCCATTGCATGCGTTTAACAAACAACCCTAAATAGCCGACTTCCTGTTGGGATGGGGTAAAAAGTAAGAGCATGAAGTATATATGAACCGATGAGATCTATATGTGTACCGAGTTTCATATTATTACATGCAAGTGTGTTTGATTTATGGACCAAGTTTTCGGACCCCGTTCCAGGGGGCGCTGTCGAGCCCCCCTGCCACGCCCGGGTACCATCTTCAGCCCGGCCCTGATGGCCGCGGGTTCTGACCTGTGTGCAAAGTTTCAAGAGTTTTCGAGCACGTTAAGGGCCCCAAAAGTGCCCGAATAGTCGTAACAAAAATATAGAAAATGAGTTTCCAAACAACCCATAATAACCGACTTCCTGTTGGGCTGACGTAAAACTTAGAGCACGAAAGTTGTTTGGCCCGATGAGATCTATAAGTGTACCGAGTTTCAGATTATTACATGCAAGCGTGTTTGATATATGGACAAGTGTTCAAACCCCGTTCCAGGGGGCGCTGTCGAGCCCCCCTGCCACGCCCGGGTACCAGCTTCAGCCCGGCCCTGATGGCCGCGGGTTCTGACCCGTGTGCAAAGTTTCAAGAGTTTTTGAGCACGTTAAGGCCCCCAAAAGTGCCCAAAAGGTAGTAAAATAATAATAATAATAATAAATATAGCTGCGAGCAGCGATTACGGGCCCAAGCCGGTGGCACCGCAACCCCGGTGCCTTTAATTACCTAAAGGCACCGGAGTGGCGGTGCCGCCGGCTTTGGCCCTTCATCGCTGCTCGCAGCTATATTTATATGCACACTTTTGCACACCGGGGTGGCGGTGCCACCGGCTTGTTTATATATATATATATATATATATATATATATATATATATATATATATATATAAACAAGCCGGTGGCACCGCCACCCCGGTGCCTTTAGGGTTACTGTGCGTGACGGGCAATAACGTAACCCCGCTTTGACCTTTGAGAAGATGTGTGCTGTAGAGCTTGCATCAGTGTGGGCTCTGCAAAAGTGTGCATTGAGGGCACATATCAACCACAAAGTATGCGTGAGCAACCTTCTGAAACCTAAAATGAAAAATGAGACACCCTACGGTCTCATGGACTTAATGGAAACATGAAATAAGTACACAAGTTTGAAAGTTATATGAAGTGTGCCAAGACAGAATATTTGCCTGATCTGATTAGAAAAATAGTTTTTGTGTGTGTGTGTGTGTGTGTGAGGCGTGATTGAACAATGTAGACATAAAAACATACTCCGTCCTTTTGTTCATACAGGACATTATTCAAACTACAAAGTGTTTACTTATATTTGTGTACAATCGCAATAAAACACAACATTGTGCTTTTGTCAAACTGTAAACTACAACTGTCACCCAACCAAAATCTCTTACACACACACACACACACACACACACACACACACACACAGACACACATAGTTTAAAAGCAAAAAAATCTTTTGGACATTCATCATATTGCATTGGTTTTCATTTCTTGTTCTCGAACAGAGCCCTAATCTGTTTATTTTTTCAGTTACACATTCTACATTGATTAAAAAAGAAAAATCAAATGTGCTTTTATTTTAGACATAAATAAATAATCTATCATTCAGATGAGAGTAAAGTTAGTGTTAGTTCAAATTTTAAGGAAAACAAAAATATGATCTGAAATATCGCACATTCATTTAAAATTCATTCAGGTTCAATTACCAAACATACAAATCTCAATGTAATTTAAAGCAAACAATACATTTAAAATATATGGGTTGTATGCAATTTTTTTATATATAAAAAGATATATATCCAAAAATACAAAGCCTAAACTTTAACAAGGGTTAAACAATCACTGTAACAGACACAATCACACACACACACACACACACACACACACGTCAAATCACTTACATTTTAGATGCAATATTGACTTTTTTTCTGTTTCAGCAGCGAAAATAGTTCGACAAAGATCACAGCAGAACCATCGAGCATCTCACAGCAACGCGTTCTCATTACTGAATGATTCAGCATTTTGAACAAATCGGTTGACTCAAAGATTCAACGACCAATCCATAATCTGTCTCATTCATGAATGACTCAGCCGTTCGAACGAATCGTTTGAACGAATGAATCAATGACTCGCTCATTAAGACGGTCGCCTGGCGACACCTAATGACGGTTTAGTGATATGTTTAAAAGTATCATTCTTTCCAACGATTGTTAATTAACTCATATTTGAAACATAAGCTATATATATATATATATATATATAATATATATATATATATATACACACATATATATACACAAAAATAAAATAAACACATTTGAAGCGTGTTTGCTTACTAAATTGTGAGCTGAACGAAAGTTGCAGCAAATATCAGCAACAGGAGTCAAATTTCATTAATCACGAGAGTGAAGAGCTGACTGAAAAGATGATGACGGAATAGGCTATTTTATGTAAAAGCGCCTATTTAAGCGAATCTATCATTATACTCTTTTGTTGTTGTGTTTTCCGTGAAAAATAATAGACTATTGAACTCACAATTCAAGCACGCGCTCTGCACGCGCCACCATTATCAATGTCCGTGTGGACGTCCGCGATCGAACAGTGGAAACATTGGCTACTCCGTCATTTTATTCAAGAAGATCATTCAAACTGCAAAGTGTTTACTAATTTTTGGATACTCGCAATCAAACACAACATTGTGATTTTGTAAAATACATTCAAGAAATCCGCCCCCGAAATGGGGCTTCTTTTAAAATGAAACGAAAATGCTCACAGCTGCACGTCTTGTGGAGACGTCCGTTACTTTCGCTTTCAAGTTAGCGATTTTAAAGCCCCCAGCGGAGTCACGGTGGGAAAATATTCCCATAGTAGCATCAATTGGCCTACCTGATTTTGAACACAAGAGGGCAGTAAAGCACTATGAATGATTTTATTTTTTTTTTTTTTTTTGGCTAAACAACCATTCTGGCTGTTTTTAAACTTAAACATAAATCTTAAATTGAAAAAAAGGAAGACAATGGGTTTAGTTCTAATATTAGTATAATTTTATAGAAAAATAAATGGTGTATAATTACATTTTAGAAAGATATGAGACATTTCCTGATTCTTTTTTTGACATAATCCCTCGCCATAGCAAAACCGTTTGAGATATTCAATATCCGTTCACAATTTAGCATCTTTAAAGTATTTTCATCAAGTTGAAAAAGTTTTGTAACTGTAGATGAAACTAACCCCCCCCCACACACACACTTTTGTCACAAAAGGTGGCGCTACTGAGCCCCTGCACCACGCCCGTTTCTGAAACTTTGCACATGTCTACTGGCTAATAAATGTGATCTGTCTGTCAAGTTTCATGCAATTTTAAGCAATTTCAGGCATGCTAAGAGTCTCAAAAGCATCCAAAAAGAATATTAAAGTTTGATGCGTTGTCACGGCAACAGTATCTAAGATATCAATAATCCTTTCACAGGTCTACATCTGGCGTGTGTCTACATTATACACATAAAGTTTGAAGCAAATCGGGTAAAAATAAGAGGGTGATTTAAAAGCATTTTGAAAGTTACACACTTCCTGCTGCCAGTTGGTGGCGCTATAACTTTGACTCACAATAGTCACATCCATGTGATCGGCCTCTTACAGCGAACACACTGCTAAAGTTTCATCAAGATCAGTTACTGTATGCTGAAGTTATAACACACTTCCTGTTTCACGTTTCTCGCCATAAATTCGTTTCCTCGCCACGGCCAAACCGTTCGAGATATCAAAAATCCCCTGGCAATTTTTCATGCTCAATGTCTTGACTTCATGCTGACTGAGTTTCGTGGCGATTGGTTGAATTCTCTAGGAGGAGTATATCGAATTCCAGGGGCATACGCTTCCAAACAAACCATAATAGCCGACTTCCTGTTGGGCTGGGGTAAAAAGTAAAAGTACAAAGGATATATGAATCGATGAGATCTATATGTGTACCGAGTTTCATATTATTACATTCAAGCGTGTTTGATTTATGGACCAAGTTTTCGGACCCCGTTCCAGGGGGCACTGTCGAGCCCCCCTGCCACGCCCGGGTACCAGCTTCAGCCCGGCCCTGATGGCCACGGGTTCTGACCCGTGTGCAAAGTTTCAAGAGTTTTTGAGCACGTTAAGGGCCCCCAAAGTGCGCTGAGAGTCTCAAAAGTATCCAAAAAGAATATTAAAGTTTGATGCGTTGTCACGGCAACAGCATCTAAGATATCAACAATCCTTTCACAGGTCTAAATCTGGCGTGTGTCTACATTATACACATCAAGTTTGAAGCAAATCGGGTAAAGCCTGTTTGATTTATGGACCAAGTTTTCGGACCCCATTCCAGGGGGCGCTGTCGAGCCCCCCTGCCACGCCCGGGTACCAGCTTCAGCCCGGCCCTGATGGCCACGGTTTCTGACCCGTGTGCAAAGTTTCAAGAGTTTTTGAGCATGTTAAGGGCCCCAAAAGTGCGCTAAGAATCTCAAAAGTATCCAAAAAGAATATTAAAGTTTGATGCGTTGTCACGGCAACAGCATCTAAGATATCAACAATCGTTTCACAGGTCTACATCTGGCTTGTGTCTACATTATACACATCAAGTTTGAAGCAAATAGGGTAAAGCGTGTTGGATATATGGACCAAATTGTCTGACCCGTTCAAGGGGGCGCTGTCGAGCCCCCCTGCCACGCCCGGGTACCAGCTTCAGCCTGGCCCTGATGGCCGCGGGTTTTGTCCCGTGTGCAAAGTTTCAAGAGTTTTCGAGCACGTTAAGAACCCCAAAAGTGCCCGAAAGCATAAAAAAGCATGAAAAAGCTTAAAAAAAGGAATATTAATGTTTGATGCATTGCCATGGCAACAGTATCTAAGATATCAATAATCCTTTCACAGGTCTACATCTGGCGTGTGTCTACATTATGCACATGAAGTTTGAAGCAAATCGGGTAAAAATAAGAGGGTGATTTAAAAGCATTTTGAAAGTGACACACTTCCTGCTTCCAGTTGGTGGCGCTATAACTTTGACTCACAATAGTCACATCCATGTGATCGGGCTCTTACAACGATCACACTGCTGAAGTCTCATCGAGATTAGTTAATGTATGCAGTAGTTATAACACACTTCCTGTTTCACGTTTCTCGCCATAATTTCGTTTACTCGCCACGGCCAAACCGTTCGAGATATCAAAAATCCCCTGGCAATTTTTCATCCTCAGTGTCTTGACTTCATGCTGACCGAGTTTCGTGCCGTGTGTTTGAATTCTCTAGGAGGAGTATTTCACATTCCATTGCATGTGTTTTCCAAACAACCCTTAATAGCCGACTTCCTGTTGGGCTGGGGTAAAAAGTAAGAGCATGAAGTATATATGAACCGATGAGATCTATATGTGTACTGAGTTTCATATTATTACATGCAAGCGTGTTTGATTTATGGACCAAGTGTTCAAACCCCGTTCCAGGGGGCGCTGTCGAGCCCCCCTGCCACGCCCGGGTACCAGCTTCAGCCCGGCCCTGATGGCCGCGGGTTCTGAGATGTGTGCAAAGTTTCAAGAGTTTTCGAGCACGTTAAGGCCCCCAAAAGTGCCCAAAAGGTAGTAAAATAATAATAATAATAATAAATAAATATAGCTGCGAGCAGCGATTACGGGCCCAAGCCGGTGGCACCGCAACCCCGGTGCCTTTAATTACCTAAAGGCACCGGAGTGGCGGTGCCGCCGGCTTTGGCCCTTCATCGCTGCTCGCAGCTATATTATATATATATATATATATATATATATATATATATATATATATATATATATATAAACAAGCCGGTGGCACCGCCACCCCCGGTGCCTTTAGGGTTACTGTGCGTGACGGGCAATAACGTAACCCCGCTTTGACCTTTGAGAAGATGTGTGCTGTAGAGCTTGCATCAGTGTGGGCTCTGCAAAAGTGTGCATTGAGGGCACATATCAACCACAAAGTATGCGTGAGCAAGCTTCTGAAACCTAAAATGAAAAATGAGACACCCTACGGTCTCATGGACTTAATGGACACATGAAATAAGTACACAAGTTTGAAAGTTATATGAAGTGTGCCAAGACAGAATATTTGCCTGATCTGATTAGAAAAATAGTTTTTGTGTGTGTGTGTGTGTGTGAGGCGTGATTGAACAATGTAGACATAAAAACATACTCCGTCCTTTTGTTCATACAGGACATTATTCAAACTACAAAGTGTTTACTTATATTTGTGTACAATCGCAATAAAACACAACATTGTGCTTTTGTCAAACTGTAAACTACAACTGTCACCCAACCAAAATCTCTTACACACACACACACACACACACACACACATAGTTTAAAAGCAAAAAAATCTTTTGGACATTCATCATATTGCATTGGTTTTCATTTCTTGTTCTCGAACAGAGCCCTAATCTGTTTATTTTTTCAGTTACACATTCTACATTGATTAAAAAAGAAAAATCAAATGTGCTTTTATTTTAGACATAAATAAATAATCTAGCATTCAGATGAGAGTAAAGTTAGTGTTAGTTCAAATTTTAAGGAAAACAAAAATATGATCTGAAATATCGCACATTCATTTAAAATTCATTCAGGTTCAATTACCAAACATACAAATCTCAATGTAATTTAAAGCAAACAATACATTTAAAATATATGGGTTGTATGCAATTTTTTTATATATAAAAAGATATATATCCAAAAATACAAAGCCTAAACTTTAACAAGGGTTAAACAATCACTGTAACAGACACAATCACACACACACACACACACACACACGTCAAATCACTTACATTTTAGATGCAATATTGACTTTTTTTCTTTTTCAGCAGCGAAAATAGTTCAACAAAGATCACAGCAGAACCATCGAGCATCTCACAGCAACGTGTTTTCTCATTACTGAATGATTCAGCATTTTGAACAAATCGGTTGACTCAAAGATTCAACGACCAATCCATAATCTGTCTCATTCATGAATGACTCAGCCGTTCGAACGAATCGTTTGAACGAATGAATCAATGACTCGCTCATTAAGACGGTCGCCTGGCGACACCTAATGACGGTTTAGTGATATGTTTAAAAGTATCATTCTTTCCAACGATTGTTAATTAACTCATATTTGAAACATAAGCTATATATATATATATATATATATATATATATATACACACACATATATATACACAAAAATAAAATAAACACATTTGAAGCGTGTTTGCTTACTAAATTGTGAGCTGAACGAAAGTTGCAGCAAATATCAGCAACAGGAGTCAAATTTCATTAATCACGAGAGTGAAGAGCTGACTGAAAAGATGATGACGGAATAGGCTATTTTATGTAAAAGCGCCTATTTAAGCGAATCTATCATTATACTCTTTTGTTGTTGTGTTTTCCGTGAAAAATAATAGACTATTGAACTCACAATTCAAGCACGCGCTCTGCACGCGCCACCATTATCAATGTCCGTGTGGACGTCCGCGATCGAACAGTGGAAACATTGGCTACTCCGTCATTTTATTCAAGAAGATCATTCAAACTGCAAAGTGTTTACTTATTTTTGGATACTCGCAATCAAACACAACATTGTGATTTTGTAAAATACATTCAAGAAATCCGCCCCCGAAATGGGGCTTCTTTTAAAATGAAACAAAAATGCTCACAGCTGCACGTCTTGTGGAGACGTCCGTTACTTTCGCTTTCAAGTTAGCGATTTTAAAGCCCCCAGCGGAGTCACGGTGGGAAAATATTCCCATAGTAGCATCAATTGGCCTACCTGATTTTGAACACAAGAGGGCAGTAAAGCACTATGAATGATTTTTATTTATTTTTTTTGGCTAAACAACCATTCTGGCTGTTTTTAAACTTAAACATAAATCTTAAATTGAAAAAAAGGAATACAATGGGTTTACTTCTAATATTAGTATAATTTTATAGAAAAATAAATGGTGTATAATTACATTTTAGAAAGATATGAGACATTTCCTGATTCTTTTTTTGACATAATCCCTCGCCATAGCAAAACCGTTTGAGATATTCAATATCCGTTCACAATTTAGCATCTTTAATGTATTTTCATCAAGTTGAAAAAGTTTTGTAACTGTAGATGAAACTAACCCCCCCCCCCCCCCACACACACACTTTTGTCACAAAAGGTGGCGCTACTGAGCCCCTGCACCACGCCCGTTTCTGAAACTTTGCACATGTCTACTGGCTAATAAATGTGATCTGTCTGTCAAGTTTCATGCAATTTTAAGCAATTTCAGGCATGCTAAGAGTCTCAAAAGCATCCAAAAAGAATATTAAAGTTTGATGCGTTGCCATGGCAACAGTATCTAAGATTTCAATAATCCTTTCACAGGTCTACATCTGCCGTGTATTTACATTATACACATAAAGTTTGAAGCAAATTGGGTAAAAATAAGAGGGTGATTTCAAAGCCTTTAGGAAGTGACACACTTCCTGCTGCCAGTTGGTGGCGCTATAACTTTGACTCACAATAGTCACATCCATGTGATCGGACTCTTACAGCGAACACACTGCTGAAGTTTCATCAAGATCAGTTAATGTATGCAGAAGTTATAACACACTTCCTGTTTCCTTTATTCGCCATAAATTCGTTTCCTCGCCACAGCCAAACCGTTCGAGATATCAAAAATCCCCTGGCAACTTTTCATCCTCAATGTCTTGACTTCATGCTGACCGAGTTTCGTGGCGATTGGTTGAATTCTCTAGGAGGAGTATATCGAATTCCAGGGGCATACGCTTCCAAACAAACCATAATAGCCGACTTCCTGTTGGGCTGGGGTAAAAAGTAAAAGTACAAAGGATATATGAATCGATGAGATCTATATGTGTACCGAGTTTCATATTATTACATTCAAGCGTGTTTGATTTATGGACCAAGTTTTCGGACCCCGTTCCAGGGGGCGCTGTCGAGCCCCCCTGCCACGCCCGGGTACCAGCTTCAGCCCGGCCCTGATGGCCACGGGTTCTGACCCGTGTGCAAAGTTTCAAGAGTTTTTGAGCACGTTAAGGGCCCCCAAAGTGCGCTGAGAGTCTCAAAAGTATCCAAAAAGAATATTAAAGTTTGATGCGTTGTCACGGCAACAGCATCTAAGATATCAACAATCCTTTCACAGGTCTAAATCTGGCGTGTGTCTACATTATACACATCAAGTTTGAAGCAAATCGGGTAAAGCCTGTTTGATTTATGGACCAAGTTTTCGGACCCCATTCCAGGGGGCGCTGTCGAGCCCCCCTGCCACGCCCGGGTACCAGCTTCAGCCCGGCCCTGATGGCCGCGGTTTCTGACCCGTGTGCAAAGTTTCAAGAGTTTTTGAGCACGTTAAGGGCCCCAAAAGTGCGCTAAGAATCTCAAAAGTATCCAAAAAGAATATTAAAGTTTGATGCGTTGTCACGGCAACAGCATCTAAGATATCAACAATCCTTTCACAGGTCTACATCTGGCTTGTGTCTACATTATACACATCAAGTTTGAAGCAAATAGGGTAAAGCGTGTTGGATATATGGACCAAATTGTCTGACCCGTTCAAGGGGGCGCTGTCGAGCCCCCCTGCCACGCCCGGGTACCAGCTTCAGCCTGGCCCTGATGGCCGCGGGTTTTGTCCCGTGTGCAAAGTTTCAAGAGTTTTCGAGCACGTTAAGAACCCCAAAAGTGCCCGAAAGCATAAAAAAGCATGAAAAAGCTTAAAAAAAGGAATATTAATGTTTGATGCATTGCCATGGCAACAGTATCTAAGATATCAATAATCCTTTCACAGGTCTACATCTGGCGTGTGTCTACATTATGCACATGAAGTTTGAAGCAAATCGGGTAAAAATAAGAGGGTGATTTAAAAGCATTTTGAAAGTGACACACTTCCTGCTTCCAGTTGGTGGCGCTATAACTTTGACTCACAATAGTCACATCCATGTGATCGGGCTCTTACAACGAACACACTGCTGAAGTTTCATCAAGATTAGTTAATGTATCCAGTAGTTATAACACACTTCCTGTTTCACGTTTCTCGCCATAATTTCGTTTACTCGCCACGGCCAAACCGTTCGAGATATCAAAAATCCCCTGGCAATTTTTCATCCTCAGTGTCTTGACTTCATGCTGACCGAGTTTCGTGCCGTGTGTTTGAATTCTCTAGGAGGAGTATTTCACATTCCATTGCATGTGTTTTCCAAACAACCCTTAATAGCCGACTTCCTGTTGGGCTGGGGTAAAAAGTAAGAGCATGAAGTATATATGAACCGATGAGATCTATATGTGTACTGAGTTTCATATTATTACATGCAAGCGTGTTTGATTTATGGACCAAGTGTTCAAACCCCGTTCCAGGGGGCGCTGTCGAGCCCCCCTGCCACGCCCGGGTACCAGCTTCAGCCCGGCCCTGATGGCCGCGGGTTCTGAGATGTGTGCAAAGTTTCAAGAGTTTTCGAGCACGTTAAGGCCCCCAAAAGTGCCCAAAAGGTAGTAAAATAATAATAATAATAATAATAATAATAATAATAATAATAATAATAATAAATAATAATCCTTAGGAAAACAATAGGGCCTTCGCCTTTTCAAGGCTTGGGCCCTAATAATCCTAAGGAAAACAATAGGGCCTTCGCCTTTTCAAGGCTTGGGCCCTAATAATAAATAATAATCCTTAGGAAAACAATAGGGCCTTCGCCTTTTCAAGGCTTGGGCCCTAATAATAATCCTTAGGAAAACAATAGGGCCTTCGCCTTTTCAAGGCTTGGGCCCTAATAATCCTTAGGAAAACAATAGGGCCTTCGCCTTTTCAAGGCTTGGGCCCTAATAATAATAAATAATAATCCTAAGGAAAACAATAGGGCCTTCGCCTTTTCAAGGCTTGGGCCCTAATAAATAATAATCCTAAGGAAAACAATAGGGCCTTCGCCTTTTCAAGGCTTGGGCCCTAATAATAATAAATAATAATCCTTAGGAAAACAATAGGGCCTTCGCCTTTTCAAGGCTTGGGCCCTAATAAATAATAATCCTAAGGAAAACAATAGGGCCTTCGCCTTTTCAAGGCTTGGGCCCTAAATATAGCTGCGAGCAGCGATTACGGGCCCAAGCCGGTGGCACCGCAACCCCGGTGCCTTTAATTACCTAAAGGCACCGGAGTGGCGGTGCCGCCGGCTTTGGCCCTTCATCGCTGCTCGCAGCTATATTTATATATATATATATATATATATATATATATATATATATATATATATATATATATATATAAACAAGCCGGTGGCACCGCCACCCCGGTGCCTTTAGGGTTACTGTGCGTGACGGGCAATAACGTAACCCCGCTTTGACCTTTGAGAAGATGTGTGCTGTAGAGCTTGCATCAGTGTGGGCTCTGCAAAAGTGTGCATTGAGGGCACATATCAACCACAAAGTATGCGTGAGCAACCTTCTGAAACCTAAAATGAAAAATGAGACACCCTACGGTCTCATGGACTTAATGGACACATGAAATAAGTACACAAGTTTGAAAGTTATATGAAGTGTGCCAAGACAGAATATTTGCCTGATCTGATTAGAAAAATAGTTTTTGTGTGTGTGTGTGTGTGTGAGGCGTGATTGAACAATGTAGACATAAAAACATACTCCGTCCTTTTGTTCATACAGGACATTATTCAAACTACAAAGTGTTTACTTATATTTGTGTACAATCGCAATAAAACACAACATTGTGCTTTTGTCAAACTGTAAACTACAACTGTCACCCAACCAAAATCTCTTACACACACACACACACACACACACACATAGTTTAAAAGCAAAAAAATCTTTTGGACATTCATCATATTGCATTGGTTTTAATTTCTTGTTCTCGAACAGAGCCCTAATCTGTTTATTTTTTCAGTTACACATTCTACATTGATTAAAAAAGAAAAATCAAATGTGCTTTTATTTTAGACATAAATAAATAATCTATCATTCAGATGAGAGTAAAGTTAGTGTTAGTTAAAATTTTAAGGAAAACAAAAATATGATCTGAAATATCGCACATTCATTTAAAATTCATTCAGGTTCAATTACCAAACATACAAATCTCAATGTAATTTAAAGCAAACAATACATTTAAAATATATGGGTTGTATGCAATTTTTTTATATATAAAAAGATATATATCCAAAAATACAAAGCCTAAACTTTAACAAGGGTTAAACAATCACTGTAACAGACACAATCACACACACACACACACACACACACACACACACGTCAAATCACTTACATTTTAGATGCAATATTGACTTTTTTTCTGTTTCAGCAGCGAAAATAGTTCAACAAAGATCACAGCAGAACCATCGAGCATCTCACAGCAACGCGTTCTCATTACTGAATGATTCAGCATTTTGAACAAATCGGTTGACTCAAAGATTCAACGACCAATCCATAATCTGTCTCATTCATGAATGACTCAGCCGTTCGAACGAATCGTTTGAACGAATGAATCAATGACTCGCTCATTAAGACGGTCGCCTGGCGACACCTAATGACGGTTTAGTGATATGTTTAAAAGTATCATTCTTTCCAACGATTGTTAATTAACTCATATTTGAAACATAAGCTATATATATATATATATATATATATATATATATATATATATATATATATACACATATATACACAAAAATAAAATAAACACATTTGAAGCGTGTTTGCTTACTAAATTGTGAGCTGAACGAAAGTTGCAGCAAATATCAGCAACAGGAGTCAAATTTCATTAATCACGAGAGTGAAGAGCTGACTGAAAAGATGATGACGGAATAGGCATTTTATGTAAAAGCGCCTATTTAAGCGAATCTATCATTATACTCTTTTGTTGTTGTGTTTTCCGTGAAAAATAATAGACTATTGAACTCACAATTCAAGCACGCGCTCTGCACGCGCCACCATTATCAATGTCCGTGTGGACGTCCGCGATCGAACAGTGGAAACATTGGCTACTCCGTCATTTTATTCAAGAAGATCATTCAAACTGCAAAGTGTTTACTTATTTTTGGATACTCGCAATCAAACACAACATTGTGATTTTGTAAAATACATTCAAGAAATCCGCCCCCGAAATGGGGCTTCTTTTAAAATGAAACAAAAATGCTCACAGCTGCACGTCTTGTGGAGACGTCCGTTACTTTCGCTTTCAAGTTAGCGATTTTAAAGCCCCCAGCGGAGTCACGGTGGGAAAATATTCCCATAGTAGCATCAATTGGCCTACCTGATTTTGAACACAAGAGGGCAGTAAAGCACTATGAATGATTTTTATTTTTTTTTATTTTTTTGGCTAAACAACCATTCTGGCTGTTTTTAAACTTAAACATAAATCTTAAATTGAAAAAAAGGAATACAATGGGTTTACTTCTAATATTAGTATAATTTTATAGAAAAATAAATGGTGTATAATTACATTTTAGAAAGATATGAGACATTTCCTGATTCTTTTTTTGACATAATCCCTCGCCATAGCAAAACCGTTTGAGATATTCAATATCCGTTCACAATTTAGCATCTTTAATGTATTTTCATCAAGTTGAAAAAGTTTTGTAACTGTAGATGAAACTAACCCCCCCCCCCACACACACTTTTGCCACAAAAGGTGGCGCTACTGAGCCCCTGCACCACGCCCGTTTCTGAAACTTTGCACATGTCTACTGGCTAATAAATGTGATCTGTCTGTCAAGTTTCATGCAATTTTAAGCAATTTCAGGCATGCTAAGAGTCTCAAAAGCATCCAAAAAGAATATTAAAGTTTGATGCGTTGCCATGGCAACAGTATCTAAGATATCAATAATCCTTTCACAGGTCTACATCTGCCGTGTATTTACATTATACACATCAAGTTTGAAGCAAATCGGGTAAAAATAAGAGGGTGATTTCAAAGTATTTTGAAAGTGACACACTTCATGCTGCCAGTTGGTGGCGCTATAACTTTGACTCACAATAGTCACATCCATGTGATCGGCCTCTCACAGCGAACACACTGTTGAAGTTTCATCAAGATCAGTTAATGTATGCAGAAGTTATAACACACTTCCTGTTTCCATTATTCGCCATAAATTCGTTTCCTCGTCACGGCCAAACCGTTCGAGATATCAGAAATCCCCTGGCAATTTTTCATCCTCAATGTCTTGACATCATGCTGACCGAGTTTCGTTGCGATTGGTTGAATTCTCTAGGAGGAGTATATCGAATTCCAGGGGCATACGCTTCCAAACAAACCATAATAGCCGACTTCCTGTTGGGCTGGGGTAAAAAGTAAAAGTACAAAGGATATATGAATCGATGAGATCTATATGTGTACCGAGTTTCATATTATTACATTCAAGCGTGTTTGATTTATGGACCAAGTTTTCGGACCCCGTTCCAGGGGGCACTGTCGAGCCCCCCTGCCACGCCCGGGTACCAGCTTCAGCCCGGCCCTGATGGCCACGGGTTCTGACCCGTGTGCAAAGTTTCAAGAGTTTTTGAGCACGTTAAGGGCCCCCAAAGTGCGCTGAGAGTCTCAAAAGTATCCAAAAAGAATATTAAAGTTTGATGCGTTGTCACGGCAACAGCATCTAAGATATCAACAATCCTTTCACAGGTCTAAATCTGGCGTGTGTCTACATTATACACATCAAGTTTGAAGCAAATCGGGTAAAGCCTGTTTGATTTATGGACCAAGTTTTCGGACCCCATTCCAGGGGGCGCTGTCGAGCCCCCCTGCCACGCCCGGGTACCAGCTTCAGCCCGGCCCTGATGGCCGCGGTTTCTGACCCGTGTGCAAAGTTTCAAGAGTTTTTGAGCATGTTAAGGGCCCCAAAAGTGCGCTAAGAATCTCAAAAGTATCCAAAAAGAATATTAAAGTTTGATGCGTTGTCACGGCAACAGCATCTAAGATATCAACAATCCTTTCACAGGTCTACATCTGGCTTGTGTCTACATTATACACATCAAGTTTGAAGCAAATAGGGTAAAGCGTGTTGGATATATGGACCAAATTGTCTGACCCGTTCAAGGGGGCGCTGTCGAGCCCCCCTGCCACGCCCGGGTACCAGCTTCAGCCTGGCCCTGATGGCCGCGGGTTTTGTCCCGTGTGCAAAGTTTCAAGAGTTTTTGAGCACGTTAAGAACCCCAAAAGTGCCCGAAAGCATAAAAAAGCATGAAAAAGCTTAAAAAAAGGAATATTAATGTTTGATGCATTGCCATGGCAACAGTATCTAAGATATCAATAATCCTTTCACAGGTCTACATCTGGCGTGTGTCTACATTATGCACATGAAGTTTGAAGCAAATCGGGTAAAAATAAGAGGGTGATTTAAAAGCATTTTGAAAGTGACACACTTCCTGCTTCCAGTTGGTGGCGCTATAACTTTGACTCACAATAGTCACATCCATGTGATCGGGCTCTTACAACGAACACACTGCTGAAGTTTCATCGAGATTAGTTAATGTATGCAGTAGTTATAACACACTTCCTGTTTCACGTTTCTCGCCATAATTTCGTTTACTCGCCACGGCCAAACCGTTCGAGATATCAAAAATCCCCTGGCAATTTTTCATCCTCAGTGTCTTGACTTCATGCTGACCGAGTTTCGTGCCGTGTGTTTGAATTCTCTAGGAGGAGTATTTCACATTCCATTGCATGTGTTTTCCAAACAACCCTTAATAGCCGACTTCCTGTTGGGCTGGGGTAAAAAGTAAGAGCATGAAGTATATATGAACCGATGAGATCTATATGTGTACTGAGTTTCATATTATTACATGCAAGCGTGTTTGATTTATGGACCAAGTGTTCAAACCCCGTTCCAGGGGGCGCTGTCGAGCCCCCCTGCCACGCCCGGGTACCAGCTTCAGCCCGGCCCTGATGGCCGCGGGTTCTGAGATGTGTGCAAAGTTTCAAGAGTTTTCGAGCACGTTAAGGCCCCCAAAAGTGCCCAAAAGGTAGTAAAATAATAATAATAATAATAATAATAATAATAATAATAATAATAATAATAAATAATAATCCTTAGGAAAACAATAGGGCCTTCGCCTTTTCAAGGCTTGGGCCCTAATAATCCTTAGGAAAACAATAGGGCCTTCGCCTTTTCAAGGCTTGGGCCCTAATAATAATAATAAATAAATATAGCTGCGAGCAGCGATTACGGGCCCAAGCCGGTGGCACCGCAACCCCGGTGCCTTTAATTACCTAAAGGCACCGGAGTGGCGGTGCCGCCGGCTTTGGCCCTTCATCGCTGCTCGCAGCTATATTTATATATATATATATATATATATATATATATATAAACAAGCCGGTGGCACCGCCACCCCGGTGCCTTTAGGGTTACTGTGCGTGACGGGCAATAACGTAACCCCGCTTTGACCTTTGAGAAGATGTGTGCTGTAGAGCTTGCATCAGTGTGGGCTCTGCAAAAGTGTGCATTGAGGGCACATATCAACCACAAAGTATGCGTGAGCAACCTTCTGAAACCTAAAATGAAAAATGAGACACCCTACGGTCTCATGGACTTAATGGACACATGAAATAAGTACACAAGTTTGAAAGTTATATGAAGTGTGCCAAGACAGAATATTTGCCTGATCTGATTAGAAAAATAGTTTTTGTGTGTGTGTGTGTGTGTGTGTGAGGCGTGATTGAACAATGTAGACATAAAAACATACTCCGTCCTTTTGTTCATACAGGACATTATTCAAACTACAAAGTGTTTACTTATATTTGTGTACAATCGCAATAAAACACAACATTGTGCTTTTGTCAAACTGTAAACTACAACTGTCACCCAACCAAAATCTCTTACACACACACACACACACACACATAGTTTAAAAGCAAAAAAATCTTTTGGACATTCATCATATTGCATTGGTTTTCATTTCTTGTTCTCGAACAGAGCCCTAATCTGTTTATTTTTTCAGTTACACATTCTACATTGATTAAAAAAGAAAAATCAAATGTGTTTTTATTTTATACATAAATAAATAATCTAGCATTCAGATGAGAGTAAAGTTAGTGTTAGTTCAAATTTTAAGGAAAACAAAAATATGATCTGAAATATCGCACATTCATTTAAAATTCATTCAGGTTCAATTACCAAACATACAAATCTCAATGTAATTTAAAGCAAACAATACATTTAAAATATATGGGTTGTATGCAATTTTTTTATATATAAAAAGATATATATCCAAAAATACAAAGCCTAAACTTTAACAAGGGTTAAACAATCACTGTAACAGACACAATCACACACACACACACACGTCAAATCACTTACATTTTAGATGCAATATTGACTTTTTTTCTGTTTCAGCAGCGAAAATAGTTCAACAAAGATCACAGCAGAACCATCGAGCATCTCACAGCAACGCGTTCTCATTACTGAATGATTCAGCATTTTGAACAAATCGGTTGACTCAAAGATTCAACGACCAATCCATAATCTGTCTCATTCATGAATGACTCAGCCGTTCGAACGAATCGTTTGAACGAATGAATCAATGACTCGCTCATTAAGACGGTCGCCTGGCGACACCTAATGACGGTTTAGTGATATGTTTAAAAGTATCATTCTTTCCAACGATTGTTAATTAACTCATATTTGAAACATAAGCTATATATATATATATATATATATATATATATATATATATATATATATATATATATATATATATATATACACACATATATATACACAAAAATAAAATAAACACATTTGAAGCGTGTTTGCTTACTAAATTGTGAGCTGAACGAAAGTTGCAGCAAATATCAGCAACAGGAGTCAAATTTCATTAATCACGAGAGTGAAGAGCTGACTGAAAAGATGATGACGGAATAGGCTATTTTATGTAAAAGCGCCTATTTAAGCGAATCTATCATTATACTCTTTTGTTGTTGTGTTTTCCGTGAAAAATAATAGACTATTGAACTCACAATTCAAGCACGCGCTCTGCACGCGCCACCATTATCAATGTCCGTGTGGACGTCCGCGATCGAACAGTGGAAACATTGGCTACTCCGTCATTTTATTCAAGAAGATCATTCAAACTGCAAAGTGTTTACTTATTTTTGGATACTCGCAATCAAACACAACATTGTGATTTTGTAAAATACATTCAAGAAATCCGCCCCCGAAATGGGGCTTCTTTTAAAATGAAACAAAAATGCTCACAGCTGCACGTCTTGTGGAGACGTCCGTTACTTTCGCTTTCAAGTTAGCGATTTTAAAGCCCCCAGCGGAGTCACGGTGGGAAAATATTCCCATAGTAGCATCAATTGGCCTACCTGATTTTGAACACAAGAGGGCAGTAAAGCACTATGAATGATTTTTATTTTTTTTATTTTTTTGGCTAAACAACCATTCTGGCTGTTTTTAAACTTAAACATAAATCTTAAATTGAAAAAAAGGAATACAATGGGTTTACTTCTAATATTAGTATAATTTTATAGAAAAATAAATGGTGTATAATTACATTTTAGAAAGATATGAGACATTTCCTGATTCTTTTTTTGACATAATCCCTCGCCATAGCAAAACCGTTTGAGATATTCAATATCCGTTCACAATTTAGCATCTTTAATGTATTTTCATCAAGTTGAAAAAGTTTTGTAACTGTAGATGAAACTAACCCCCCCCCCCACACACACTTTTGTCACAAAAGGTGGCGCTACTGAGCCCCTGCACCACGCCCGTTTCTGAAACTTTGCACATGTCTACTGGCTAATAAATGTGATCTGTCTGTCAAGTTTCATGCAATTTTAAGCAATTTCAGGCATGCTAAGAGTCTCAAAAGCATCCAAAAAGAATATTAAAGTTTGATGCGTTGCCATGGCAACAGTATCTAAGATATCAATAATCCTTTCACAGGTCTACATCTGCCGTGTATTTACATTATACACATCAAGTTTGAAGCAAATCGGGTAAAAATAAGAGGGTGATTTCAAAGTATTTTGAAAGTGACACACTTCCTGCTGCCAGTTGGTGGCGCTATAACTTTGACTCACAATAGTCACATCCATGTGATCGGCCTCTCACAGCGAACACACTGTTGAAGTTTCATCAAGATCAGTTAATGTATGCAGAAGTTATAACACACTTCCTGTTTCCATTATTCGCCATAAATTCGTTTCCTCGTCACGGCCAAACCGTTCGAGATATCAAAAATCCCCTGGCAATTTTTCATCCTCAATGTCTTGACATCATGCTGACCGAGTTTCGTTGCGATTGGTTGAATTCTCTAGGAGGAGTATATCGAATTCCAGGGGCATACGCTTCCAAACAAACCATAATAGCCGACTTCCTGTTGGGCTGGGGTAAAAAGTAAAAGTACAAAGGATATATGAATCGATGAGATCTATATGTGTACCGAGTTTCATATTATTACATTCAAGCGTGTTTGATTTATGGACCAAGTTTTCGGACCCCGTTCCAGGGGGCACTGTCGAGCCCCCCTGCCACGCCCGGGTACCAGCTTCAGCCCGGCCCTGATGGCCACGGGTTCTGACCCGTGTGCAAAGTTTCAAGAGTTTTTGAGCACGTTAAGGGCCCCCAAAGTGCGCTGAGAGTCTCAAAAGTATCCAAAAAGAATATTAAAGTTTGATGCGTTGTCACGGCAACAGCATCTAAGATATCAACAATCCTTTCACAGGTCTAAATCTGGCGTGTGTCTACATTATACACATCAAGTTTGAAGCAAATAGGGTAAAGCCTGTTTGATTTATGGACCAAGTTTTCGGACCCCATTCCAGGGGGCGCTGTCGAGCCCCCCTGCCACGCCCGGGTACCAGCTTCAGCCCGGCCCTGATGGCCGCGGTTTCTGACCCGTGTGCAAAGTTTCAAGAGTTTTTGAGCACGTTAAGGGCCCCAAAAGTGCGCTAAGAATCTCAAAAGTATCCAAAAAGAATATTAAAGTTTGATGCGTTGTCACGGCAACAGCATCTAAGATATCAACAATCCTTTCACAGGTCTACATCTGGCTTGTGTCTACATTATACACATCAAGTTTGAAGCAAATAGGGTAAAGCGTGTTGGATATATGGACCAAATTGTCTGACCCGTTCAAGGGGGCGCTGTCGAGCCCCCCTGCCACGCCCGGGTACCAGCTTCAGCCTGGCCCTGATGGCCGCGGGTTTTGTCCCGTGTGCAAAGTTTCAAGAGTTTTCGAGCACGTTAAGAACCCCAAAAGTGCCCGAAAGCATAAAAAAGCATGAAAAAGCTTAAAAAAAGGAATATTAATGTTTGATGCATTGCCATGGCAACAGTATCTAAGATATCAATAATCCTTTCACAGGTCTACATCTGGCGTGTGTCTACATTATGCACATGAAGTTTGAAGCAAATCGGGTAAAAATAAGAGGGTGATTTAAAAGCATTTTGAAAGTGACACACTTCCTGCTTCCAGTTGGTGGCGCTATAACTTTGACTCACAATAGTCACATCCATGTGATCGGGCTCTTACAACGAACACACTGCTGAAGTTTCATCAAGATTAGTTAATGTATGCAGTAGTTATAACACACTTCCTGTTTCACGTTTCTCGCCATAATTTCGTTTACTCGCCACGGCCAAACCGTTCGAGATATCAAAAATCCCCTGGCAATTTTTCATCCTCAGTGTCTTGACTTCATGCTGACCGAGTTTCGTGCCGTGTGTTTGAATTCTCTAGGAGGAGTATTTCACATTCCATTGCATGTGTTTTCCAAACAACCCTTAATAGCCGACTTCCTGTTGGGCTGGGGTAAAAAGTAAGAGCATGAAGTATATATGAACCGATGAGATCTATATGTGTACTGAGTTTCATATTATTACATGCAAGCGTGTTTGATTTATGGACCAAGTGTTCAAACCCCGTTCCAGGGGGCGCTGTCGAGCCCCCCTGCCACGCCCGGGTACCAGCTTCAGCCCGGCCCTGATGGCCGCGGGTTCTGAGATGTGTGCAAAGTTTCAAGAGTTTTCGAGCACGTTAAGGCCCCCAAAAGTGCCCAAAAGGTAGTAAAATAATAATAATAATAATAATAATAAATAAATATAGCTGCGAGCAGCGATTACGGGCCCAAGCCGGTGGCACCGCAACCCCGGTGCCTTTAATTACCTAAAGGCACCGGAGTGGCGGTGCCGCCGGCTTTGGCCCTTCATCGCTGCTCGCAGCTATATTTATATGCACACTTTTGCACACCGGGGTGGCGGTGCCACCGGCTTGTTTATATATATATATATATATATATATATATATATATATGAAGAGGTCTTTTCCAAAACGCGATAAACGCCATTTTTAAAAAAAATGAGTTTGTCATGTCATTTTGCTGTGCACTGAACCTATTCACTGCTCCATCAACATTTCATGCCAAATCGCTACATTTCCTTGTTTAAAATGTACTACAAGATGCAGTTTCTTTCCAAAACGCGATAAGCCCCAAACCTATTTTTAGCCTAAACGCGATAAATCCTCTCAACTAATCAGAATTCGGTGAACGTTCTACGCAATCCAACAGGGTGGCGCTCTGAACAGAGGTTTGTTTATGTTCATTTATTCCTCAAAATGAGTGAGTTTTCTAGTCGACTAGTAGTAGTTCATTTAAGTTTAATCACATATTTCTATTGATTTAATTATTTAAATATGGGAGAGAAACCATAATGACCATTTTTTTAATTGCCTATTCCGCATCTCACGCATAAAGCTTGCCACAAAGAACCGACAAAAGTAATGATTAGGCCTATGCATGAAACTTTTGAATTGTTTATTTTTTAATTAGTGTTTTCTGTCAGATATAGCTGAAAAGATAAAGTTGACTATGCTGACTCGCCATCTTCGCAGTAGTGAACGCGCCTATAGAGAGAAATGCAAACTTTGAATTAGCCTACATACGCAGAGAGTAGCCAATTTCTTTTCGTTTTTTATTGTTTTGTTTAAATGTAGACATTTCAAGCTTTTTATAGATATACTTCTCAGGATTGTGAGGCAAGTATCGCTGTGTTTCGGTTCATTTATGTGATGCTCTCCAGATCACGCGCGGGCGCTTCCGTGTCCTGATTATATGTCTGCTTATATTTGCTTATTTATTTATTATTAATCCAGTCAATTTGTTGATGAAACATTGATTAAAATGAAGATACAATTTATACAAAACGAAATTCACTTTAAAGCAAGGCTTTCTACTAAACAAAACTTAATAAGTGGTCAAAATCATGTCTGACCCATTCCAAATGTTTTCCGATATATTGGTCATCTTATGATCCTATCATACTCATCTCATGCGGTTCCCTTTTCATATAATCAACATAGATGAAAAAAAAAAATAACATTAGCCTATATTATTAAACATAAATATGAAACGTATGTTTAAGTTTTTTTTTAAACTTAGCCTATATGTAAGCGTCACGCCGCTCCGCTTTGTTCACATGCTGTGTAGCCTATACAAGCATGTGTGTGTGTGTGTGTGGTGGAGGGGTGCCCATCACTACTTTTGAATATCGTTATCATTATTAAATATTTTTAATAATTTGTTTTTTTTACGCATATGTAGTGGACAAATTGGTCCTACTTGTTACAGGTTTGACACTTTACTAAAAATGACTCTGAATGTATTACTAAATAACTTATTGAATAGCTATTGATATCATTACTATTTTCAGGTTCTGCACCAAATGACTTTTAGCCTAAATGTGTTACTAAATTTAATTTATAGTATGAGCCCCTGATTATATGTTACATGCTCTCGTTTTTTTTTTTTTAAGACAAACCATACAGTTTTGGAAAAAAATTATGGATTTATAGCGTTTTGGAAAAAAAATAAATTAACTTTTAATTTATCATAAACAATATTGTTGTTTGATTTAATAATCATTGTTCAACATGTTCAGACTGAGCCAATAAAACATTTTAACAGGATAAATTGAATATTCACAAAATGTGTGGGTCTAGGTAAAAAATGTAATTTTCCTGAAAACTATTGAAATGGATTTATAGCGTTTTGGAAAAGACCTCTTCATATATATATATATATATATATATATATATATATATATATATATATATATATATATATATAAACAAGCCGGTGGCACCGCCACCCCGGTGCCTTTAGGGTTACTGTGCGTAACGGGCAATAACGTAACCCCGCTTTGACCTTTGAGAAGATGTGTGCTGTAGAGCTTGCATCAGTGTGGGCTCTGCAAAAGTGTGCATTGAGGGCACATATCAACCACAAAGTATGCGTGAGCAACCTTCTGAAACCTAAAATGAAAAATGAGACACCCTACGGTCTCATGGACTTAATGGAAACATGAAATAAGTACACAAGTTTGAAAGTTATATGAAGTGTGCCAAGACAGAATATTTGCCTGATCTGATTAGAAAAATAGTTTTTGTGTGTGTGTGTGTGAGGCGTGATTGAACAATGTAGACATAAAAACATACTCCGTCCTTTTGTTCATACAGGACATTATTCAAACTACAAAGTGTTTACTTATATTTGTGTACAATCGCAATAAAACACAACATTGTGCTTTTGTCAAACTGTAAACTACAACTGTCACCCAACCAAAATCTCTTACACACACACACACACACACACACACACACACACACACAGACACACATAGTTTAAAAGCAAAAAAATCTTTTGGACATTCATCATATTGCATTGGTTTTCATTTCTTGTTCTCGAACAGAGCCCTAATCTGTTTATTTTTTCAGTTACACATTCTACATTGATTAAAAAAGAAAAATCAAATGTGCTTTTATTTTAGACATAAATAAATAATCTATCATTCAGATGAGAGTAAAGTTAGTGTTAGTTCAAATTTTAAGGAAAACAAAAATATGATCTGAAATATCGCACATTCATTTAAAATTCATTCAGGTTCAATTACCAAACATACAAATCTCAATGTAATTTAAAGCAAACAATACATTTAAAATATATGGGTTGTATGCAATTTTTTTATATATAAAAAGATATATATCCAAAAATACAAAGCCTAAACTTTAACAAGGGTTAAACAATCACTGTAACAGACACAATCACACACACACACACACACACACACACACGTCAAATCACTTACATTTTAGATGCAATATTGACTTTTTTTCTGTTTCAGCAGCGAAAATAGTTCGACAAAGATCACAGCAGAACCATCGAGCATCTCACAGCAACGCGTTCTCATTACTGAATGATTCAGCATTTTGAACAAATCGGTTGACTCAAAGATTCAACGACCAATCCATAATCTGTCTCATTCATGAATGACTCAGCCGTTCGAACGAATCGTTTGAACGAATGAATCAATGACTCGCTCATTAAGACGGTCGCCTGGCGACACCTAATGACGGTTTAGTGATATGTTTAAAAGTATCATTCTTTCCAACGATTGTTAATTAACTCATATTTGAAACATAAGCTATATATATATATATATATAATATATATATATATATATACACACATATATGTACACAAAAATAAAATAAACACATTTGAAGCGTGTTTGCTTACTAAATTGTGAGCTGAACGAAAGTTGCAGCAAATATCAGCAACAGGAGTCAAATTTCATTAATCACGAGAGTGAAGAGCTGACTGAAAAGATGATGACGGAATAGGCTATTTTATGTAAAAGCGCCTATTTAAGCGAATCTATCATTATACTCTTTTGTTGTTGTGTTTTCCGTGAAAAATAATAGACTATTGAACTCACAATTCAAGCACGCGCTCTGCACGCGCCACCATTATCAATGTCCGTGTGGACGTCCGCGATCGAACAGTGGAAACATTGGCTACTCCGTCATTTTATTCAAGAAGATCATTCAAACTGCAAAGTGTTTACTAATTTTTGGATACTCGCAATCAAACACAACATTGTGATTTTGTAAAATACATTCAAGAAATCCGCCCCCGAAATGGGGCTTCTTTTAAAATGAAACGAAAATGCTCACAGCTGCACGTCTTGTGGAGACGTCCGTTACTTTCGCTTTCAAGTTAGCGATTTTAAAGCCCCCAGCGGAGTCACGGTGGGAAAATATTCCCATAGTAGCATCAATTGGCCTACCTGATTTTGAACACAAGAGGGCAGTAAAGCACTATGAATGATTTTTTTTTTTTTTTTTTTTTTGGCTAAACAACCATTCTGGCTGTTTTTAAACTTAAACATAAATCTTAAATTGAAAAAAAGGAAGACAATGGGTTTAGTTCTAATATTAGTATAATTTTATAGAAAAATAAATGGTGTATAATTACATTTTAGAAAGATATGAGACATTTCCTGATTCTTTTTTTGACATAATCCCTCGCCATAGCAAAACCGTTTGAGATATTCAATATCCGTTCACAATTTAGCATCTTTAAAGTATTTTCATCAAGTTGAAAAAGTTTTGTAACTGTAGATGAAACTAACCCCCCCCCACACACACACTTTTGTCACAAAAGGTGGCGCTACTGAGCCCCTGCACCACGCCCGTTTCTGAAACTTTGCACATGTCTACTGGCTAATAAATGTGATCTGTCTGTCAAGTTTCATGCAATTTTAAGCAATTTCAGGCATGCTAAGAGTCTCAAAAGCATCCAAAAAGAATATTAAAGTTTGATGCGTTGTCACGGCAACAGTATCTAAGATATCAATAATCCTTTCACAGGTCTACATCTGGCGTGTGTCTACATTATACACATAAAGTTTGAAGCAAATCGGGTAAAAATAAGAGGGTGATTTAAAAGCATTTTGAAAGTTACACACTTCCTGCTGCCAGTTGGTGGCGCTATAACTTTGACTCACAATAGTCACATCCATGTGATCGGCCTCTTACAGCGAACACACTGCTAAAGTTTCATCAAGATCAGTTACTGTATGCTGAAGTTATAACACACTTCCTGTTTCACGTTTCTCGCCATAAATTCGTTTCCTCGCCACGGCCAAACCGTTCGAGATATCAAAAATCCCCTGGCAATTTTTCATGCTCAATGTCTTGACTTCATGCTGACCGAGTTTCGTGGCGATTGGTTGAATTCTCTAGGAGGAGTATATCGAATTCCAGGGGCATACGCTTCCAAACAAACCATAATAGCCGACTTCCTGTTGGGCTGGGGTAAAAAGTAAAAGTACAAAGGATATATGAATCGATGAGATCTATATGTGTACCGAGTTTCATATTATTACATTCAAGCGTGTTTGATTTATGGACCAAGTTTTCGGACCCCGTTCCAGGGGGCGCTGTCGAGCCCCCCTGCCACGCCCGGGTACCAGCTTCAGCCCGGCCCTGATGGCCACGGGTTCTGACCCGTGTGCAAAGTTTCAAGAGTTTTTGAGCACGTTAAGGGCCCCCAAAGTGCGCTGAGAGTCTCAAAAGTATCCAAAAAGAATATTAAAGTTTGATGCGTTGTCACGGCAACAGCATCTAAGATATCAACAATCCTTTCACAGGTCTAAATCTGGCGTGTGTCTACATTATACACATCAAGTTTGAAGCAAATCGGGTAAAGCCTGTTTGATTTATGGACCAAGTTTTCGGACCCCATTCCAGGGGGCGCTGTCGAGCCCCCCTGCCACGCCCGGGTACCAGCTTCAGCCCGGCCCTGATGGCCACGGTTTCTGACCCGTGTGCAAAGTTTCAAGAGTTTTTGAGCATGTTAAGGGCCCCAAAAGTGCGCTAAGAATCTCAAAAGTATCCAAAAAGAATATTAAAGTTTGATGCGTTGTCACGGCAACAGCATCTAAGATATCAACAATCCTTTCACAGGTCTACATCTGGCTTGTGTCTACATTATACACATCAAGTTTGAAGCAAATAGGGTAAAGCGTGTTGGATATATGGACCAAATTGTCTGACCCGTTCAAGGGGGCGCTGTCGAGCCCCCCTGCCACGCCCGGGTACCAGCTTCAGCCTGGCCCTGATGGCCGCGGGTTTTGTCCCGTGTGCAAAGTTTCAAGAGTTTTCGAGCACGTTAAGAACCCCAAAAGTGCCCGAAAGCATAAAAAAGCATGAAAAAGCTTAAAAAAAGGAATATTAATGTTTGATGCATTGCCATGGCAACAGTATCTAAGATATCAATAATCCTTTCACAGGTCTACATCTGGCGTGTGTCTACATTATGCACATGAAGTTTGAAGCAAATCGGGTAAAAATAAGAGGGTGATTTAAAAGCATTTTGAAAGTGACACACTTCCTGCTTCCAGTTGGTGGCGCTATAACTTTGACTCACAATAGTCACATCCATGTGATCGGGCTCTTACAACGAACACACTGCTGAAGTTTCATCGAGATTAGTTAATGTATGCAGTAGTTATAACACACTTCCTGTTTCACGTTTCTCGCCATAATTTCGTTTACTCGCCACGGCCAAACCGTTCGAGATATCAAAAATCCCCTGGCAATTTTTCATCCTCAGTGTCTTGACTTCATGCTGACCGAGTTTCGTGCCGTGTGTTTGAATTCTCTAGGAGGAGTATTTCACATTCCATTGCATGTGTTTTCCAAACAACCCTTAATAGCCGACTTCCTGTTGGGCTGGGGTAAAAAGTAAGAGCATGAAGTATATATGAACCGATGAGATCTATATGTGTACTGAGTTTCATATTATTACATGCAAGCGTGTTTGATTTATGGACCAAGTGTTCAAACCCCGTTCCAGGGGGCGCTGTCGAGCCCCCCTGCCACGCCCGGGTACCAGCTTCAGCCCGGCCCTGATGGCCGCGGGTTCTGAGATGTGTGCAAAGTTTCAAGAGTTTTCGAGCACGTTAAGGCCCCCAAAAGTGCCCAAAAGGTAGTAAAATAATAATAATAATAATAAATAATAATCCTTAGGAAAACAATAGGGCCTTCGCCTTTTCAAGGCTTGGGCCCTAATAATCCTTAGGAAAACAATAGGGCCTTCGCCTTTTCAAGGCTTGGGCCCTAATAATCCTTAGGAAAACAATAGGGCCTTCGCCTTTTCAAGGCTTGGGCCCTAATAATCCTAAGGAAAACAATAGGGCCTTCGCCTTTTCAAGGCTTGGGCCCTAATAATCCTAAGGAAAACAATAGGGCCTTCGCCTTTTCAAGGCTTGGGCCCTAATAATAATCCTAAGGAAAACAATAGGCCCTTCGCCTTTTCAAGGCTTGGGCCCTAATAAAGGGGACTTCCGGTGTGGCGATGTAGGAGAACGCAGCAGAAAGGACGGTCTCCCGATTTTTTCCTTTTCATACACACCTTTTGCAGTGAATTTCACTTTAAAACCGATTAAGCAACCAAGGAAGAGTTTACACACTAACTGGTGCATAATGAGTAACGTTAATCCTAAACAGAGAAGTGCAGCGTCGCAGTCGAAAAAGGCTAGCGTCGCTAGCAAACTAGCGAGCATGGTAGCGGCGTCATCTCAAGATGAAAATCAAGATTCGGAGGGAAACATGGACGACTCTCTGTCCATGACACAACTCATTGCTGAACTAGCGAAACAACGGGAAGTTCTTAAGGAGGACATGGCTGCCCTGATACTGAACTCTGTTAAACCTCTCCAAACATCGGTGGATGCGTTACGCGAGACTGTAAACTCCTTTCAGAGTCGTCTGACATCCACAGAAACCATCGCAGGAGAAAACTTTGAACGTCTTGTGGCTGCGGAATCTACAATCAGCTCCCTTAAGGCTCAAAACACTCTGCTACTGGATCGTCTGGACGACCTGGAGAACAGATCGTGCCGATCTAATCTACGTATCCTGAACGTACCTGAGGGGAGCGAGGATGGCAAAGACCCCACCGTATTCGTTTCAGAACTGCTGGCGGAAGCCATGGCTGAGGTATTCACGAGCCCACCACCACTGGACAGAGCGCACCGCTCTCTCGGGCCTAAGCCTATAGCGGGTAAGCCCGCGCGTGCCTTTGTGCTGTGTTTTCACCGTTATAGCGACCGGGAGCTTGCCTTCAGATGGGCCAGACAACATGAGGTGAAGTTCAAGGGAAACACGCTGAGGATCTATCCTGATTTGAGCGCCGCCCTTGCTAAAAAGCGCGCCACGTTTAACCCGGTGAAACGAGATCTGTATCAGCAGGGCATCCGATTTCGGCTGCTGTACCCCGCACGCCTCAAAGTCATGTTCAAGGGAGATAACCTCATTTTCGAGACTCCAGACGAAGCAAATGACTTTTATGAGAAACAGGTGCTTGCTCAGAAGGGAAAGTGAGATTTCGTTCTTATTAAAATGACGGGACTTTTTCATTCGAGAGACTTCTTCATAAAGTAGACATGTAACATTGTCCGTCACCAGGGGAGTGGTCGTGACTAAAGTATTCTGGAGTTTTGGGAGTTCGTTCATTTTTTTTCTTCCATATTTGCATGACCTGTTTGCGACGTGCGGGTATCTTGGACAGATTATATTCAGAGGTACTATTTTTTTTCTTTCTTTTTTTCTTTTTTTTTTTTTCTAATCTTATATGTATTTATCACTAGATGGTTAATAGGTGGTAGTACCAACAGTTCAAATGCTCTGGGATATACCCTTATATAGTATTCGTTACTTATTTTATACAGTCTTCTAAGTTCGCTGTTATGTTTGATAATCGGGAGACTTCCACAGGGAAATCTATCGCGAGACCAACGTATAATGGGGGAGTCAGCATATCGGAAGCATAATGGTACAGGGTTACAGCCTTCTTGTATAGGGAAGGGGTTGGTTGGGGATGGGAGGTTTCTTACTTTTTGTTTCATTTATTTTTTTCTGTTTGATATTTTGTTTGTTTTATATTGCCTTACTTGCTGGGTGCACATTGCAGTTTTTGGTTTAGACTTTACAACTATATACCTTGACGGAGACAACACACGGTTTAAATTTTATATCTTCTACTCTTATACGACTAATAATCTATAAACAAGAAACATATTATGGGATTCACAAAAATTATTTCATGGAACATATCGGGATGTAACCATGTAATAAAGCGTAAGAAAATCCTCACCTATCTCAAGCAAAACAAATCAGACATAGCTATGCTGCAAGAAACTCATCTAAGTGCTGAGGAATCTGAAAAATTTAAAAGGGGATGGATTGATCAGGTATACTCAAGTACGTTCAACACTAGGAGTAGGGGCGTTGCTATTTTGATTAGAAAGGGCCTAGACTTTAAAGTCCACAAAGCATATAATGACCAGGAAGGCAGGTGGATAGCCTTGGACTCTAGCTTAGAAGGACAGAAAGTTACAATTATGAATATTTATGCCCCAAATGTGATGTCTCCTGACTTCTTTAACGAAATTTGCAATATTATTAGAAATATTGGTAATCATAATATAATACTTGGTGGGGATTTCAACCAAGTCAGGAATGCACAGCTTGATAAGTCAAGCTGCAAACAGGCCATACCTGTAATGTACACAGCCGTTGATACTATGGTAGATGAGTGTGGCCTAATAGATATATGGCGTACACTTCATCCTCTAGAGAAAGATTTTACATTCTTTTCCCATCCTCATGGGTCATACTCAAGGATTGATTATATCCTAATCTCAAAACAGTTGGTGAGTCAGGTTCAATCTGCTTCAATTGGGAATATTGTTCTCTCAGATCATGCCCCAGTAGATATGGTCCTTACCACATCGAACTATAACAAAAACACAAGATGGCGCTTTAACAACTCACTATTGCAAACTGAGACCTCATGTTCCTTTATACAAGCAGCAATAGATGAATACTGGCTTTACAATGACGGCTCTGTCCCTGATCCTGGTATAACATGGGATGCCTTTAAGGCTTTCCTGAGGGGACGGCTTATCCAACACTGCTCGCTACGTAAACGCCTGGAACGTGAAAAGCTAGTTAAATTAGAAGAAAAGATTGGGACCCTGAAAAAACAACATATTAATCATCCAGACCCAGTAACTCTTAATAACTTAAACAGTTTAAAATTGGAACTAAATGACATTATACAGAAAAAAGCGGAATTTGCCCTATTTTGCACAAAACAAAATTATTATGAAAAAGGTGAGAGAGCAGGTAAATATCTAGCCCATAGAGTGAAACAGCTTAGTACTCAAAACTTAATTCCTTCTATCTTTGATGACAAAAATAAACTGACTACAGAAACCGGGGAAATTAATAAGGCTTTTAAATCTTTTTACCAGGATTTATATACATCGCAAGGAGAAGTAACTTTAGAACAGTATGACCGATTCTTCTCTTCCCTACAGATTCCATGTCTATCCACACAAGATAGCAAATCGTTAGAGAATGACATCACATTAGAAGAGATTAAGATGGCCATACAGGACCTCAAACCGGGTCGTGCCCCCGGGGAGGATGGCTTTCCCTCTGATTTTTATAAAAAGTTTTCAGAGGTGCTGGCTCCTAAATTGCTTTATGTCTTTCAGAATGCTCTGGTAAAGGGTAAGCTTCCAGAGAGTATGAGAACCAGCATAATCACTCTCATTCATAAAAAAGGGAAAGACCCTCAACAATGTACAAGCTACAGACCCATTTCACTTGGCAATGTTGATGGGAAGATATTAGCCAAAATACTTGCAAAAAGACTTGATAAACTACTACCTACTATTATACACCCTGACCAGGTTGGTTTCATCAGGGCTAGGTCTTCAGCAGACAATATGAGACGATTATTACACCTTATGTGGAGCTCTAGAAATAACACTGACCCTGTCATGGCTTTCTCCCTAGACGCAGAGAAGGCTTTTGACAGAGTTGAATGGGGCTTCTTATTTCAAACACTTAAAAGATTTGGTTTTGGACCTTTATTTACTAAATGGGTAAACTTACTGTACACTGATCCAGTGGCCTCGGTATTATGTAACGGTGTAGTGTCATCGCGGTTTGAGCTACATAGGGGCACAAAACAAGGGTGTCCCCTCTCCCCTCTTATTTTTGCACTGGTCTTAGAGCCATTAGCTATTGCAATACGTAATAATCCAAATATTAAAGGTATCATAGCAGGCCAGCAGGAGCATAAGATTCTTTTATATGCTGATGATATCCTACTTGTCTCCAGTAATCCACAATTGACAGTGCCCACAATGTGTTCTTTAATTGATGATTTTTCCCAGATTTCTGGCTATAAAATCAATTGGTCAAAGTCAGAAGTAATGCCCTTGTCTAAGAATTGCCATGGGATAACAGGGGACCAATGGCCATTTAGGCGGGTCTCATCAGGCATGGTTTATTTGGGAATTAAACTTATACCAGGATTGGAAAAAATAATGCAGACTAACTTTCAACCAATTATTCAGGATATCCAAAATTTGTTACAGAACTGGAGTAAACTTACAATGTCCATTCTGGGTCGTATTAATTTAGTTAAAATGATAATCGTACCTAAAATTAATTATCTATCATACATGCTTCCCCTTGGGATGCCTCCATCCCTTCTGAAGGAATACAATAAATATGTAGAATCCTTCATCTGGCAGGGGAAGAAACCCCTTTTTAATCGTACTAAATTTTATTCTGCTAAAGGTTCAGGTGGGCTTTCTCTTCCCAGAATTGACTGGTATCATTGGTCCTTCTCGCTCTCGCAGCTGGCTAAAAACAATATGGCTTTCAACGAAGCCCCCGCCTGGGTGCATATTGAAAAAGAACTAATTGCCCCCTTTCCAGCGGAGGCCTTCTTGACACAGCTTGCCCGATCAATACCAGACCAAAATCCAGTTCTTAAATTTACTAGGGATAGCTGGAAATTGTATCACCAACATTCAAAACAAACCCCGTGGCTAACAACTAGAGCCTCGGTGTGGCACAACACCAAATTACGAATAGATAGGAGGGCTTTCTGCTGGATGCAGTGGGCTAAAAAGGGAATATGGTATTTAGATAACCTGTATGAGGGTGAACATGTGGTCTCATTTAATCACTTGAAACAAACCTACAAACTATCGAACACTGACTTTTGGAAATACCTTCAAATAAGACATTGTCTCCATGCAACCCTTAAAAATGGTCCTGACCCACCAACAGATGTACAGCTTCTGTCTGCCGCTAACAGTCACAAAAAGGGGATGGGCTCGGCTTTCTACGCTTATATTAGAGGTGTCAATGCACCTAATTTAAATGGTCTTAAAGTGGCATGGGAAAGAGATTTAGGGGGGGTGATCAATGAAGAAACCTGGAAACAGGTTGTATCAAAATGGCATACTAATGTTCGTGAAATTCAATCCCAGTTGATAAATTACAAAATTTTGAATAGATGCTACTGGACTCCAAGCAGACTGGCTAGAATTAAACTGAGAGATAATGCACTATGCTGGCGATGTAACAAAGATATAGGAACTATGGTTCATATGTTATATGAATGTGACATGGTAGAGGAAATGTGGGAGAAAATTGTACAATTTGTTAATAACATTTTTTGTCTGTCATTATATAAGAACCCTGCCTTGTGTATGTTGGGTATTATACCAGAGGATATGCGAATATCTCGACAACAGATGCTATGGTGCCGTTTAGCTATGGGTTCGGGATGCAGAGTCATTCTGAGACATTGGAAGTCAGACACACCTTCTTCATATGATGAATGGTTGGAACTTATGTCAAATATCGCTAGTTATGAACGTGTGATATATAGAGCCTCGGGACGTCATAATTTGTTTATGAAAGTATGGGGTCCCTTTCTGTCCCAAATTGAGAATGCACTATAAAAAGTGAGAAGGAAAAAAAAAAAAAGAAAAAAAAAGAAAAACTATTCTTTTACCTATGTGTAAACTTACTAGTCATGTAAAGTCTAAACATTGTTTATTTATTGTCTTCTCTGAGATCTAACTCCTAATTGATCTGTGTAATTGTTATTTATTTTCCCTTTTATCTGTGCTATTCTGTATTTTTATTTATTTTTTTATTTTTTTTTATTTTTTTATTATTATTATTATTATTTTTTTATTATTATTATTTTTTTATTTTTTTGGGGGGGGGATTAAGCTGGGATAAGGGGTAAAAAAAAAAAAACTAAATCATCACTGTTAACACTTAATTTTTGACTGATGTTCATGTTCAAAAAAAGCTAAATAAAAAAAAAAATAAAAAAAAAAAAATAAAAAAAAATAATAATAATAAATATAGCTGCGAGCAGCGATTACGGGCCCAAGCCGGTGGCACCGCAACCCCGGTGCCTTTAATTACCTAAAGGCACCGGAGTGGCGGTGCCGCCGGCTTTGGCCCTTCATCGCTGCTCGCAGCTATATTTATATATATATATATATATATATATATAAACAAGCCGGTGGCACCGCCACCCCGGTGCCTTTAGGGTTACTGTGCGTGACGGGCAATAACATAACCCCGCTTTGACCTTTGAGAAGATGTGTGCTGTAGAGCTTGCATCAGTGTGGGCTCTGCAAAAGTGTGCATTGAGGGCACATATCAACCACAAAGTATGCGTGAGCAACCTTCTGAAACCTAAAATGAAAAATGAGACACCCTACGGTCTCATGGACTTAATGGACACATGAAATAAGTACACAAGTTTGAAAGTTATATGAAGTGTGCCAAGACAGAATATTTGCCTGATCTGATTAGAAAAATAGTTTGTGTGTGTGTGTGTGTGTGTGAGGCGTGATTGAACAATGTAGACATAAAAACATACTCCGTCCTTTTGTTCATACAGGACATTATTCAAACTACAAAGTGTTTACTTATATTTGTGTACAATCGCAATAAAACACAACATTGTGCTTTTGTCAAACTGTAAACTACAACTGTCACCCAACCAAAATCTCTTACACACACACACACACACACATAGTTTAAAAGCAAAAAAATCTTTTGGACATTCATCATATTGCATTGGTTTTCATTTCTTGTTCTCGAACAGAGCCCTAATCTGTTTATTTTTTCAGTTACACATTCTACATTGATTAAAAAAGAAAAATCAAATGTGCTTTTATTTTAGACATAAATAAATAATCTAGCATTCAGATGAGAGTAAAGTTAGTGTTAGTTCAAATTTTAAGGAAAACAAAAATATGATCTGAAATATCGCACATTCATTTAAAATTCATTCAGGTTCAATTACCAAACATACAAATCTCAATGTAATTTAAAGCAAACAATACATTTAAAATATATGGGTTGTATGCAATTTTTTTATATATAAAAAGATATATATCCAAAAATACAAAGCCTAAACTTTAACAAGGGTTAAACAATCACTGTAACAGACACAATCACACACACACACACACACACACACACACACACGTCAAATCACTTACATTTTAGATGCAATATTGACTTTTTTTCTGTTTCAGCAGCGAAAATAGTTCAACAAAGATCACAGCAGAACCATCGAGCATCTCACAGCAACGCGTTCTCATTACTGAATGATTCAGCATTTTGAACAAATCGGTTGACTCAAAGATTCAACGACCAATCCATAATCTGTCTCATTCATGAATGACTCAGCCGTTCGAACGAATCGTTTGAACGAATGAATCAATGACTCGCTCATTAAGACGGTCGCCTGGCGACACCTAATGACGGTTTAGTGATATGTTTAAAAGTATCATTCTTTCCAACGATTGTTAATTAACTCATATTTGAAACATAAGCTATATATATATATATATATATATATATATATATATATATATATATATATATATACACAAAAAAAAAAAATAAACACATTTGAAGCGTGTTTGCTTACTAAATTGTGAGCTGAACGAAAGTTGCAGCAAATATCAGCAACAGGAGTCAAATTTCATTAATCACGAGAGTGAAGAGCTGACTGAAAAGATGATGACGGAATAGGCTATTTTATGTAAAAGCGCCTATTTAAGCGAATCTATCATTATACTCTTTTGTTGTTGTGTTTTCCGTGAAAAATAATAGACTATTGAACTCACAATTCAAGCACGCGCTCTGCACGCGCCACCATTATCAATGTCCGTGTGGACGTCCGCGATCGAACAGTGGAAACATTGGCTACTCCGTCATTTTATTCAAGAAGATCATTCAAACTGCAAAGTGTTTACTTATTTTTGGATACTCGCAATCAAACACAACATTGTGATTTTGTAAAATACATTCAAGAAATCCGCCCCCGAAATGGGGCTTCTTTTAAAATGAAACAAAAATGCTCACAGCTGCACGTCTTGTGGAGACGTCCGTTACTTTCGCTTTCAAGTTAGCGATTTTAAAGCCCCCAGCGGAGTCACGGTGGGAAAATATTCCCATAGTAGCATCAATTGGCCTACCTGATTTTGAACACAAGAGGGCAGTAAAGCACTATGAATGATTTTTTTTTTTTTTTTAGCTAAACAACCATTCTGGCTGTTTTTAAACTTAAACATAAATCTTAAATTGAAAAAAAGGAATACAATGGGTTTACTTCTAATATTAGTATAATTTTATAGAAAAATAAATGGTGTATAATTACATTTTAGAAAGATATGAGACATTTCCTGATTCTTTTTTTGACATAATCCCTCGCCATAGCAAAACCGTTTGAGATATTCAATATCCGTTCACAATTTAGCATCTTTAATGTATTTTCATCAAGTTGAAAAAGTTTTGTAACTGTAGATGAAACTAACCCCCCCCCCACACACACTTTTGTCACAAAAGGTGGCGCTACTGAGCCCCTGCACCACGCCCGTTTCTGAAACTTTGCACATGTCTACTGGCTAATAAATGTGATCTGTCTGTCAAGTTTCATGCAATTTTAAGCAATTTCAGGCATGCTAAGAGTCTCAAAAGCATCCAAAAAGAATATTAAAGTTTGATGCGTTGCCATGGCAACAGTATCTAAGATATCAATAATCCTTTCACAGGTCTACATCTGCCGTGTATTTACATTATACACATCAAGTTTGAAGCAAATCGGGTAAAAATAAGAGGGTGATTTCAAAGTATTTTGAAAGTGACACACTTCCTGCTGCCAGTTGGTGGCGCTATAACTTTGACTCACAATAGTCACATCCATGTGATCGGCCTCTCACAGCGAACACACTGTTGAAGTTTCATCAAGATCAGTTAATGTATGCAGAAGTTATAACACACTTCCTGTTTCCATTATTCGCCATAAATTCGTTTCCTCGTCACGGCCAAACCGTTCGAGATATCAGAAATCCCCTGGCAATTTTTCATCCTCAATGTCTTGACATCATGCTGACCGAGTTTCGTTGCGATTGGTTGAATTCTCTAGGAGGAGTATATCGAATTCCAGGGGCATACGCTTCCAAACAAACCATAATAGCCGACTTCCTGTTGGGCTGGGGTAAAAAGTAAAAGTACAAAGGATATATAAACCGATGAGATCTATATGTGTACCGAGTTTCATATTATTACATGCAAGCGTGTTTGATTTATGGACCAAGTTTTCGGACCTCGTTCCAGGGGGCGCTGTCGAGCCCCCCTGCCACGCCCGGGTACCAGCTTCAGCCCGGCCCTGATGGCCGCGGGTTCTGACCTGTGTGCAAAGTTTCAAGAGTTTTCGTGCACGTTAAGAGCCCCAAAAGTGCCCGGATAGTCGTTAGAATAATAATAATAATAATAATAATAATAATAATCCTTAGGAAAACAATAGGGCCTTCGCCTTTTCAAGGCTTGGGCCCTAATAATAATATATATATATAAATATAGCTGCGAGCAGCGATTGCGGGCCCAAGCCGGTGGCACCGCAACCCCGGTGCCTTTAGTTACCTAAAGGCACCGGAGTGACGGTGCCGCCGGCTTTGGCCCTTCATCGCTGCTCGCAGCTATATTTATATATATATATATATATATATATATATATATATATATATATATATATATATATATATATATATATATATATATAAACAAGCCGGTGGCACTGCCACCCCGGTTTCTTTAGGGTTACTGTGCACGACGTGCAAAAACGTAACCCCGCTTTCACTGTCGCCCTACGGTCCCATTGATTTAACGGACACATGAAATAAGTACACAAGACCGAAAATTCATATGAAGTGTGCAAACAATACATTTAAATACATTTAAATTATGACTAGTCAGAATGGCGTCGTAGATATCTCAAACTGGAGTTAGGGATAGTCATAATTTAATTGTAGATATCTATTATCAAGTTATAGATATCTTGAAATTCATTTTGATTAGAGATATCTGAAATTTAATATCTTTTACTTTCATTTTATTGGGTTAGCTATGCGCACTGTGATTGGCTCATTGTGTTTGGGGGCGTGGCTTAGCCATAGGCTAATTACGTTACAGATATCTTAAATGATAATACAAACTATCCAAAAATATAATTACGACTTGTCAGAAAGACGTTGTTGATATCAACAATGTTAATTCCGGATAGTCAAACTTAGCTTTTAAATGTTAAAAGGGCTTGCCATACAGAGCTCAGAGAGAGGCTCACCATATTCAAACCAAAATATCTGACTTCCTGTTGGTCGTTGCTAATTACGGTAAATTAGAAAGTTGTCCAGCTCGAAGAGTACAATATACATATCAAGTTTTGTTACTGTAGATAAAACTAACCCCCCCCCCCCCACTTTTGTCAAAAGCATTTAGAAAGTGACACACTTCCTGCTGCCAGTTGGTGGCGCTATAACTTTGACTCACAATAGTCACATCCATGTGACCGGCCTCTTACAGCGAACACACTGCTGAAGTTTCATCAAGATCAGTTAATGTATGTAGAAGTTATAACACATTTCCTGTTTCCATTATTCTCCATAGATTCGCGCACTGTGATTGGCTCATCGCGTTTGGGGGCGTGGCTTAGCCATAGGCCAATTACGTTACAGATATCTTAAATGATAATACAAACTATCCAAAATATAATTACGACTTGTCAGAAAGACGTTGTTAATATCAACAATGTTAATTCCGGATAGTCAAACTTAGCTTTTAAATGTTAAAAGGGCTTGCCATACAGAGCTCAGAGAGAGGCTCACCATATTCAAACCAAAATATCTGACTTCCTGTTGGTCGTTGCTAATTACGGTAAATTAGAAAGTTGTCCGGCTCAAAGAGTACAATATACATATCGAGTTTTGTTACTGTAGATAAAACTAACCCCCCCACTTTTGTCAAAAGTATTTAGAAAGTGACACACTTCCTGCTGCCAGTTGGTGGTGCTATAACTTTGACTCACGATAGTCACATCCATGTGATCGGCCTCTTACAGCGAACACACTGCTGAAGTTTCATCAAGATCAGTTAATGTATGTAGAAGTTATAACACATTTCCTGTTTCCATTATTCGCCATAAATTCGTTTCCTCGCCACGGCCAAACCGTTCGAGATATCAAAAATCCCCTGGCAATTTTTCATCCTCTATGTCTTGACTTCATGCACACAGAGTTTGGAGACGAACGGGGGAATTCCCTAGGAGAAGTGTTTCAAATTCCTGAGCATGCGTTTCCAAACAACCCTAAATAGCCGACTTCCTGTTGGGCTGGCGTAAAACTTAGAGCACGAAAGTTGTTCGGCCCGATGAGATATATAAGTGTAGCGAGTTTCAGAATATTACATGCAAGCGTGTTTGATATATGGACAAGTGTTCAAACCCCGTTCCAGGTGGCGCTGTCGAGCCCCCCTGCCACGCCCGGGTACCAGCTTCAGCCCGGCCCTGATGGCCGCGGGTTCTGACCCGTGTGCAAAGTTTCAAGAGTTTTTGAGCACGTTAAGGCCCCCAAAAGTGCCCAAAAGGTAGTAAAATAATAATCATAATAATAATAAATATAGCTGCGAGCAGCGATTACGGGCCCAAGCCGGTGGCACCGCAACCCCGGTGCCTTTAGTTACCTAAAGGCACCGGAGTGGCGGTGCCGCCGGCTTTGGCCCTTCATCGCTGCTCGCAGCTATATTCATATATATATATATATATATATATATATATATATATATATATATATATATATATATATATATATATAAACAAGCCGGTGGCACCGCCACCCCGGTGCCTTTATATATATATATATATATATATATATGTCTACATTGTTCAATCACGCCTCACACACACACACACACTTTTGCAGAGCCCACACCAATGCAAGCTCTATAGCACACATCTTCTCAAAGGTCAAAGCGGAGTTACGATATTGCCCGTCATGCACAGTAACCGTAAAGGCACCGGGGTGGCGGTGCCACCGGCTTGTTTATATATATATATATATCGTATTATTCTAACTTGTAAAAAACTATTAACTTTTGTTAATATTCAACCATTTCACAACTAACTTTTTTCCATAGATCAAACACAACATAATTATATGGTGGACTGAAACAAAAATTATTAATTAAATAAAATTATTGTTTTCCTCTGAAATAGCAAAAGCATCACACACTAGCTGTACCTGCTCTAAATAAAAAAGAGTAATTCAATAAAAATACAAAATCGAACTAAATAAAATAAATTATTACAAAAACAAAATCAAACCAAAGAAAATATATCTTCGAAAAAAAAAGCGAGTGTCATGAGGAAAGGCGCCTCAGGAATCGTCAGGATTAACTCCATGTGTAAGGAATTTTGATTGATTTTATTTGTCACTTGAAAATTATTGTTAAATGTGTGCCTGCATAACTTTAATAAGATTTATTTTCTTTGATTTGATTTTGTTTTATATAATTTATTCATTTCGATTTTGTATTTTTATTTAAATACTATTATTTATTTAGAGCAGGTACAGCTAAGTGTGCGATGCTTTTGCTATTTCAGAGGGAAAAAAACACATTTTATTTCAAAAAGGCTTTTCAATTAAATAAAATGTTCAAGCTTTGGTTTCGTTTTATTATTTTGTTTGTTTTAAGCTTTGTTTAATTTATATTGTTAATCATCTGACACAAAACAAATGCATAAAGTATCATTTTAACTTTTAAAAAACTATTAACATTTGTTAATAGTACATTGCCTGTCTTTTGTTAATAGGACAAAACATAGTTATTATATTTTATAATATTTTATAAATATATAAAATAAACATTTGTAATGAAATCGTTCAAAAAAATGATATTAGCATTGTTTTAAACTTTGAAACAGAAGTAGCGCAATGCCTGGCCACTCCCGCGCCGCCTCCTTTTCACAATCCGAGGGAACCATCTCCGGAATATTAACCTCACTCCTAGAAGTCCAATTCTCATTATTCATGCCTCTTACCTGGGATTGATTGCACACACACACACACACACACACACACACACACACACGCACGCACGCACTCACACGCACACACACACACACACACACACACACGTGTCAAGTCACTTACATTTTAGATGCAATATTGACTGTTCTTCTGTTTCAGCAGCGAAAATAGTTAAACAAAGATCACAGCAGAACCATTGCATCTCACAGCAACGTGTTTTCTCATTACTGAATGATTCAGCATTTTGAACAAATTGGTTGACTCAAAGATTCAATGACCAATCCATAAACATCTGTCTCATTCATGAATGACTCAGTCGTTCAAACGAATCGTTTGAACGAATGAATCAATGACCCGCTCATTAAGACGGTCGCCTGGCGACACCTAGTGACGGTTTAGTGTTATTTGATTATACACTCAAAATATTCCACAACAAATCCTTTAAATTTAATGATATTCAGAACAGAACACAAATAAAAAAATAACTATAATAAAGCCAAAACGAAATAATTTAAAACAAAAGTAAAAGTAAGTGGTGTTAGGCTCACGTAAATCTCTCTTTAGAATCTAAATGTTGCAACATTTGCGATGTATTTGGATGCTAAACTATTCTTTATTACAGGCTTTGTACTTCACTCACGTTCCAATATCGACGGAAAAAATCATCCTCTTCACTTGTGCAAAAATGTGCTTGGAAAAATCACAGTGGAGCGGTGCTTACTGTGAATGATACAAATTGTACTACTGACTATTTCAACATAGCAGTGTAATTTGTATATGTTAGGTTGAATGTTTTATTATTGTGTGTGTGTGTGTGTGTGTGTTTGTGTGTGTGTGTGTGTGTGTGTGTGTGTGTGTGTCAGTGTGTGTGTGTCAGTGTGTGTGTGGGGGTCTGGGTGGCTCAGCGCGATTGAACAGTGAAACATACTCCGTCATTTTCTTCATACAGGACATCATTCAAACGTCAAAGTGTTTACTTATATTTGTGTACACTCGCAATTAAACACAACATTGTGTTTTTGTTAAATAAATTAAAGTAATACGTCCCCCGAAATGGCGCTAATTTTAAAATGAAACTAAAATGCTCACGGCTGCACGGGCATTCATAACTCTGCGCGCCCACGGTGAGGGACGAGCAGAACAGAGCGAACGTTGTTTAGTTCATTCCTACTTCCATAGGAATTAATTGAAAAAGCTCACTCTACTCTGCACCATTATTAATGAATTGTGCAGACGTCCTTATTTTACTTTCGCTTTTTACCTGATTTTGAACACAAGAGGGCAGTATAACACTATGTATGATTTGGAAAAAAAAAATTTTTGACTAAACAACCATTCTGGCTGTTTTTAAACTTAAACATTATTCTCTAATTGCTCTCACCATGCCCGTTTCTGAAACTCTGCACATGTCTACTGTCTAATAAATGTGATGTGTCTGTCGGGTTTCATGCAATTTCAAGTATGTTAAGAGTCTCAAAAGCATCAACAAAGAATAATAAAGTTTGATGCGTTGCCACGGCAACAGTATCTAAGATATCAATAATCCTTTCTCAGGTCTACATCTGCCGTGTGTCTACATTATACACATAAAGTTTGAAGCAAATTGGGTAAAAATAAGAGGGTGATTTCAAAGCCTTTAGGAAGTGACACACTTCCTGCTGCCAGTTGGTGGCGCTATAACTTTGACTCACAATAGTCACATCCATGTGATCGGACTCTTACAGCGAACACACTGCTGAAGTTTCATCAAGATCAGTTAATGTATGCAGAAGTTATAACACACTTCCTGTTTCCTTTATTCGCCATAAATTCGTTTCCTCGCCACAGCCAAACCGTTCGAGATATCAAAAATCCCCTGGCAACTTTTCATCCTCAATGTCTTGACTTCATGCTGACCGAGTTTCGTGGCGATTGGTTGAATTCTCTAGGAGGAGTATATCGAATTCCAGGGGCATACGCTTCCAAACAAACCATAATAGCCGACTTCCTGTTGGGCTGGGGTAAAAAGTAAAAGTACAAAGGATATATGAATCGATGAGATCTATATGTGTACCGAGTTTCATATTATTACATTCAAGCGTGTTTGATTTATGGACCAAGTTTTCGGACCCCGTTCCAGGGGGCACTGTCGAGCCCCCCTGCCACACCCGGGTACCAGCTTCAGCCCGGCCCTGATGGCCACGGGTTCTGACCCGTGTGCAAAGTTTCAAGAGTTTTTGAGCACGTTAAGGGCCCCCAAAGTGCGCTGAGAGTCTCAAAAGTATCCAAAAAGAATATTAAAGTTTGATGCGTTGTCACGGCAACAGCATCTAAGATATCAACAATCCTTTCACAGGTCTAAATCTGGCGTGTGTCTACATTATACACATCAAGTTTGAAGCAAATCGGGTAAAGCCTGTTTGATTTATGGACCAAGTTTTCGGACCCCATTCCAGGGGGCGCTGTCGAGCCCCCCTGCCACGCCCGGGTACCAGCTTCAGCCTGGCCCTGATGGCCGCGGTTTCTGACCCGTGTGCAAAGTTTCAAGAGTTTTTGAGCACGTTAAGGGCCCCAAAAGTGCGCTAAGAATCTCAAAAGTATCCAAAAAGAATATTAAAGTTTGATGCGTTGTCACGGCAACAGCATCTAAGATATCAACAATCCTTTCACAGGTCTACATCTGGCTTGTGTCTACATTATACACATCAAGTTTGAAGCAAATAGGGTAAAGCGTGTTGGATATATGGACCAAATTGTCTGACCCGTTCAAGGGGGCGCTGTCGAGCCCCCCTGCCACGCCCGGGTACCAGCTTCAGCCTGGCCCTGATGGCCGCGGGTTTTGTCCCGTGTGCAAAGTTTCAAGAGTTTTCGAGCACGTTAAGAACCCCAAAAGTGCCCGAAAGCATAAAAAAGCATGAAAAAGCTTAAAAAAAGGAATATTAATGTTTGATGCATTGCCATGGCAACAGTATCTAAGATATCAATAATCCTTTCACAGGTCTACATCTGGCGTGTGTCTACATTATGCACATGAAGTTTGAAGCAAATCGGGTAAAAATAAGAGGGTGATTTAAAAGCATTTTGAAAGTGACACACTTCCTGCTTCCAGTTGGTGGCGCTATAACTTTGACTCACAATAGTCACATCCATGTGATCGGGCTCTTACAACGAACACACTGCTGAAGTTTCATCAAGATTAGTTAATGTATGCAGTAGTTATAACACACTTCCTGTTTCACGTTTCTCGCCATAATTTCGTTTACTCGCCACGGCCAAACCGTTCGAGATATCAAAAATCCCCTGGCAATTTTTCATCCTCAGTGTCTTGACTTCATGCTGACCGAGTTTCGTGCCGTGTGTTTGAATTCTCTAGGAGGAGTATTTCACATTCCATTGCATGTGTTTTCCAAACAACCCTTAATAGCCGACTTCCTGTTGGGCTGGGGTAAAAAGTAAGAGCATGAAGTATATATGAACCGATGAGATCTATATGTGTACTGAGTTTCATATTATTACATGCAAGCGTGTTTGATTTATGGACCAAGTGTTCAAACCCCGTTCCAGGGGGCGCTGTCGAGCCCCCCTGCCACGCCCGGGTACCAGCTTCAGCCCGGCCCTGATGGCCGCGGGTTCTGAGATGTGTGCAAAGTTTCAAGAGTTTTCGAGCACGTTAAGGCCCCCAAAAGTGCCCAAAAGGTAGTAAAATAATAATAATAATAATAATAAAATATAGCTGCGAGCAGCGATTGCGGGCCCAAGCCGGTGGCACCGCAACCCCGGTGCCGGAGTGGCGGTTCCGCCGGCTTTGGCCCTTCATCGCTGCTCGCAGCTATATTTATATATATATATATATATATATATATATATATATATATAAACAAGCCGGTGGCACTGCCACCCCGGTGCCTTAAGGGTTACTGTGCACGACGTGCAAAAACGTAACCCCGCTTTCACTGTCGCCCTACGGTCCCATGGATTTAACGGACACATGAAATAAGTACACAAGACCGAAAATAGATATGAACTGTACCATTTTGGACAGGGACTATGATCGTGAATCACAATAGCCACATATATGAGATCATTTAAATTTAGAATCATTTTTAATGTCATAGGACATACATGGGCAATATACGGCCCGGGGGCCGGGGCCGGATCCGGCCCGCATAGCGCTTCAATCCGGCCCCCGCGATGCGATCGCAATTTGGATGAAACACACGCCGAAATAAACATGCGTGACACAAAACAATCTTTAACTTAGGTGGCAAATATGTTTTAGTAATTCTGTGAATTACACTGCGCAAACCAAAATTAATACTACCCACCGGATGAAGGGTTGTCTCTGTCTCCACATAACAAAAAATATTCATTTTATTTTATTTTTCGTGTTCGCATTTATGAGGAAAAACAATGTTACAGACGTGTTCTCCGTTACGGACGTGAGCGCTCTGAAAGCGGCACTAAAAGATGCTTTAAAACTTTCACAAAGACATCAAACAGAAAGCACAAAACAAAGCACAAAACCTTTCTTTGAAGTGAATTTCGTTTTGTATTAATTGTATCTTAATTTTAATCAATGTTTCATCAACCAATTGCCTGTATTTAATCAATAAGAAGTAAATATAGCAGACAATATAGAGATAATCACGAAACATTAATAATGAGATAATCACGCCGGCGCGTGAACTGGAGCTCGTCTCATAAATGAACCGAAACTCAGCATATAAAGTAGCCTACTTGCCTCACATGTCTACTTTTAAACTGAACAATTCAAAACGAAAGAAAACAGACTACAGACTGCTCTCTGCTTATGTAATCCTTATGAAATGTGCATTTCTCTCTGGCGCGTTCACTAGGCTACTGAAGATCGCGAGTCAGCATCGTCAACTTCATCTTAGCCGACAATGACAAAGAAAACACTTATTTATTAATAAACAATTAAAATATCTCCTTGCTATATTTTACATATTCATAATCATTACTTTTGCTGGTTTTGCCAGTCATGTATTCTGCAACGAAATATGTTTTGAAAGTATCCTTCCCAACACTGGAAGTCTGTATGTTAATTAGGGATGGGCATTTTTCAAAAATATTGCATTCGAATATTCGGGCTCATAAAAATCAAATATTCGTTTATTTAAATGACATTTAACGAAAAAGATGTTATTTTTTAAGTTTTTTTTTTTTTTACGTTTTTGTCACCATTTCTTTTAGTTGAAAACATTAAACATTAGGCCTATGTGTAAACAAAAAATATAAAAAATAAAAGCATTAATAAAAGAATGCTCAAGCAGCGCGAACGGGAAAAAAACGCCTAATAAAGCGGTTGCGCCAGATATCGTACAGAACGTACACACACTCGAGTCAGCATATGATTATCGTGTTTATATTGTTTCATGTTTATATAGAGAAAAACAATATCCACATGCAGGGGCGCCTGCATGTGGATGAAAAAAAAAATATGATTTACAATTACTGCTTTGGTTGCATTCTGGTGGAATTATTAATAGTACATTAGATATGACAAAATACCTTCATAGCGGTAAACAGAGTATCTTCAATTGGTACCGAGTGGCATAAGACTTGATAAACGCGCGTTCAAAATGATCACGATAAAACAGGTGCTCGCGCACATTCGGCCTGGGGACTGGTTTATAGTAGCCTGTATTCGTGTTCGAAGGTGTCATCTCCTCATACGTTCACGAAAAGTACGAAGTACGAACGCAGTGCTTTCCATCTTGAGATTCAGTGGGGGGCGCACTCTGGACAGCTATATAGTGTCTTATTATTCTAAATAATTGAATATATTGATCAAATTTACAAATTGAAAATGAAAGATGAAGCATACATTTAATAAGACTAGACTAGGGGTGCCTTGCATTACAATATGCAGATTTAAATATACCACCGTCAATTTGATGTGTGTGTGTATAATAAAATCATTTAGTCACTTCAATTATAACTTGAACGTGTTTGCTTACTAAATTGTGAGCAAAACGAAAGTTGCAGCAAAGATCAGCAACAGGAGTCAAAATTCATTAATCACGAGAGTGAAGAGCTGACTGAAAAAAATGATGACGGAATATTTTGTGTAAAAGTGCCTATTTAAGCGAATCTGTCATTTACTCTTTTGTTGTTGTGTTTTCCCTGAAAACCGGAAGCAATCGCCCCCGATATGGCGCTAATTTTAAAGTGACACTAAAAAGTATGCGGCTGCACTGACATTCATAATGGTGCGCGTCCATGGCGACGAGCAAGCAAAACAGAGCGAACGTTTTTTCATTTCTACTTCCATAGAAATTCATTCGAATTTCATTAATCACGAGTCGAGAGTGAGCGTCTCTCTCTGCTGTGTTATGCTGCATCACACGGGCATTCATAACGCTGCGCGTCCACGACGATGAGCGAGCAGAACAGAGTGAACGTTTTTTAGTTCATTCCTACTTCCATATAGGAATTCCCTCGAGCGCTCTGCACGCGCCACCATTATCAATGTCCGTGTGGACGTCCGCGATCGAACAGTGGAAACATTGGCTACTCCGTCATTTTATTCAAGAAGATCATTCAAACTGCAAAGTGTTTACTTATTTTTGGATACTCGCAATCAAACACAACATTGTGATTTTGTAAAATACATTCAAGAAATCCGCCCCCGAAATGGGGCTTCTTTTAAAATGAAACGAAAATGCTTACAGCTGCACGTCTTGTGGAGACGTCCGTTACTTTCGCTTTCAAGTTAGCGATTTTAAAGCCCCCAGCGGAGTCACGGTGGGAAAATATTCCCATAGTAGCATCAATTGGCCTACCTGATTTTGAACACAAGAGGGCAGTAAAGCACTATGAATGATTTGTATTTTTTTATTTTTTTGGCTAAACAACCATTCTGGCTGTTTTTAAACTTAAACATAAATCTTAAATTGAAAAAAAGGAATACAATGGGTTTAGTTCTAATATTAGTATAATTTTATAGAAAAATAAATGGTGTATAATTACATTTTAGAAAGATATGAGACATTTCCTGATTCTTTTTTTGACATAATCCCTCGCCATAGAAAAAACGTTTGAGATATTCAATATCCGTTCACAATTTAGCATCTTTAATGTATTTTCATCAAGTTGAAAAAGTTTTGTAACTGTAGATGAAACTAACCCCCCCCCCACACACACACACACACACTTTTGTCACAAAAGGTGGCGCTACTGAGCCCCTGCACTACGCCCGTTTCTGAAACTTTGCACATGTCTACTGGCTAATAAATGTGATCTGTCTGTCAAGTTTCATGCAATTTTAAGCAATTTCAGGCATGCTAAGAGTCTCAAAAGCATCCAAAAAGAATATTAAAGTTTGATGCGTTGCCATGGCAACAGTATCTAAGATATCAATAATCCTTTCACAGGTCTACATCTGCCGTGTATTTACATTATACACATCAAGTTTGAAGCAAATCGGGTAAAAATAAGAGGGTGATTTCAAAGTATTTTGAAAGTGACACACTTCCTGCTGCCAGTTGGTGGCGCTATAACTTTGACTCACAATAGTCACATCCATGTGATCGGCCTCTTACAGCGAACACACTGTTGAAGTTTCATCAAGATCAGTTAATGTATGCAGAAGTTATAACACACTTCCTGTTTCCATTATTCGCCATAAATTCGTTTCCTCGTCACGGCCAAACCGTTCGAGATATCAGAAATCCCCTGGCAATTTTTCATCCTCAATGTCTTGACATCATGCTGACCGAGTTTCGTTGCGATTGGTTGAATTCTCTAGGAGGAGTATATCGAATTCCAGGGGCATACGCTTTCAAACAAACCATAATAGCCGACTTCCTGTTGGGCTGGGGTAAAAAGTAAAAGTACAAAGGATATATGAATCGATGAGATCTATATGTGTACCGAGTTTCATATTATTACATTCAAGCGTGTTTGATTTATGGACCAAGTTTTCGGACCCCGTTCCAGGGGGCACTGTCGAGCCCCCCTGCCACGCCCGGGTACCAGCTTCAGCCCGGCCCTGATGGCCACGGGTTCTGACCCGTGTGCAAAGTTTCAAGAGTTTTTGAGCACGTTAAGGGCCCCCAAAGTGCGCTGAGAGTCTCAAAAGTATCCAAAAAGAATATTAAAGTTTGATGCGTTGTCACGGCAACAGCATCTAAGATATCAACAATCCTTTCACAAGTCTAAATCTGGCGTGTGTCTACATTATACACATCAAGTTTGAAGCAAATCGGGTAAAGCCTGTTTGATTTATGGACCAAGTTTTCGGACCCCATTCCAGGGGGCGCTGTCGAGCCCCCCTGCCACGCCCGGGTACCAGCTTCAGCCCGGCCCTGATGGCCGCGGTTTCTGACCCGTGTGCAAAGTTTCAAGAGTTTTTGAGCACGTTAAGGGCCCCAAAAGTGCGCTAAGAATCTCAAAAGTATCCAAAAAGAATATTAAAGTTTGATGCGTTGTCACGGCAACAGCATCTAAGATATCAACAATCCTTTCACAGGTCTACATCTGGCTTGTGTCTACATTATACACATCAAGTTTGAAGCAAATAGGGTAAAGCGTGTTGGATATATGGACCAAATTGTCTGACCCGTTCAAGGGGGCGCTGTCGAGCCCCCCTGCCACGCCCGGGTACCAGCTTCAGCCTGGCCCTGATGGCCGCGGGTTTTGTCCCGTGTGCAAAGTTTCAAGAGTTTTCGAGCACGTTAAGAACCCCAAAAGTGCCCGAAAGCATAAAAAAGCATGAAAAAGCTTAAAAAAAGGAATATTAATGTTTGATGCATTGCCATGGCAACAGTATCTAAGATATCAATAATCCTTTCACAGGTCTACATCTGGCGTGTGTCTACATTATGCACATGAAGTTTGAAGCAAATCGGGTAAAAATAAGAGGGTGATTTAAAAGCATTTTGAAAGTGACACACTTCCTGCTTCCAGTTGGTGGCGCTATAACTTTGACTCACAATAGTCACATCCATGTGATCGGGCTCTTACAACGAACACACTGCTGAAGTTTCATCAAGATTAGTTAATGTATGCAGTAGTTATAACACACTTCCTGTTTCACGTTTCTCGCCATAATTTCGTTTACTCGCCACGGCCAAACCGTTCGAGATATCAAAAATCCCCTGGCAATTTTTCATCCTCAGTGTCTTGACTTCATGCTGACCGAGTTTCGTGCCGTGTGTTTGAATTCTCTAGGAGGAGTATTTCACATTCCATTGCATGTGTTTTCCAAACAACCCTTAATAGCCGACTTCCTGTTGGGCTGGGGTAAAAAGTAAGAGCATGAAGTATATATGAACCGATGAGATCTATATGTGTACTGAGTTTCATATTATTACATGCAAGCGTGTTTGATTTATGGACCAAGTGTTCAAACCCCGTTCCAGGGGGCGCTGTCGAGCCCCCCTGCCACGCCCGGGTACCAGCTTCAGCCCGGCCCTGATGGCCGCGGGTTCTGAGATGTGTGCAAAGTTTCAAGAGTTTTCGAGCACGTTAAGGCCCCCAAAAGTGCCCAAAAGGTAGTAAAATAATAATAATAATAATAATAATAATAATAATAAATAATAATCCTTAGGAAAACAATAGGGCCTTCGCCTTTTCAAGGCTTGGGCCCTAATAATAATCCTAAGGAAAACAATAGGGCCTTCGCCTTTTCAAGGCTTGGGCCCTAATAATAAATAATAATCCTAAGGAAAACAATAGGGCCTTCGCCTTTTCAAGGCTTGGGCCCTAATAAATAATAATCCTAAGGAAAACAATAGGGCCTTCGCCTTTTCAAGGCTTGGGCCCTAATAATAAATAATAATCCTTAGGAAAACAATAGGGCCTTCGCCTTTTCAAGGCTTGGGCCCTAATAATAAAATATAGCTGCGAGCAGCGATTACGGGCCCAAGCCGGTGGCACCGCAACCCCGGTGCCTTTAGTTACCTAAAGGCACCGGAGTGGCGGTGCCGCCGGCTTTGGCCCTTCATCGCTGCTCGCAGCTATATTCATATATATATATATATATATATATATATATATATATATATAAACAAGCCGGTGGCACCGCCACCCCGGTGCCTTTATATATATATATATATATATGTCTACATTGTTCAATCACGCCTCACACACACACACACACTTTTGCAGAGCCCACACCAATGCAAGCTCTATAGCACACATCTTCTCAAAGGTCAAAGCGGAGTTACGATATTGCCCGTCATGCACAGTAACCGTAAAGGCACCGGGGTGGCGGTGCCACCGGCTTGTTTATATATATATATATATCGTATTATTCTAACTTGTAAAAAACTATTAACTTTTGTTAATATTCAACCATTTCACAACTAACTTTTTTCCATAGATCAAACACAACATAATTATATGGTGGACTGAAACAAAAATTATTAATTAAATAAAATTATTGTTTTCCTCTGAAATAGCAAAAGCATCACACACTAGCTGTACCTGCTCTAAATAAAAAAGAGTAATTCAATAAAAATACAAAATCGAACTAAATAAAATAAATTATTACAAAAACAAAATCAAACCAAAGAAAATATATCTTCGAAAAAAAAAAGCGAGTGTCATGAGGAAAGGCGCCTCAGGAATCGTCAGGATTAACTCCATGTGTAAGGAATTTTGATTGATTTTATTTGTCACTTGAAAATTATTGTTAAATGTGTGCCTGCATAACTTTAATAAGATTTATTTTCTTTGATTTGATTTTGTTTTATATAATTTATTTATTTCGATTTTGTATTTTTATTTAAATACTATTATTTATTTAGAGCAGGTACAGCTAAGTGTGCGATGCTTTTGCTATTTCAGAGGGAAAAAAACACATTTTATTTCAAAAAGGCTTTTCAATTAAATAAAATGTTCAAGCTTTGTTTTCGTTTTATTATTTTGTTTGTTTTAAGCTTTGTTTAATTTATATTGTTAATCATCTGACACAAAACAAATGCATAAAGTATCATTTTAACTTTTAAAAAACTATTAACATTTGTTAATAGTACATTGCCTGTCTTTTGTTAATAGGACAAAACATAGTTATTATATTTTATAATATTTTATAAATATATAAAATAAACATTTGTAATGAAATCGTTCAAAAAAATGATATTAGCATTGTTTTAAACTTTGAAACAGAAGTAGCGCAATGCCTGGCCACTCCCGCGCCGCCTCCTTTTCACAATCCGAGGGAACCATCTCCGGAATATTAACCTCACTCCTAGAAGTCCAATTCTCATTATTCATGCCTCTTACCTGGGATTGATTGCACACACACACACACACACACACACACACGCACACACGCACTCACACGCACACACACACACACACACACACACACGTGTCAAGTCACTTACATTTTAGATGCAATATTGACTGTTCTTCTGTTTCAGCAGCGAAAATAGTTAAACAAAGATCACAGCAGAACCATTGCATCTCACAGCAACGTGTTTTCTCATTACTGAATGATTCAGCATTTTGAACAAATTGGTTGACTCAAAGATTCAATGACCAATCCATAAACATCTGTCTCATTCATGAATGACTCAGTCGTTCAAACGAATCGTTTGAACGAATGAATCAATGACCCGCTCATTAAGACGGTCGCCTGGCGACACCTAGTGACGGTTTAGTGTTATTTGATTATACACTCAAAATATTCCACAACAAATCCTTTAAATTTAATGATATTCAGAACAGAACACAAATAAAAAAATAACTATAATAAAGCCAAAACGAAATAATTTAAAACAAAAGTAAAAGTAAGTGGTGTTAGGCTCACGTAAATCTCTCTTTAGAATCTAAATGTTGCAACATTTGCGATGTATTTGGATGCTAAACTATTCTTTATTACAGGCTTTGTACTTCACTCACGTTCCAATATCGACGGAAAAAATCATCCTCTTCACTTGTGCAAAAATGTGCTTGGAAAAATCACAGTGGAGCGGTGCTTACTGTGAATGATACAAATTGTACTACTGACTATTTCAACATAGCAGTGTAATTTGTATATGTTAGGTTGAATGTTTTATTATTGTGTGTGTGTGTGTGTGTGTGTTTGTGTGTGTGTGTGTGTGTGTGTGTGTGTGTGTGTGTGTGTGTGTGTCAGTGTGTGTGTGGGGGTCTGGGTGGCTCAGCGCGATTGAACAGTGAAACATACTCCGTCATTTTCTTCATACAGGACATCATTCAAACGTCAAAGTGTTTACTTATATTTGTGTACACTCGCAATTAAACACAACATTGTGTTTTTGTTAAATAAATTAAAGTAATACGTCCCCCGAAATGGCGCTAATTTTAAAATGAAACTAAAATGCTCACGGCTGCACGGGCATTCATAACTCTGCGCGCCCACGGTGAGGGACGAGCAGAACAGAGCGAACGTTGTTTAGTTCATTCCTACTTCCATAGGAATTAATTGAAAAAGCTCACTCTACTCTGCACCATTATTAATGAATTGTGCAGACGTCCTTATTTTACTTTCGCTTTTTACCTGATTTTGAACACAAGAGGGCAGTATAACACTATGTATGATTTGGAAAAAAAATTTTTTTGACTAAACAACCATTCTGGCTGTTTTTAAACTTAAACATTATTCTCTAATTGCTCTCACCATGCCCGTTTCTGAAACTCTGCACATGTCTACTGTCTAATAAATGTGATGTGTCTGTCGGGTTTCATGCAATTTCAAGTATGTTAAGAGTCTCAAAAGCATCAACAAAGAATAATAAAGTTTGATGCGTTGCCACGGCAACAGTATCTAAGATATCAATAATCCTTTCTCAGGTCTACATCTGCCGTGTGTCTACATTATACACATAAAGTTTGAAGCAAATTGGGTAAAAATAAGAGGGTGATTTCAAAGCCTTTAGGAAGTGACACACTTCCTGCTGCCAGTTGGTGGCGCTATAACTTTGACTCACAATAGTCACATCCATGTGATCGGACTCTTACAGCGAACACACTGCTGAAGTTTCATCAAGATCAGTTAATGTATGCAGAAGTTATAACACACTTCCTGTTTCCTTTATTCGCCATAAATTCGTTTCCTCGCCACAGCCAAACCGTTCGAGATATCAAAAATCCCCTGGCAACTTTTCATCCTCAATGTCTTGACTTCATGCTGACCGAGTTTCGTGGCGATTGGTTGAATTCTCTAGGAGGAGTATATCGAATTCCAGGGGCATACGCTTCCAAACAAACCATAATAGCCGACTTCCTGTTGGGCTGGGGTAAAAAGTAAAAGTACAAAGGATATATGAATCGATGAGATCTATATGTGTACCGAGTTTCATATTATTACATTCAAGCGTGTTTGATTTATGGACCAAGTTTTCGGACCCCGTTCCAGGGGGCACTGTCGAGCCCCCCTGCCACGCCCGGGTACCAGCTTCAGCCCGGCCCTGATGGCCACGGGTTCTGACCCGTGTGCAAAGTTTCAAGAGTTTTTGAGCACGTTAAGGGCCCCCAAAGTGCGCTGAGAGTCTCAAAAGTATCCAAAAAGAATATTAAAGTTTGATGCGTTGTCACGGCAACAGCATCTAAGATATCAACAATCCTTTCACAGGTCTAAATCTGGCGTGTGTCTACATTATACACATCAAGTTTGAAGCAAATCGGGTAAAGCCTGTTTGATTTATGGACCAAGTTTTCGGACCCCATTCCAGGGGGCGCTGTCGAGCCCCCCTGCCACGCCCGGGTACCAGCTTCAGCCCGGCCCTGATGGCCGCGGTTTCTGACCCGTGTGCAAAGTTTCAAGAGTTTTTGAGCACGTTAAGGGCCCCAAAAGTGCGCTAAGAATCTCAAAAGTATCCAAAAAGAATATTAAAGTTTGATGCGTTGTCACGGCAACAGCATCTAAGATATCAACAATCCTTTCACAGGTCTACATCTGGCTTGTGTCTACATTATACACATCAAGTTTGAAGCAAATAGGGTAAAGCGTGTTGGATATATGGACCAAATTGTCTGACCCGTTCAAGGGGGCGCTGTCGAGCCCCCCTGCCACGCCCGGGTACCAGCTTCAGCCTGGCCCTGATGGCCGCGGGTTTTGTCCCGTGTGCAAAGTTTCAAGAGTTTTCGAGCACGTTAAGAACCCCAAAAGTGCCCGAAAGCATAAAAAAGCATGAAAAAGCTTAAAAAAAGGAATATTAATGTTTGATGCATTGCCATGGCAACAGTATCTAAGATATCAATAATCCTTTCACAGGTCTACATCTGGCGTGTGTCTACATTATGCACATGAAGTTTGAAGCAAATCGGGTAAAAATAAGAGGGTGATTTAAAAGCATTTTGAAAGTGACACACTTCCTGCTTCCAGTTGGTGGCGCTATAACTTTGACTCACAATAGTCACATCCATGTGATCGGGCTCTTACAACGAACACACTGCTGAAGTTTCATCAAGATTAGTTAATGTATGCAGTAGTTATAACACACTTCCTGTTTCACGTTTCTCGCCATAATTTCGTTTACTCGCCACGGCCAAACCGTTCGAGATATCAAAAATCCCCTGGCAATTTTTCATCCTCAGTGTCTTGACTTCATGCTGACCGAGTTTCGTGCCGTGTGTTTGAATTCTCTAGGAGGAGTATTTCACATTCCATTGCATGTGTTTTCCAAACAACCCTTAATAGCCGACTTCCTGTTGGGCTGGGGTAAAAAGTAAGAGCATGAAGTATATATGAACCGATGAGATCTATATGTGTACTGAGTTTCATATTATTACATGCAAGCGTGTTTGATTTATGGACCAAGTGTTCAAACCCCGTTCCAGGGGGCGCTGTCGAGCCCCCCTGCCACGCCCGGGTACCAGCTTCAGCCCGGCCCTGATGGCCGCGGGTTCTGAGATGTGTGCAAAGTTTCAAGAGTTTTCGAGCACGTTAAGGCCCCCAAAAGTGCCCAAAAGGTAGTAAAATAATAATAATAATAAATAAATATAGCTGCGAGCAGCGATTACGGGCCCAAGCCGGTGGCACCGCAACCCCGGTGCCTTTAGTTACCTAAAGGCACCGGAGTGGCGGTGCCGCCGGCTTTGGCCCTTCATCGCTGCTCGCAGCTATATTCATATATATATATATATATATATATATATATATATATAAACAAGCCGGTGGCACCGCCACCCCGGTGCCTTTATATATATATATATATATATATGTCTACATTGTTCAATCACGCCTCACACACACACACACACTTTTGCAGAGCCCACACCAATGCAAGCTCTATAGCACACATCTTCTCAAAGGTCAAAGCGGAGTTACGATATTGCCCGTCATGCACAGTAACCGTAAAGGCACCGGGGTGGCGGTGCCACCGGCTTGTTTATATATATATATATATCGTATTATTCTAACTTGTAAAAAACTATTAACTTTTGTTAATATTCAACCATTTCACAACTAACTTTTTTCCATAGATCAAACACAACATAATTATATGGTGGACTGAAACAAAAATTATTAATTAAATAAAATTATTGTTTTCCTCTGAAATAGCAAAAGCATCACACACTAGCTGTACCTGCTCTAAATAAAAAAGAGTAATTCAATAAAAATACAAAATCGAACTAAATAAAATAAATTATTACAAAAACAAAATCAAACCAAAGAAAATATATCTTCGAAAAAAAAAGCGAGTGTCATGAGGAAAGGCGCCTCAGGAATCGTCAGGATTAACTCCATGTGTAAGGAATTTTGATTGATTTTATTTGTCACTTGAAAATTATTGTTAAATGTGTGCCTGCATAACTTTAATAAGATTTATTTTCTTTGATTTGATTTTGTTTTATATAATTTATTTATTTCGATTTTGTATTTTTATTTAAATACTATTATTTATTTAGAGCAGGTACAGCTAAGTGTGCGATGCTTTTGCTATTTCAGAGGGAAAAAAACACATTTTATTTCAAAAAGGCTTTTCAATTAAATAAAATGTTCAAGCTTTGTTTTCGTTTTATTATTTTGTTTGTTTTAAGCTTTGTTTAATTTATATTGTTAATCATCTGACACAAAACAAATGCATAAAGTATCATTTTAACTTTTAAAAAACTATTAACATTTGTTAATAGTACATTGCCTGTCTTTTGTTAATAGGACAAAACATAGTTATTATATTTTATAATATTTTATAAATATATAAAATAAACATTTGTAATGAAATCGTTCAAAAAAATGATATTAGCATTGTTTTAAACTTTGAAACAGAAGTAGCGCAATGCCTGGCCACTCCCGCGCCGCCTCCTTTTCACAATCCGAGGGAACCATCTCCGGAATATTAACCTCACTCCTAGAAGTCCAATTCTCATTATTCATGCCTCTTACCTGGGATTGATTGCACACACACACACACACACACACACGCACGCACGCACTCACACGCACACACACACACACACACACACACACGTGTCAAGTCACTTACATTTTAGATGCAATATTGACTGTTCTTCTGTTTCAGCAGCGAAAATAGTTAAACAAAGATCACAGCAGAACCATTGCATCTCACAGCAACGTGTTTTCTCATTACTGAATGATTCAGCATTTTGAACAAATTGGTTGACTCAAAGATTCAATGACCAATCCATAAACATCTGTCTCATTCATGAATGACTCAGTCGTTCAAACGAATCGTTTGAACGAATGAATCAATGACCCGCTCATTAAGACGGTCGCCTGGCGACACCTAGTGACGGTTTAGTGTTATTTGATTATACACTCAAAATATTCCACAACAAATCCTTTAAATTTAATGATATTCAGAACAGAACACAAATAAAAAAATAACTATAATAAAGCCAAAACGAAATAATTTAAAACAAAAGTAAAAGTAAGTGGTGTTAGGCTCACGTAAATCTCTCTTTAGAATCTAAATGTTGCAACATTTGCGATGTATTTGGATGCTAAACTATTCTTTATTACAGGCTTTGTTCTTCACTCACGTTCCAATATCGACGGAAAAAATCATCCTCTTCACTTGTGCAAAAATGTGCTTGGAAAAATCACAGTGGAGCGGTGCTTACTGTGAATGATACAAATTGTACTACTGACTATTTCAACATAGCAGTGTAATTTGTATATGTTAGGTTGAATGTTTTATTATTGTGTGTGTGTGTGTGTGTGTGTTTGTGTGTGTGTGTGTGTGTGTGTGTGTGTGTGTGTGTGTGTGTGTGTGTGTGTGTGTGTGTGTGTGTGTGTCAGTGTGTGTGTGGGGGTCTGGGTGGCTCAGCGCGATTGAACAGTGAAACATACTCCGTCATTTTCTTCATACAGGACATCATTCAAACGTCAAAGTGTTTACTTATATTTGTGTACACTCGCAATTAAACACAACATTGTGTTTTTGTTAAATAAATTAAAGTAATACGTCCCCCGAAATGGCGCTAATTTTAAAATGAAACTAAAATGCTCACGGCTGCACGGGCATTCATAACTCTGCGCGCCCACGGTGAGGGACGAGCAGAACAGAGCGAACGTTGTTTAGTTCATTCCTACTTCCATAGGAATTAATTGAAAAAGCTCACTCTACTCTGCACCATTATTAATGAATTGTGCAGACGTCCTTATTTTACTTTCGCTTTTTACCTGATTTTGAACACAAGAGGGCAGTATAACACTATGTATGATTTGGAAAAAAATTTTTTTTGACTAAACAACCATTCTGGCTGTTTTTAAACTTAAACATTATTCTCTAATTGCTCTCACCATGCCCGTTTCTGAAACTCTGCACATGTCTACTGTCTAATAAATGTGATGTGTCTGTCGGGTTTCATGCAATTTCAAGTATGTTAAGAGTCTCAAAAGCATCAACAAAGAATAATAAAGTTTGATGCGTTGCCACGGCAACAGTATCTAAGATATCAATAATCCTTTCTCAGGTCTACATCTGCCGTGTGTCTACATTATACACATAAAGTTTGAAGCAAATTGGGTAAAAATAAGAGGGTGATTTCAAAGCCTTTAGGAAGTGACACACTTCCTGCTGCCAGTTGGTGGCGCTATAACTTTGACTCACAATAGTCACATCCATGTGATCGGACTCTTACAGCGAACACACTGCTGAAGTTTCATCAAGATCAGTTAATGTATGCAGAAGTTATAACACACTTCCTGTTTCCTTTATTCGCCATAAATTCGTTTCCTCGCCACAGCCAAACCGTTCGAGATATCAAAAATCCCCTGGCAACTTTTCATCCTCAATGTCTTGACTTCATGCTGACCGAGTTTCGTGGCGATTGGTTGAATTCTCTAGGAGGAGTATATCGAATTCCAGGGGCATACGCTTCCAAACAAACCATAATAGCCGACTTCCTGTTGGGCTGGGGTAAAAAGTAAAAGTACAAAGGATATATGAATCGATGAGATCTATATGTGTACCGAGTTTCATATTATTACATTCAAGCGTGTTTGATTTATGGACCAAGTTTTCGGACCCCGTTCCAGGGGGCACTGTCGAGCCCCCCTGCCACGCCCGGGTACCAGCTTCAGCCCGGCCCTGATGGCCACGGGTTCTGACCCGTGTGCAAAGTTTCAAGAGTTTTTGAGCACGTTAAGGGCCCCCAAAGTGCGCTGAGAGTCTCAAAAGTATCCAAAAAGAATATTAAAGTTTGATGCGTTGTCACGGCAACAGCATCTAAGATATCAACAATCCTTTCACAGGTCTAAATCTGGCGTGTGTCTACATTATACACATCAAGTTTGAAGCAAATCGGGTAAAGCCTGTTTGATTTATGGACCAAGTTTTCGGACCCCATTCCAGGGGGCGCTGTCGAGCCCCCCTGCCACGCCCGGGTACCAGCTTCAGCCCGGCCCTGATGGCCGCGGTTTCTGACCCGTGTGCAAAGTTTCAAGAGTTTTTGAGCACGTTAAGGGCCCCAAAAGTGCGCTAAGAATCTCAAAAGTATCCAAAAAGAATATTAAAGTTTGATGCGTTGTCACGGCAACAGCATCTAAGATATCAACAATCCTTTCACAGGTCTACATCTGGCTTGTGTCTACATTATACACATCAAGTTTGAAGCAAATAGGGTAAAGCGTGTTGGATATATGGACCAAATTGTCTGACCCGTTCAAGGGGGCGCTGTCGAGCCCCCCTGCCACGCCCGGGTACCAGCTTCAGCCTGGCCCTGATGGCCGCGGGTTTTGTCCCGTGTGCAAAGTTTCAAGAGTTTTCGAGCACGTTAAGAACCCCAAAAGTGCCCGAAAGCATAAAAAAGCATGAAAAAGCTTAAAAAAAGGAATATTAATGTTTGATGCATTGCCATGGCAACAGTATCTAAGATATCAATAATCCTTTCACAGGTCTACATCTGGCGTGTGTCTACATTATGCACATGAAGTTTGAAGCAAATCGGGTAAAAATAAGAGGGTGATTTAAAAGCATTTTGAAAGTGACACACTTCCTGCTTCCAGTTGGTGGCGCTATAACTTTGACTCACAATAGTCACATCCATGTGATCGGGCTCTTACAACGAACACACTGCTGAAGTTTCATCAAGATTAGTTAATGTATGCAGTAGTTATAACACACTTCCTGTTTCACGTTTCTCGCCATAATTTCGTTTACTCGCCACGGCCAAACCGTTCGAGATATCAAAAATCCCCTGGCAATTTTTCATCCTCAGTGTCTTGACTTCATGCTGACCGAGTTTCGTGCCGTGTGTTTGAATTCTCTAGGAGGAGTATTTCACATTCCATTGCATGTGTTTTCCAAACAACCCTTAATAGCCGACTTCCTGTTGGGCTGGGGTAAAAAGTAAGAGCATGAAGTATATATGAACCGATGAGATCTATATGTGTACTGAGTTTCATATTATTACATGCAAGCGTGTTTGATTTATGGACCAAGTGTTCAAACCCCGTTCCAGGGGGCGCTGTCGAGCCCCCCTGCCACGCCCGGGTACCAGCTTCAGCCCGGCCCTGATGGCCGCGGGTTCTGAGATGTGTGCAAAGTTTCAAGAGTTTTCGAGCACGTTAAGGCCCCCAAAAGTGCCCAAAAGGTAGTAAAATAATAATAATAATAAATAAATATAGCTGCGAGCAGCGATTACGGGCCCAAGCCGGTGGCACCGCAACCCCGGTGCCTTTAGTTACCTAAAGGCACCGGAGTGGCGGTGCCGCCGGCTTTGGCCCTTCATCGCTGCTCGCAGCTATATTCATATATATATATATATATATATATATATATATATATAAACAAGCCGGTGGCACCGCCACCCCGGTGCCTTTATATATATATATATATATATATGTCTACATTGTTCAATCACGCCTCACACACACACACACACTTTTGCAGAGCCCACACCAATGCAAGCTCTATAGCACACATCTTCTCAAAGGTCAAAGCGGAGTTACGATATTGCCCGTCATGCACAGTAACCGTAAAGGCACCGGGGTGGCGGTGCCACCGGCTTGTTTATATATATATATATATCGTATTATTCTAACTTGTAAAAAACTATTAACTTTTGTTAATATTCAACCATTTCACAACTAACTTTTTTCCATAGATCAAACACAACATAATTATATGGTGGACTGAAACAAAAATTATTAATTAAATAAAATTATTGTTTTCCTCTGAAATAGCAAAAGCATCACACACTAGCTGTACCTGCTCTAAATAAAAAAGAGTAATTCAATAAAAATACAAAATCGAACTAAATAAAATAAATTATTACAAAAACAAAATCAAACCAAAGAAAATATATCTTCGAAAAAAAAAGCGAGTGTCATGAGGAAAGGCGCCTCAGGAATCGTCAGGATTAACTCCATGTGTAAGGAATTTTGATTGATTTTATTTGTCACTTGAAAATTATTGTTAAATGTGTGCCTGCATAACTTTAATAAGATTTATTTTCTTTGATTTGATTTTGTTTTATATAATTTATTTATTTCGATTTTGTATTTTTATTTAAATACTATTATTTATTTAGAGCAGGTACAGCTAAGTGTGCGATGCTTTTGCTATTTCAGAGGGAAAAAAACACATTTTATTTCAAAAAGGCTTTTCAATTAAATAAAATGTTCAAGCTTTGTTTTCGTTTTATTATTTTGTTTGTTTTAAGCTTTGTTTAATTTATATTGTTAATCATCTGACACAAAACAAATGCATAAAGTATCATTTTAACTTTTAAAAAACTATTAACATTTGTTAATAGTACATTGCCTGTCTTTTGTTAATAGGACAAAACATAGTTATTATATTTTATAATATTTTATAAATATATAAAATAAACATTTGTAATGAAATCGTTCAAAAAAATGATATTAGCATTGTTTTAAACTTTGAAACAGAAGTAGCGCAATGCCTGGCCACTCCCGCGCCGCCTCCTTTTCACAATCCGAGGGAACCATCTCCGGAATATTAACCTCACTCCTAGAAGTCCAATTCTCATTATTCATGCCTCTTACCTGGGATTGATTGCACACACACACACACACACACACACACACGCACGCACGCACTCACACGCACACACACACACACACACACACACGTGTCAAGTCACTTACATTTTAGATGCAATATTGACTGTTCTTCTGTTTCAGCAGCGAAAATAGTTAAACAAAGATCACAGCAGAACCATTGCATCTCACAGCAACGTGTTTTCTCATTACTGAATGATTCAGCATTTTGAACAAATTGGTTGACTCAAAGATTCAATGACCAATCCATAAACATCTGTCTCATTCATGAATGACTCAGTCGTTCAAACGAATCGTTTGAACGAATGAATCAATGACCCGCTCATTAAGACGGTCGCCTGGCGACACCTAGTGACGGTTTAGTGTTATTTGATTATACACTCAAAATATTCCACAACAAATCCTTTAAATTTAATGATATTCAGAACAGAACACAAATAAAAAAATAACTATAATAAAGCCAAAACGAAATAATTTAAAACAAAAGTAAAAGTAAGTGGTGTTAGGCTCACGTAAATCTCTCTTTAGAATCTAAATGTTGCAACATTTGCGATGTATTTGGATGCTAAACTATTCTTTATTACAGGCTTTGTACTTCACTCACGTTCCAATATCGACGGAAAAAATCATCCTCTTCACTTGTGCAAAAATGTGCTTGGAAAAATCACAGTGGAGCGGTGCTTACTGTGAATGATACAAATTGTACTACTGACTATTTCAACATAGCAGTGTAATTTGTATATGTTAGGTTGAATGTTTTATTATTGTGTGTGTGTGTGTGTTTGTGTGTGTGTGTGTGTGTGTGTGTGTGTGTGTGTCAGTGTGTGTGTGGGGGTCTGGGTGGCTCAGCGCGATTGAACAGTGAAACATACTCCGTCATTTTCTTCATACAGGACATCATTCAAACGTCAAAGTGTTTACTTATATTTGTGTACACTCGCAATTAAACACAACATTGTGTTTTTGTTAAATAAATTAAAGTAATACGTCCCCCGAAATGGCGCTAATTTTAAAATGAAACTAAAATGCTCACGGCTGCACGGGCATTCATAACTCTGCGCGCCCACGGTGAGGGACGAGCAGAACAGAGCGAACGTTGTTTAGTTCATTCCTACTTCCATAGGAATTAATTGAAAAAGCTCACTCTACTCTGCACCATTATTAATGAATTGTGCAGACGTCCTTATTTTACTTTCGCTTTTTACCTGATTTTGAACACAAGAGGGCAGTATAACACTATGTATGATTTGGAAAAAAAATTTTTTTGACTAAACAACCATTCTGGCTGTTTTTAAACTTAAACATTATTCTCTAATTGCTCTCACCATGCCCGTTTCTGAAACTCTGCACATGTCTACTGTCTAATAAATGTGATGTGTCTGTCGGGTTTCATGCAATTTCAAGTATGTTAAGAGTCTCAAAAGCATCAACAAAGAATAATAAAGTTTGATGCGTTGCCACGGCAACAGTATCTAAGATATCAATAATCCTTTCTCAGGTCTACATCTGCCGTGTGTCTACATTATACACATAAAGTTTGAAGCAAATTGGGTAAAAATAAGAGGGTGATTTCAAAGCCTTTAGGAAGTGACACACTTCCTGCTGCCAGTTGGTGGCGCTATAACTTTGACTCACAATAGTCACATCCATGTGATCGGACTCTTACAGCGAACACACTGCTGAAGTTTCATCAAGATCAGTTAATGTATGCAGAAGTTATAACACACTTCCTGTTTCCTTTATTCGCCATAAATTCGTTTCCTCGCCACAGCCAAACCGTTCGAGATATCGAAAATCCCCTGGCAACTTTTCATCCTCAATGTCTTGACTTCATGCTGACCGAGTTTCGTGGCGATTGGTTGAATTCTCTAGGAGGAGTATATCGAATTCCAGGGGCATACGCTTCCAAACAAACCATAATAGCCGACTTCCTGTTGGGCTGGGGTAAAAAGTAAAAGTACAAAGGATATATGAATCGATGAGATCTATATGTGTACCGAGTTTCATATTATTACATTCAAGCGTGTTTGATTTATGGACCAAGTTTTCGGACCCCGTTCCAGGGGGCACTGTCGAGCCCCCCTGCCACGCCCGGGTACCAGCTTCAGCCCGGCCCTGATGGCCACGGGTTCTGACCCGTGTGCAAAGTTTCAAGAGTTTTTGAGCACGTTAAGGGCCCCCAAAGTGCGCTGAGAGTCTCAAAAGTATCCAAAAAGAATATTAAAGTTTGATGCGTTGTCACGGCAACAGCATCTAAGATATCAACAATCCTTTCACAGGTCTAAATCTGGCGTGTGTCTACATTATACACATCAAGTTTGAAGCAAATCGGGTAAAGCCTGTTTGATTTATGGACCAAGTTTTCGGACCCCATTCCAGGGGGCGCTGTCGAGCCCCCCTGCCACGCCCGGGTACCAGCTTCAGCCCGGCCCTGATGGCCGCGGTTTCTGACCCGTGTGCAAAGTTTCAAGAGTTTTTGAGCACGTTAAGGGCCCCAAAAGTGCGCTAAGAATCTCAAAAGTATCCAAAAAGAATATTAAAGTTTGATGCGTTGTCACGGCAACAGCATCTAAGATATCAACAATCCTTTCACAGGTCTACATCTGGCTTGTGTCTACATTATACACATCAAGTTTGAAGCAAATAGGGTAAAGCGTGTTGGATATATGGACCAAATTGTCTGACCCGTTCAAGGGGGCGCTGTCGAGCCCCCCTGCCACGCCCGGGTACCAGCTTCAGCCTGGCCCTGATGGCCGCGGGTTTTGTCCCGTGTGCAAAGTTTCAAGAGTTTTCGAGCACGTTAAGAACCCCAAAAGTGCCCGAAAGCATAAAAAAGCATGAAAAAGCTTAAAAAAAGGAATATTAATGTTTGATGCATTGCCATGGCAACAGTATCTAAGATATCAATAATCCTTTCACAGGTCTACATCTGGCGTGTGTCTACATTATGCACATGAAGTTTGAAGCAAATCGGGTAAAAATAAGAGGGTGATTTAAAAGCATTTTGAAAGTGACACACTTCCTGCTTCCAGTTGGTGGCGCTATAACTTTGACTCACAATAGTCACATCCATGTGATCGGGCTCTTACAACGAACACACTGCTGAAGTTTCATCAAGATTAGTTAATGTATGCAGTAGTTATAACACACTTCCTGTTTCACGTTTCTCGCCATAATTTCGTTTACTCGCCACGGCCAAACCGTTCGAGATATCAAAAATCCCCTGGCAATTTTTCATCCTCAGTGTCTTGACTTCATGCTGACCGAGTTTCGTGCCGTGTGTTTGAATTCTCTAGGAGGAGTATTTCACATTCCATTGCATGTGTTTTCCAAACAACCCTTAATAGCCGACTTCCTGTTGGGCTGGGGTAAAAAGTAAGAGCATGAAGTATATATGAACCGATGAGATCTATATGTGTACTGAGTTTCATATTATTACATGCAAGCGTGTTTGATTTATGGACCAAGTGTTCAAACCCCGTTCCAGGGGGCGCTGTCGAGCCCCCCTGCCACGCCCGGGTACCAGCTTCAGCCCGGCCCTGATGGCCGCGGGTTCTGAGATGTGTGCAAAGTTTCAAGAGTTTTCGAGCACGTTAAGGCCCCCAAAAGTGCCCAAAAGGTAGTAAAATAATAATAATAATAATAAATATATATATATATATATATGAATATAGCTGCGAGCAGCGATTACGGGCCCAAGCCGGTGGCACCGCAACCCCGGTGCCTTTAGTTACCTAAAGGCACCGGAGTGGCGGTGCCGCCGGCTTTGGCCCTTCATCGCTGCTCGCAGCTATATTCATATATATATATATATATATATATATATATATATATATATATATATATATATAAACAAGCCGGTGGCACCGCCACCCCGGTGCCTTTATATATATATATATATATATGTCTACATTGTTCAATCACGCCTCACACACACACACACACTTTTGCAGAGCCCACACCAATGCAAGCTCTATAGCACACATCTTCTCAAAGGTCAAAGCGGAGTTACGATATTGCCCGTCATGCACAGTAACCGTAAAGGCACCGGGGTGGCGGTGCCACCGGCTTGTTTATATATATATATATATATATCGTATTATTCTAACTTGTAAAAAACTATTAACTTTTGTTAATATTCAACCATTTCACAACTAACTTTTTTCCATAGATCAAACACAACATAATTATATGGTGGACTGAAACAAAAATTATTAATTAAATAAAATTATTGTTTTCCTCTGAAATAGCAAAAGCATCACACACTAGCTGTACCTGCTCTAAATAAAAAAGAGTAATTCAATAAAAATACAAAATCGAACTAAATAAAATAAATTATTACAAAAACAAAATCAAACCAAAGAAAATATATCTTCGAAAAAAAAAGCGAGTGTCATGAGGAAAGGCGCCTCAGGAATCGTCAGGATTAACTCCATGTGTAAGGAATTTTGATTGATTTTATTTGTCACTTGAAAATTATTGTTAAATGTGTGCCTGCATAACTTTAATAAGATTTATTTTCTTTGATTTGATTTTGTTTTATATAATTTATTTATTTCGATTTTGTATTTTTATTTAAATACTATTATTTATTTAGAGCAGGTACAGCTAAGTGTGCGATGCTTTTGCTATTTCAGAGGGAAAAAAACACATTTTATTTCAAAAAGGCTTTTCAATTAAATAAAATGTTCAAGCTTTGTTTTCGTTTTATTATTTTGTTTGTTTTAAGCTTTGTTTAATTTATATTGTTAATCATCTGACACAAAACAAATGCATAAAGTATCATTTTAACTTTTAAAAAACTATTAACATTTGTTAATAGTACATTGCCTGTCTTTTGTTAATAGGACAAAACATAGTTATTATATTTTATAATATTTTATAAATATATAAAATAAACATTTGTAATGAAATCGTTCAAAAAAATGATATTAGCATTGTTTTAAACTTTGAAACAGAAGTAGCGCAATGCCTGGCCACTCCCGCGCCGCCTCCTTTTCACAATCCGAGGGAACCATCTCCGGAATATTAACCTCACTCCTAGAAGTCCAATTCTCATTATTCATGCCTCTTACCTGGGATTGATTGCACACACACACACACACACACACACACACGCACGCACGCACTCACACGCACACACACACACACACACACGTGTCAAGTCACTTACATTTTAGATGCAATATTGACTGTTCTTCTGTTTCAGCAGCGAAAATAGTTAAACAAAGATCACAGCAGAACCATTGCATCTCACAGCAACGTGTTTTCTCATTACTGAATGATTCAGCATTTTGAACAAATTGGTTGACTCAAAGATTCAATGACCAATCCATAAACATCTGTCTCATTCATGAATGACTCAGTCGTTCAAACGAATCGTTTGAACGAATGAATCAATGACCCGCTCATTAAGACGGTCGCCTGGCGACACCTAGTGACGGTTTAGTGTTATTTGATTATACACTCAAAATATTCCACAACAAATCCTTTAAATTTAATGATATTCAGAACAGAACACAAATAAAAAAATAACTATAATAAAGCCAAAACGAAATAATTTAAAACAAAAGTAAAAGTAAGTGGTGTTAGGCTCACGTAAATCTCTCTTTAGAATCTAAATGTTGCAACATTTGCGATGTATTTGGATGCTAAACTATTCTTTATTACAGGCTTTGTACTTCACTCACGTTCCAATATCGACGGAAAAAATCATCCTCTTCACTTGTGCAAAAATGTGCTTGGAAAAATCACAGTGGAGCGGTGCTTACTGTGAATGATACAAATTGTACTACTGACTATTTCAACATAGCAGTGTAATTTGTATATGTTAGGTTGAATGTTTTATTATTGTGTGTGTGTGTGTGTGTGTGTGTGTTTGTGTGTGTGTGTGTGTGTGTGTGTGTGTGTGTGTGTGTGTGTGTGTGTGTGTGTGTGTGTGTCAGTGTGTGTGTGGGGGTCTGGGTGGCTCAGCGCGATTGAACAGTGAAACATACTCCGTCATTTTCTTCATACAGGACATCATTCAAACGTCAAAGTGTTTACTTATATTTGTGTACACTCGCAATTAAACACAACATTGTGTTTTTGTTAAATAAATTAAAGTAATACGTCCCCCGAAATGGCGCTAATTTTAAAATGAAACTAAAATGCTCACGGCTGCACGGGCATTCATAACTCTGCGCGCCCACGGTGAGGGACGAGCAGAACAGAGCGAACGTTGTTTAGTTCATTCCTACTTCCATAGGAATTAATTGAAAAAGCTCACTCTACTCTGCACCATTATTAATGAATTGTGCAGACGTCCTTATTTTACTTTCGCTTTTTACCTGATTTTGAACACAAGAGGGCAGTATAACACTATGTATGATTTGGAAAAAATTTTTTTTTGACTAAACAACCATTCTGGCTGTTTTTAAACTTAAACATTATTCTCTAATTGCTCTCACCATGCCCGTTTCTGAAACTCTGCACATGTCTACTGTCTAATAAATGTGATGTGTCTGTCGGGTTTCATGCAATTTCAAGTATGTTAAGAGTCTCAAAAGCATCAACAAAGAATAATAAAGTTTGATGCATTGCCACGGCAACAGTATCTAAGATATCAATAATCCTTTCTCAGGTCTACATCTGCCGTGTGTCTACATTATACACATAAAGTTTGAAGCAAATTGGGTAAAAATAAGAGGGTGATTTCAAAGCCTTTAGGAAGTGACACACTTCCTGCTGCCAGTTGGTGGCGCTATAACTTTGACTCACAATAGTCACATCCATGTGATCGGACTCTTACAGCGAACACACTGCTGAAGTTTCATCAAAATCAGTTAATGTATGCAGAAGTTATAACACACTTCCTGTTTCCTTTATTCGCCATAAATTCGTTTCCTCGCCACAGCCAAACCGTTCGAGATATCAAAAATCCCCTGGCAACTTTTCATCCTCAATGTCTTGACTTCATGCTGACCGAGTTTCGTGGCGATTGGTTGAATTCTCTAGGAGGAGTATATCGAATTCCAGGGGCATACGCTTCCAAACAAACCATAATAGCCGACTTCCTGTTGGGCTGGGGTAAAAAGTAAAAGTACAAAGGATATATGAATCGATGAGATCTATATGTGTACCGAGTTTCATATTATTACATTCAAGCGTGTTTGATTTATGGACCAAGTTTTCGGACCCCGTTCCAGGGGGCACTGTCGAGCCCCCCTGCCACGCCCGGGTACCAGCTTCAGCCCGGCCCTGATGGCCACGGGTTCTGACCCGTGTGCAAAGTTTCAAGAGTTTTTGAGCACGTTAAGGGCCCCCAAAGTGCGCTGAGAGTCTCAAAAGTATCCAAAAAGAATATTAAAGTTTGATGCGTTGTCACGGCAACAGCATCTAAGATATCAACAATCCTTTCACAGGTCTAAATCTGGCGTGTGTCTACATTATACACATCAAGTTTGAAGCAAATCGGGTAAAGCCTGTTTGATTTATGGACCAAGTTTTCGGACCCCATTCCAGGGGGCGCTGTCGAGCCCCCCTGCCACGCCCGGGTACCAGCTTCAGCCCGGCCCTGATGGCCGCGGTTTCTGACCCGTGTGCAAAGTTTCAAGAGTTTTTGAGCACGTTAAGGGCCCCAAAAGTGCGCTAAGAATCTCAAAAGTATCCAAAAAGAATATTAAAGTTTGATGCGTTGTCACGGCAACAGCATCTAAGATATCAACAATCCTTTCACAGGTCTACATCTGGCTTGTGTCTACATTATACACATCAAGTTTGAAGCAAATAGGGTAAAGCGTGTTGGATATATGGACCAAATTGTCTGACCCGTTCAAGGGGGCGCTGTCGAGCCCCCCTGCCACGCCCGGGTACCAGCTTCAGCCTGGCCCTGATGGCCGCGGATTTTGTCCCGTGTGCAAAGTTTCAAGAGTTTTCGAGCACGTTAAGAACCCCAAAAGTGCCCGAAAGCATAAAAAAGCATGAAAAAGCTTAAAAAAAGGAATATTAATGTTTGATGCATTGCCATGGCAACAGTATCTAAGATATCAATAATCCTTTCACAGGTCTACATCTGGCGTGTGTCTACATTATGCACATGAAGTTTGAAGCAAATCGGGTAAAAATAAGAGGGTGATTTAAAAGCATTTTGAAAGTGACACACTTCCTGCTTCCAGTTGGTGGCGCTATAACTTTGACTCACAATAGTCACATCCATGTGATCGGGCTCTTACAACGAACACACTGCTGAAGTTTCATCAAGATTAGTTAATGTATGCAGTAGTTATAACACACTTCCTGTTTCACGTTTCTCGCCATAATTTCGTTTACTCGCCACGGCCAAACCGTTCGAGATATCAAAAATCCCCTGGCAATTTTTCATCCTCAGTGTCTTGACTTCATGCTGACCGAGTTTCGTGCCGTGTGTTTGAATTCTCTAGGAGGAGTATTTCACATTCCATTGCATGTGTTTTCCAAACAACCCTTAATAGCCGACTTCCTGTTGGGCTGGGGTAAAAAGTAAGAGCATGAAGTATATATGAACCGATGAGATCTATATGTGTACTGAGTTTCATATTATTACATGCAAGCGTGTTTGATTTATGGACCAAGTGTTCAAACCCCGTTCCAGGGGGCGCTGTCGAGCCCCCCTGCCACGCCCGGGTACCAGCTTCAGCCCGGCCCTGATGGCCGCGGGTTCTGAGATGTGTGCAAAGTTTCAAGAGTTTTCGAGCACGTTAAGGCCCCCAAAAGTGCCCAAAAGGTAGTAAAATAATAATAATAATAAATAATAATCCTAAGGAAAACAATAGGGCCTTCGCCTTTTCAAGGCTTGGGCCCTAAATATAGCTGCGAGCAGCGATTACGGGCCCAAGCCGGTGGCACCGCAACCCCGGTGCCTTTAGTTACCTAAAGGCACCGGAGTGGCGGTGCCGCCGGCTTTGGCCCTTCATCGCTGCTCGCAGCTATATTCATATATATATATATATATATATATATATATATATATATATATATATATATATATATATAAACAAGCCGGTGGCACCGCCACCCCGGTGCCTTTATATATATATATATATATATGTCTACATTGTTCAATCACGCCTCACACACACACACACACTTTTGCAGAGCCCACACCAATGCAAGCTCTATAGCACACATCTTCTCAAAGGTCAAAGCGGAGTTACGATATTGCCCGTCATGCACAGTAACCGTAAAGGCACCGGGGTGGCGGTGCCACCGGCTTGTTTATATATATATATATATCGTATTATTCTAACTTGTAAAAAACTATTAACTTTTGTTAATATTCAACCATTTCACAACTAACTTTTTTCCATAGATCAAACACAACATAATTATATGGTGGACTGAAACAAAAATTATTAATTAAATAAAATTATTGTTTTCCTCTGAAATAGCAAAAGCATCACACACTAGCTGTACCTGCTCTAAATAAAAAAGAGTAATTCAATAAAAATACAAAATCGAACTAAATAAAATAAATTATTACAAAAACAAAATCAAACCAAAGAAAATATATCTTCGAAAAAAAAAGCGAGTGTCATGAGGAAAGGCGCCTCAGGAATCGTCAGGATTAACTCCATGTGTAAGGAATTTTGATTGATTTTACTTGTCACTTGAAAATTATTGTTAAATGTGTGCCTGCATAACTTTAATAAGATTTATTTTCTTTGATTTGATTTTGTTTTATATAATTTATTTATTTCGATTTTGTATTTTTATTTAAATACTATTATTTATTTAGAGCAGGTACAGCTAAGTGTGCGATGCTTTTGCTATTTCAGAGGGAAAAAAACACATTTTATTTCAAAAAGGCTTTTCAATTAAATAAAATGTTCAAGCTTTGTTTTCGTTTTATTATTTTGTTTGTTTTAAGCTTTGTTTAATTTATATTGTTAATCATCTGACACAAAACAAATGCATAAAGTATCATTTTAACTTTTAAAAAACTATTAACATTTGTTAATAGTACATTGCCTGTCTTTTGTTAATAGGACAAAACATAGTTATTATATTTTATAATATTTTATAAATATATAAAATAAACATTTGTAATGAAATCGTTCAAAAAAATGATATTAGCATTGTTTTAAACTTTGAAACAGAAGTAGCGCAATGCCTGGCCACTCCCGCGCCGCCTCCTTTTCACAATCCGAGGGAACCATCTCCGGAATATTAACCTCACTCCTAGAAGTCCAATTCTCATTATTCATGCCTCTTACCTGGGATTGATTGCACACACACACACACACACACACACACACGCACGCACGCACTCACACGCACACACACACACACACACACACACACGTGTCAAGTCACTTACATTTTAGATGCAATATTGACTGTTCTTCTGTTTCAGCAGCGAAAATAGTTAAACAAAGATCACAGCAGAACCATTGCATCTCACAGCAACGTGTTTTCTCATTACTGAATGATTCAGCATTTTGAACAAATTGGTTGACTCAAAGATTCAATGACCAATCCATAAACATCTGTCTCATTCATGAATGACTCAGTCGTTCAAACGAATCGTTTGAACGAATGAATCAATGACCCGCTCATTAAGACGGTCGCCTGGCGACACCTAGTGACGGTTTAGTGTTATTTGATTATACACTCAAAATATTCCACAACAAATCCTTTAAATTTAATGATATTCAGAACAGAACACAAATAAAAAAATAACTATAATAAAGCCAAAACGAAATAATTTAAAACAAAAGTAAAAGTAAGTGGTGTTAGGCTCACGTAAATCTCTCTTTAGAATCTAAATGTTGCAACATTTGCGATGTATTTGGATGCTAAACTATTCTTTATTACAGGCTTTGTACTTCACTCACGTTCCAATATCGACGGAAAAAATCATCCTCTTCACTTGTGCAAAAATGTGCTTGGAAAAATCACAGTGGAGCGGTGCTTACTGTGAATGATACAAATTGTACTACTGACTATTTCAACATAGCAGTGTAATTTGTATATGTTAGGTTGAATGTTTTATTATTGTGTGTGTGTGTGTGTGTGTGTTGTGTGTGTGTGTGTGTGTGTGTGTGTGTGTGTGTGTGTGTGTGTCAGTGTGTGTGTGGGGGTCTGGGTGGCTCAGCGCGATTGAACAGTGAAACATACTCCGTCATTTTCTTCATACAGGACATCATTCAAACGTCAAAGTGTTTACTTATATTTGTGTACACTCGCAATTAAACACAACATTGTGTTTTTGTTAAATAAATTAAAGTAACATGTCCCCCGAAATGGCGCTAATTTTAAAATGAAACTAAAATGCTCACGGCTGCACGGGCATTCATAACTCTGCGCGCCCACGGTGAGGGACGAGCAGAACAGAGCGAACGTTGTTTAGTTCATTCCTACTTCCATAGGAATTAATTGAAAAAGCTCACTCTACTCTGCACCATTATTAATGAATTGTGCAGACGTCCTTATTTTACTTTCGCTTTTTACCTGATTTTGAACACAAGAGGGCAGTATAACACTATGTATGATTTGGAAAAAATTTTTTTTTGACTAAACAACCATTCTGGCTGTTTTTAAACTTAAACATTATTCTCTAATTGCTCTCACCATGCCCGTTTCTGAAACTCTGCACATGTCTACTGTCTAATAAATGTGATGTGTCTGTCGGGTTTCATGCAATTTCAAGTATGTTAAGAGTCTCAAAAGCATCAACAAAGAATAATAAAGTTTGATGCGTTGCCACGGCAACAGTATCTAAGATATCAATAATCCTTTCTTAGGTCTACATCTGCCGTGTGTCTACATTATACACATAAAGTTTGAAGCAAATTGGGTAAAAATAAGAGGGTGATTTCAAAGCCTTTAGGAAGTGACACACTTCCTGCTGCCAGTTGGTGGCGCTATAACTTTGACTCACAATAGTCACATCCATGTGATCGGACTCTTACAGCGAACACACTGCTGAAGTTTCATCAAGATCAGTTAATGTATGCAGAAGTTATAACACACTTCCTGTTTCCTTTATTCGCCATAAATTCGTTTCCTCGCCACAGCCAAACCGTTCGAGATATCAAAAATCCCCTGGCAACTTTTCATCCTCAATGTCTTGACTTCATGCTGACCGAGTTTCGTGGCGATTGGTTGAATTCTCTAGGAGGAGTATATCGAATTCCAGGGGCATACGCTTCCAAACAAACCATAATAGCCGACTTCCTGTTGGGCTGGGGTAAAAAGTAAAAGTACAAAGGATATATGAATCGATGAGATCTATATGTGTACCGAGTTTCATATTATTACATTCAAGCGTGTTTGATTTATGGACCAAGTTTTCGGACCCCGTTCCAGGGGGCACTGTCGAGCCCCCCTGCCACGCCCGGGTACCAGCTTCAGCCCGGCCCTGATGGCCACGGGTTCTGACCCGTGTGCAAAGTTTCAAGAGTTTTTGAGCACGTTAAGGGCCCCCAAAGTGCGCTGAGAGTCTCAAAAGTATCCAAAAAGAATATTAAAGTTTGATGCGTTGTCACGGCAACAGCATCTAAGATATCAACAATCCTTTCACAGGTCTAAATCTGGCGTGTGTCTACATTATACACATCAAGTTTGAAGCAAATCGGGTAAAGCCTGTTTGATTTATGGACCAAGTTTTCGGACCCCATTCCAGGGGGCGCTGTCGAGCCCCCCTGCCACGCCCGGGTACCAGCTTCAGCCCGGCCCTGATGGCCGCGGTTTCTGACCCGTGTGCAAAGTTTCAAGAGTTTTTGAGCACGTTAAGGGCCCCAAAAGTGCGCTAAGAATCTCAAAAGTATCCAAAAAGAATATTAAAGTTTGATGCGTTGTCACGGCAACAGCATCTAAGATATCAACAATCCTTTCACAGGTCTACATCTGGCTTGTGTCTACATTATACACATCAAGTTTGAAGCAAATAGGGTAAAGCGTGTTGGATATATGGACCAAATTGTCTGACCCGTTCAAGGGGGCGCTGTCGAGCCCCCCTGCCACGCCCGGGTACCAGCTTCAGCCTGGCCCTGATGGCCGCGGGTTTTGTCCCGTGTGCAAAGTTTCAAGAGTTTTCGAGCACGTTAAGAACCCCCAAAGTGCCCGAAAGCATAAAAAAGCATGAAAAAGCTTAAAAAAAGGAATATTAATGTTTGATGCATTGCCATGGCAACAGTATCTAAGATATCAATAATCCTTTCACAGGTCTACATCTGGCGTGTGTCTACATTATGCACATGAAGTTTGAAGCAAATCGGGTAAAAATAAGAGGGTGATTTAAAAGCATTTTGAAAGTGACACACTTCCTGCTTCCAGTTGGTGGCGCTATAACTTTGACTCACAATAGTCACATCCATGTGATCGGGCTCTTACAACGAACACACTGCTGAAGTTTCATCAAGATTAGTTAATGTATGCAGTAGTTATAACACACTTCCTGTTTCACGTTTCTCGCCATAATTTCGTTTACTCGCCACGGCCAAACCGTTCGAGATATCAAAAATCCCCTGGCAATTTTTCATCCTCAGTGTCTTGACTTCATGCTGACCGAGTTTCGTGCCGTGTGTTTGAATTCTCTAGGAGGAGTATTTCACATTCCATTGCATGTGTTTTCCAAACAACCCTTAATAGCCGACTTCCTGTTGGGCTGGGGTAAAAAGTAAGAGCATGAAGTATATATGAACCGATGAGATCTATATGTGTACTGAGTTTCATATTATTACATGCAAGCGTGTTTGATTTATGGACCAAGTGTTCAAACCCCGTTCCAGGGGGCGCTGTCGAGCCCCCCTGCCATGCCCGGGTACCAGCTTCAGCCCGGCCCTGATGGCCGCGGGTTCTGACCCGTGTGCAAAGTTTCAAGAGTTTTTGAGCACGTTAAGGCCCCCAAAAGTGCCCAAAAGGTAGTAAAATAATAATAATAATAATAAAATATAGCTGCGAGCAGCGATTACGGGCCCAAGCCGGTGGCACCGCAACCCTGGTTCCTTTAGTTACCTAAAGGCACCGGGGTGGCGGTGCCGCCGGCTTTGGCCCTTCATCGCTGCTCGCAGCTATATTTATATATATATATATATATATATATATATATATATATATATATATATATATAAATTATATATATATATATAAAAAATACATATATATATATATATATATATATATATATATTTTTATATACATATATATATATATATATATATATATATATATATATATATATATATATATCTCACTTGCCTTACCTGAGAACAATGAAAACAATAAAAAAAACTAGGGAATCACTAAACCGAGAGAATTATTCTGTTTTGATGATACACTCAAAATATTACACAAGCAATTCTTTAAATTTAATGATATTCAGAACAGAACAAGAATTCAAAAAAACTATAATTAAGAATTAACCGAAATAATTGAAAGCGAAAGTGAAAGTAAGTGGTGTTTGGCTCACGTAACTCTCTCATTAGAATCAAACTGTTTCAACATTTGCGATGTATTTGGATGCTAAACTATTCTTTATTATGGGCTTTGTACTTCACTCAGGTTTCAATATGTGTGTGTGTGTGTGTGTGTGTGTGTGTGTGTGTGTGAGGTGCGGGTGCGATTGAACTGTTACACATAAAAACATACTCCGTCCAATAAAACACAACAAAGTGCTTTTTTCAAACTATAAACTCTTGTCAAACTGTAACCTACAACTGTCACCAAACTAAAATCACACGCACACACTGTCTAAAAGCAAAAAATATTTATCCAACCCCATTTAAAACAGTCTGTGGGTGCCATCTTTTGGACATTCACCACATCGCATTGATTTTCATTTATTGTCCTCAGAGCCCTAATCTGTTTATTTTTCAATTACACATTCTACATTGATTAAAAAAGAAAAATTCAAATGTGTTTTTATTTTATACAGGAATAAATTATTTATAATTCAGATGAGAATAAAGTTAGTGTTTTACAATTTAAAGGAAAACAAATATATTGTTCTGAAATATAGCACATTCATTTTAAATTCATTCAGCTTCAATTACCAATACAATCTTAATTTTATTTAAAGCAAACTATACATTTAAAAGATCTTGGTTCTGTGCATATTTTGTAATTTAAAAAAAATACAAAATTGTTATGCAAAAAGACAAGGCCTTAGAGATTTCTTTATCCTTTAATGCAGGAAAAATCACACAGCAATGAAAGGCTTAATATCATGTCACTGTAACAGCCAGCCAGCCACACACACACATATAAACACAGACACCAGCCCTCCCTCCCCCTCCCTCCCCACACAGACAGCCACACACACACACACACATAGAATGGGAGGGGGCCCTCTCTCTGTCAAAGAGTGACAGAGAGAGATACCATTTCATGAAATCCACATTCAAACCACAATATCTGACTTTCTGAGGGTTGGAGCTATTGACTGTAAATTAGAAAGTTGTTTGGCTTGAGGAGAAGAATATACAAGCTGAGTTTTGTAACTGTAGGTAAATCTAACTAAGTTATAACACACTTTATATGTCCTTTTTTAGTCATGAAAATTCATTTCCTCGCCACGGCCAAACCGTTCGAGATATCAAAAATCCGTCAGCAATTTAGCATCCTCAATGTCTTGACTTCATGCACGCCTAGTTTGGCGATGATTGAATGAATTGCCTAGGAGTAGTACTTCAAATTCCACAGCAAGCGTTTTCCAAACAACCCATAATAGCCGACTTCCTGTTGGGCTGGCGTAAAACTTGACCAGGGGTAAAATGTTTGGCCCGATGAGATCTATATGTGTACTGAGTTTCATATTAATTCATGCAAGCGTGTTGAATATATGGACCAAATTGTCGGACCCCGTTCAAGGGGGCGCTGTTGAGCCCCCCTGCCACGCCCGGGTACCAGCTTCAGCCCGGCCCTGATGGCCGTGGGTTCTGACCTGTGTGCAAAATTTCAAAAGTTTTTGAGCACGTTAAGAGTCCCAAAATCCCCTGAAACCTTGAAATGCATTAAAATCAATAGACAAATCCCTCACACACAGAGACGGAAAGAGAGGGAGAGAAAATTCTCAGAAACATCCACATTCAAACTAAAATATCTGACTCCCTCTTGGTCTGAGCTAATGACAGTAAATTAGAAAGTTGTCCGGCTTGATCTGAACAATATGCGTACCGAGTTTTATGATTGTAGGTAAAACTATAGAACTAACACCCCCACTTTTGTCAAAAGGTGGCGCTACTGAGCCCCTGCACCACGTCCGTTCCTGAAACTTTGCACATGTCTACTGGCTAATAAATGTGACATGTCTGTCGAGTTTCATGCAATTTCAAGCATGCTAAGAGTCTCAAAAGCATCCTAAAAGAATTTTAAAGTATGATGCGTTGCCACGGCAACAGTATCAAAGATATCAAGAATCCATTCACAGGTCTACATCTGCCGTATGTTTACATTATACAGATGAAGTTTGAAGCAAATTGGGTTCAAATAAGAGGGTGATTTCACAGCATTTTGAAAGTGACACACTTCCTGCTGCCAGTTGGTGGCGCTATAACTTTGACTCACAATAGTCACATCCATGTGATCGTCCTCTTACAACGAACACACTGCTGAAGTTTCATTAAGATCAGTTAATGTATGCTGAAGTTATAACACACTTCCTGTTTCACGTTTCTCGCCATAATTTCATTTCCTCGCCACGGCCAAACCGTTCGAGATATCAAAAATCCGCTGGCAATTTTTCATCCTCAATGTCTTGACTTCATGCTGACCGAGTTTCGTGGCATTTCTTTGAATTCTCTAGGAGAAGTACTTTAAATTCCATTGCATGCGTTTTACAAACAACCCTAAATAGCCGACTTCCTGTTGGGCTGGGGTAAAAAGTAAGAGCATGAAGTATATATGAACCGATGAGATCTATATGTGTACTGAGTTTCATATTCTTACATGCAAGCGTGTTTGATTTATGGACCAAGTTTTCGGACCCCGTTCCAGGGGGCGCTGTCGAGCCCCCCTGCCACGCCCGGGTACCATCTTCAGCCCGGCCCTGATGGCCGCGGGTTCTGACCCGTGTGCAAAGTTTCAAGAGTTTTCGTGCACGTTAAGAGCCCCAAAAGTGCCCGAATAGTCGTAAGAAAAATAAAAGAGAAAAAAAAAAAAAATAATCCTAAGGAAAACAATAGGGCCTTCGCCCTTTCAGGGCTTGGGCCCTAATAATAATCCTTAGGAAAACAATAGGGCCTTCGCCTTTTCAAGGCTTGGGCCCTAATAATCCTAAGGAAAACAATAGGGCCTTCGCCTTTTCAAGGCTTGGGCCCTAATAATCCTAAGGAAAACAATAGGGCCTTCGCCTTTTCAAGGCTTGGGCCCTAATAAATAATAATCCTTAGGAAAACAATAGGGCCTTCGCCTTTTCAAGGCTTGGGCCCTAAATATAAGGCACCGGAGTGGCGGTGCCGCCGGCTTTGGCCCTTCATCGCTGCTCGCAGCTATATTCATATATATATATATATATATATATATATATATATATATATATATATATATATATATAAACAAGCCGGTGGCACCGCCACCCCGGTGCCTTTATATATATATATATATATATGTCTACATTGTTCAATCACGCCTCACACACACACACACACTTTTGCAGAGCCCACACCAATGCAAGCTCTATAGCACACATCTTCTCAAAGGTCAAAGCGGAGTTACGATATTGCCCGTCATGCACAGTAACCGTAAAGGCACCGGGGTGGCGGTGCCACCGGCTTGTTTATATATATATATATATCGTATTATTCTAACTTGTAAAAAACTATTAACTTTTGTTAATATTCAACCATTTCACAACTAACTTTTTTCCATAGATCAAACACAACATAATTATATGGTGGACTGAAACAAAAATTATTAATTAAATAAAATTATTGTTTTCCTCTGAAATAGCAAAAGCATCACACACTAGCTGTACCTGCTCTAAATAAAAAAGAGTAATTCAATAAAAATACAAAATCGAACTAAATAAAATAAATTATTACAAAAACAAAATCAAACCAAAGAAAATATATCTTCGAAAAAAAAAGCGAGTGTCATGAGGAAAGGCGCCTCAGGAATCGTCAGGATTAACTCCATGTGTAAGGAATTTTGATTGATTTTATTTGTCACTTGAAAATTATTGTTAAATGTGTGCCTGCATAACTTTAATAAGATTTATTTTCTTTGATTTGATTTTGTTTTATATAATTTATTTATTTCGATTTTGTATTTTTATTTAAATACTATTATTTATTTAGAGCAGGTACAGCTAAGTGTGCGATGCTTTTGCTATTTCAGAGGGAAAAAAACACATTTTATTTCAAAAAGGCTTTTCAATTAAATAAAATGTTCAAGCTTTGTTTTCGTTTTATTATTTTGTTTGTTTTAAGCTTTGTTTAATTTATATTGTTAATCATCTGACACAAAACAAATGCATAAAGTATCATTTTAACTTTTAAAAAACTATTAACATTTGTTAATAGTACATTGCCTGTCTTTTGTTAATAGGACAAAACATAGTTATTATATTTTATAATATTTTATAAATATATAAAATAAACATTTGTAATGAAATCGTTCAAAAAAATGATATTAGCATTGTTTTAAACTTTGAAACAGAAGTAGCGCAATGCCTGGCCACTCCCGCGCCGCCTCCTTTTCACAATCCGAGGGAACCATCTCCGGAATATTAACCTCACTCCTAGAAGTCCAATTCTCATTATTCATGCCTCTTACCTGGGATTGATTGCACACACACACACACACACACACACACACGCACGCACGCACTCACACGCACACACACACACACACACACACACACGTGTCAAGTCACTTACATTTTAGATGCAATATTGACTGTTCTTCTGTTTCAGCAGCGAAAATAGTTAAACAAAGATCACAGCAGAACCATTGCATCTCACAGCAACGTGTTTTCTCATTACTGAATGATTCAGCATTTTGAACAAATTGGTTGACTCAAAGATTCAATGACCAATCCATAAACATCTGTCTCATTCATGAATGACTCAGTCGTTCAAACGAATCGTTTGAACGAATGAATCAATGACCCGCTCATTAAGACGGTCGCCTGGCGACACCTAGTGACGGTTTAGTGTTATTTGATTATACACTCAAAATATTCCACAACAAATCCTTTAAATTTAATGATATTCAGAACAGAACACAAATAAAAAAATAACTATAATAAAGCCAAAGAGTGGCGGTGCCGCCGGCTTGGGCCCGTAATCGCTGCTCGCAGCTATATTCATATATATATATATATATATATATATATATATATATATATATATAAACAAGCCGGTGGCACCGCCACCCCCGGTGCCTTTATATATATATATATATATATGTCTACATTGTTCAATCACGCCTCACACACACACACACACTTTTGCAGAGCCCACACCAATGCAAGCTCTATAGCACACATCTTCTCAAAGGTCAAAGCGGAGTTACGATATTGCCCGTCATGCACAGTAACCGTAAAGGCACCGGGGTGGCGGTGCCACCGGCTTGTTTATATATATATATATATCGTATTATTCTAACTTGTAAAAAACTATTAACTTTTGTTAATATTCAACCATTTCACAACTAACTTTTTTCCATAGATCAAACACAACATAATTATATGGTGGACTGAAACAAAAATTATTAATTAAATAAAATTATTGTTTTCCTCTGAAATAGCAAAAGCATCACACACTAGCTGTACCTGCTCTAAATAAAAAAGAGTAATTCAATAAAAATACAAAATCGAATTAAATAAAATAAATTATTACAAAAACAAAATCAAACCAAAGAAAATATATCTTCGAAAAAAAAAGCGAGTGTCATGAGGAAAGGCGCCTCAGGAATCGTCAGGATTAACTCCATGTGTAAGGAATTTTGATTGATTTTATTTGTCACTTGAAAATTATTGTTAAATGTGTGCCTGTATAACTTTAATAAGATTTATTTTCTTTGATTTGATTTTGTTTTATATAATTTATTTATTTCGATTTTGTATTTTTATTTAAATACTATTATTTATTTAGAGCAGGTACAGCTAAGTGTGCGATGCTTTTGCTATTTCAGAGGGAAAAAAACACATTTTATTTCAAAAAGGCTTTTCAATTAAATAAAATGTTCAAGCTTTGTTTTCGTTTTATTATTTTGTTTGTTTTAAGCTTTGTTTAATTTATATTGTTAATCATCTGACACAAAACAAATGCATAAAGTATCATTTTAACTTTTAAAAAACTATTAACATTTGTTAATAGTACATTGCCTGTCTTTTGTTAATAGGACAAAACATAGTTATTATATTTTATAATATTTTATAAATATATAAAATAAACATTTGTAATGAAATCGTTCAAAAAAATGATATTAGCATTGTTTTAAACTTTGAAACAGAAGTAGCGCAATGCCTGGCCACTCCCGCGCCGCCTCCTTTTCACAATCCGAGGGAACCATCTCCGGAATATTAACCTCACTCCTAGAAGTCCAATTCTCATTATTCATGCCTCTTACCTGGGATTGATTTTACACACACACACACACACACACACACACGCACGCACGCACTCACACGCACACACACACACACACACACACACACGTGTCAAGTCACTTACATTTTAGATGCAATATTGACTGTTCTTCTGTTTCAGCAGCGAAAATAGTTAAACAAAGATCACATCAGAACCATTGCATCTCACAGCAACGTGTTTTCTCATTACTGAATGATTCAGCATTTTGAACAAATTGGTTGACTCAAAGATTCAATGACCAATCCATAAACATCTGTCTCATTCATGAATGACTCAGTCGTTCAAACGAATCGTTTGAACGAATGAATCAATGACCCGCTCATTAAGACGGTCGCCTGGCGACACCTAGTGACGGTTTAGTGTTATTTGATTATACACTCAAAATATTCCACAACAAATCCTTTAAATTTAATGATATTCAGAACAGAACACAAATAAAAAAATAACTATAATAAAGCCAAAACGAAATAATTTAAAACAAAAGTAAAAGTAAGTGGTGTTAGGCTCACGTAAATCTCTCTTTAGAATCTAAATGTTGCAACATTTGCGATGTATTTGGATGCTAAACTATTCTTTATTACAGGCTTTGTACTTCACTCACGTTCCAATATCGACGGAAAAAATCATCCTCTTCACTTGTGCAAAAATGTGCTTGGAAAAATCACAGTGGAGCGGTGCTTACTGTGAATGATACAAATTGTACTACTGACTATTTCAACATAGCAGTGTAATTTGTATATGTTAGGTTGAATGTTTTATTATTGTGTGTGTGTGTGTGTGTGTGTTTGTGTGTGTGTGTGTGTGTGTGTGTGTGTGTGTGTGTGTGTGTGTGTGTGTGTGTGTGTGTGTGTGTGTCAGTGTGTGTGTGGGGGTCTGGGTGGCTCAGCGCGATTGAACAGTGAAACATACTCCGTCATTTTCTTCATACAGGACATCATTCAAACGTCAAAGTGTTTACTTATATTTGTGTACACTCGCAATTAAACACAACATTGTGTTTTTGTTAAATAAATTAAAGTAATACGTCCCCCGAAATGGCGCTAATTTTAAAATGAAACTAAAATGCTCACGGCTGCACGGGCATTCATAACTCTGCGCGCCCACGGTGAGGGACGAGCAGAACAGAGCGAACGTTGTTTAGTTCATTCCTACTTCCATAGGAATTAATTGAAAAAGCTCACTCTACTCTGCACCATTATTAATGAATTGTGCAGACGTCCTTATTTTACTTTCGCTTTTTACCTGATTTTGAACACAAGAGGGCAGTATAACACTATGTATGATTTGGAAAAAAATTTTTTTTGACTAAACAACCATTCTGGCTGTTTTTAAACTTAAACATTATTCTCTAATTGCTCTCACCATGCCCGTTTCTGAAACTCTGCACATGTCTACTGTCTAATAAATGTGATGTGTCTGTCGGGTTTCATGCAATTTCAAGTATGTTAAGAGTCTCAAAAGCATCAACAAAGAATAATAAAGTTTGATGCGTTGCCACGGCAACAGTATCTAAGATATCAATAATCCTTTCTCAGGTCTACATCTGCCGTGTGTCTACATTATACACATAAAGTTTGAAGCAAATTGGGTAAAAATAAGAGGGTGATTTCAAAGCCTTTAGGAAGTGACACACTTCCTGCTGCCAGTTGGTGGCGCTATAACTTTGACTCACAATAGTCACATCCATGTGATCGGACTCTTACAGCGAACACACTGCTGAAGTTTCATCAAGATCAGTTAATGTATGCAGAAGTTATAACACACTTCCTGTTTCCTTTATTCGCCATAAATTCGTTTCCTCGCCACAGCCAAACCGTTCGAGATATCAAAAATCCCCTGGCAACTTTTCATCCTCAATGTCTTGACTTCATGCTGACCGAGTTTCGTGGCGATTGGTTGAATTCTCTAGGAGGAGTATATCGAATTCCAGGGGCATACGCTTCCAAACAAACCATAATAGCCGACTTCCTGTTGGGCTGGGGTAAAAAGTAAAAGTACAAAGGATATATGAATCGATGAGATCTATATGTGTACCGAGTTTCATATTATTACATTCAAGCGTGTTTGATTTATGGACCAAGTTTTCGGACCCCGTTCCAGGGGGCACTGTCGAGCCCCCCTGCCACGCCCGGGTACCAGCTTCAGCCCGGCCCTGATGGCCACGGGTTCTGACCCGTGTGCAAAGTTTCAAGAGTTTTTGAGCACGTTAAGGGCCCCCAAAGTGCGCTGAGAGTCTCAAAAGTATCCAAAAAGAATATTAAAGTTTGATGCGTTGTCACGGCAACAGCATCTAAGATATCAACAATCCTTTCACAGGTCTAAATCTGGCGTGTGTCTACATTATACACATCAAGTTTGAAGCAAATCGGGTAAAGCCTGTTTGATTTATGGACCAAGTTTTCGGACCCCATTCCAGGGGGCGCTGTCGAGCCCCCCTGCCACGCCCGGGTACCAGCTTCAGCCCGGCCCTGATGGCCGCGGTTTCTGACCCGTGTGCAAAGTTTCAAGAGTTTTTGAGCACGTTAAGGGCCCCAAAAGTGCGCTAAGAATCTCAAAAGTATCCAAAAAGAATATTAAAGTTTGATGCGTTGTCACGGCAACAGCATCTAAGATATCAACAATCCTTTCACAGGTCTACATCTGGCTTGTGTCTACATTATACACATCAAGTTTGAAGCAAATAGGGTAAAGCGTGTTGGATATATGGACCAAATTGTCTGACCCGTTCAAGGGGGCGCTGTCGAGCCCCCCTGCCACGCCCGGGTACCAGCTTCAGCCTGGCCCTGATGGCCGCGGGTTTTGTCCCGTGTGCAAAGTTTCAAGAGTTTTCGAGCACGTTAAGAACCCCAAAAGTGCCCGAAAGCATAAAAAAGCATGAAAAAGCTTAAAAAAAGGAATATTAATGTTTGATGCATTGCCATGGCAACAGTATCTAAGATATCAATAATCCTTTCACAGGTCTACATCTGGCGTGTGTCTACATTATGCACATGAAGTTTGAAGCAAATCGGGTAAAAATAAGAGGGTGATTTAAAAGCATTTTGAAAGTGACACACTTCCTGCTTCCAGTTGGTGGCGCTATAACTTTGACTCACAATAGTCACATCCATGTGATCGGGCTCTTACAACGAACACACTGCTGAAGTTTCATCAAGATTAGTTAATGTATGCAGTAGTTATAACACACTTCCTGTTTCACGTTTCTCGCCATAATTTCGTTTACTCGCCACGGCCAAACCGTTCGAGATATCAAAAATCCCCTGGCAATTTTTCATCCTCAGTGTCTTGACTTCATGCTGACCGAGTTTCGTGCCGTGTGTTTGAATTCTCTAGGAGGAGTATTTCACATTCCATTGCATGTGTTTTCCAAACAACCCTTAATAGCCGACTTCCTGTTGGGCTGGGGTAAAAAGTAAGAGCATGAAGTATATATGAACCGATGAGATCTATATGTGTACTGAGTTTCATATTATTACATGCAAGCGTGTTTGATTTATGGACCAAGTGTTCAAACCCCGTTCCAGGGGGCGCTGTCGAGCCCCCCTGCCATGCCCGGGTACCAGCTTCAGCCCGGCCCTGATGGCCGCGGGTTCTGACCCGTGTGCAAAGTTTCAAGAGTTTTTGAGCACGTTAAGGCCCCCAAAAGTGCCCAAAAGGTAGTAAAATAATAATAATAATAATAAAATATAGCTGCGAGCAGCGATTACGGGCCCAAGCCGGTGGCACCGCAACCCCGGTGCCTTTAGTTACCTAAAGGCACCGGAGTGGCGGTGCCGCCGGCTTTGGCCCTTCATCGCTGCTCGCAGCTATATTCATATATATATATATATATATATATATATATATATATATATATATATATATATATATATATATATATAAACAAGCCGGTGGCACCGCCACCCCGGTGCCTTTATATATATATATATATATATATGTCTACATTGTTCAATCACGCCTCACACACACACACACACTTTTGCAGAGCCCACACCAATGCAAGCTCTATAGCACACATCTTCTCAAAGGTCAAAGCGGAGTTACGATATTGCCCGTCATGCACAGTAACCGTAAAGGCACCGGGGTGGCGGTGCCACCGGCTTGTTTATATATATATATATATCGTATTATTCTAACTTGTAAAAAACTATTAACTTTTGTTAATATTCAACCATTTCACAACTAACTTTTTTCCATAGATCAAACACAACATAATTATATGGTGGACTGAAACAAAAATTATTAATTAAATAAAATTATTGTTTTCCTCTGAAATAGCAAAAGCATCACACACTAGCTGTACCTGCTCTAAATAAAAAAGAGTAATTCAATAAAAATACAAAATCGAACTAAATAAAATAAATTATTACAAAAACAAAATCAAACCAAAGAAAATATATCTTCGAAAAAAAAAGCGAGTGTCATGAGGAAAGGCGCCTCAGGAATCGTCAGGATTAACTCCATGTGTAAGGAATTTTGATTGATTTTATTTGTCACTTGAAAATTATTGTTAAATGTGTGCCTGCATAACTTTAATAAGATTTATTTTCTTTGATTTGATTTTGTTTTATATAATTTATTTATTTCGATTTTGTATTTTTATTTAAATACTATTATTTATTTAGAGCAGGTACAGCTAAGTGTGCGATGCTTTTGCTATTTCAGAGGGAAAAAAACACATTTTATTTCAAAAAGGCTTTTCAATTAAATAAAATGTTCAAGCTTTGTTTTCGTTTTATTATTTTGTTTGTTTTAAGCTTTGTTTAATTTATATTGTTAATCATCTGACACAAAACAAATGCATAAAGTATAATTTTAACTTTTAAAAAACTATTAACATTTGTTAATAGTACATTGCCTGTCTTTTGTTAATAGGACAAAACATAGTTATTATATTTTATAATATTTTATAAATATATAAAATAAACATTTGTAATGAAATCGTTCAAAAAAATGATATTAGCATTGTTTTAAACTTTGAAACAGAAGTAGCGCAATGCCTGGCCACTCCCGCGCCGCCTCCTTTTCACAATCCGAGGGAACCATCTCCGGAATATTAACCTCACTCCTAGAAGTCCAATTCTCATTATTCATGCCTCTTACCTGGGATTGATTGCACACACACACACACACACACACACACACGCACGCACGCACTCACACGCACACACACACACACACACACACACACACGTGTCAAGTCACTTACATTTTAGATGCAATATTGACTGTTCTTCTGTTTCAGCAGCGAAAATAGTTAAACAAAGATCACAGCAGAACCATTGCATCTCACAGCAACGTGTTTTCTCATTACTGAATGATTCAGCATTTTGAACAAATTGGTTGACTCAAAGATTCAATGACCAATCCATAAACATCTGTCTCATTCATGAATGACTCAGTCGTTCAAACGAATCGTTTGAACGAATGAATCAATGACCCGCTCATTAAGACGGTCGCCTGGCGACACCTAGTGACGGTTTAGTGTTATTTGATTATACACTCAAAATATTCCACAACAAATCCTTTAAATTTAATGATATTCAGAACAGAACACAAATAAAAAAATAACTATAATAAAGCCAAAACGAAATAATTTAAAACAAAAGTAAAAGTAAGTGGTGTTAGGCTCACGTAAATCTCTCTTTAGAATCTAAATGTTGCAACATTTGCGATGTATTTGGATGCTAAACTATTCTTTATTACAGGCTTTGTACTTCACTCACGTTCCAATATCGACGGAAAAAATCATCCTCTTCACTTGTGCAAAAATGTGCTTGGAAAAATCACAGTGGAGCGGTGCTTACTGTGAATGATACAAATTGTACTACTGACTATTTCAACATAGCAGTGTAATTTGTATATGTTAGGTTGAATGTTTTATTATTGTGTGTGTGTGTGTGTGTGTGTTGTGTGTGTGTGTGTGTGTGTGTGTGTGTGTGTGTCAGTGTGTGTGTGGGGGTCTGGGTGGCTCAGCGCGATTGAACAGTGAAACATACTCCGTCATTTTCTTCATACAGGACATCATTCAAACGTCAAAGTGTTTACTTATATTTGTGTACACTCGCAATTAAACACAACATTGTGTTTTTGTTAAATAAATTAAAGTAATACGTCCCCCGAAATGGCGCTAATTTTAAAATGAAACTAAAATGCTCACGGCTGCACGGGCATTCATAACTCTGCGCGCCCACGGTGAGGGACGAGCAGAACAGAGCGAACGTTGTTTAGTTCATTCCTACTTCCATAGGAATTAATTGAAAAAGCTCACTCTACTCTGCACCATTATTAATGAATTGTGCAGACGTCCTTATTTTACTTTCGCTTTTTACCTGATTTTGAACACAAGAGGGCAGTATAACACTATGTATGATTTGGAAAAAAAAATTTTTTGACTAAACAACCATTCTGGCTGTTTTTAAACTTAAACATTATTCTCTAATTGCTCTCACCATGCCCGTTTCTGAAACTCTGCACATGTCTACTGTCTAATAAATGTGATGTGTCTGTCGGGTTTCATGCAATTTCAAGTATGTTAAGAGTCTCAAAAGCATCAACAAAGAATAATAAAGTTTGATGCGTTGCCACGGCAACAGTATCTAAGATATCAATAATCCTTTCTCAGGTCTACATCTGCCGTGTGTCTACATTATACACATAAAGTTTGAAGCAAATTGGGTAAAAATAAGAGGGTGATTTCAAAGCCTTTAGGAAGTGACACACTTCCTGCTGCCAGTTGGTGGCGCTATAACTTTGACTCACAATAGTCACATCCATGTGATCGGACTCTTACAGCGAACACACTGCTGAAGTTTCATCAAGATCAGTTAATGTATGCAGAAGTTATAACACACTTCCTGTTTCCTTTATTCGCCATAAATTCGTTTCCTCGCCACAGCCAAACCGTTCGAGATATCAAAAATCCCCTGGCAACTTTTCATCCTCAATGTCTTGACTTCATGCTGACCGAGTTTCGTGGCGATTGGTTGAATTCTCTAGGAGGAGTATATCGAATTCCAGGGGCATACGCTTCCAAACAAACCATAATAGCCGACTTCCTGTTGGGCTGGGGTAAAAAGTAAAAGTACAAAGGATATATGAATCGATGAGATCTATATGTGTACCGAGTTTCATATTATTACATTCAAGCGTGTTTGATTTATGGACCAAGTTTTCGGACCCCGTTCCAGGGGGCACTGTCGAGCCCCCCTGCCACGCCCGGGTACCAGCTTCAGCCCGGCCCTGATGGCCACGGGTTCTGACCCGTGTGCAAAGTTTCAAGAGTTTTTGAGCACGTTAAGGGCCCCCAAAGTGCGCTGAGAGTCTCAAAAGTATCCAAAAAGAATATTAAAGTTTGATGCGTTGTCACGGCAACAGCATCTAAGATATCAACAATCCTTTCACAGGTCTAAATCTGGCGTGTGTCTACATTATACACATCAAGTTTGAAGCAAATCGGGTAAAGCCTGTTTGATTTATGGACCAAGTTTTCGGACCCCATTCCAGGGGGCGCTGTCGAGCCCCCCTGCCACGCCCGGGTACCAGCTTCAGCCCGGCCCTGATGGCCGCGGTTTCTGACCCGTGTGCAAAGTTTCAAGAGTTTTTGAGCACGTTAAGGGCCCCAAAAGTGCGCTAAGAATCTCAAAAGTATCCAAAAAGAATATTAAAGTTTGATGCGTTGTCACGGCAACAGCATCTAAGATATCAACAATCCTTTCACAGGTCTACATCTGGCTTGTGTCTACATTATACACATCAAGTTTGAAGCAAATAGGGTAAAGCGTGTTGGATATATGGACCAAATTGTCTGACCCGTTCAAGGGGGCGCTGTCGAGCCCCCCTGCCACGCCCGGGTACCAGCTTCAGCCTGGCCCTGATGGCCGCGGGTTTTGTCCCGTGTGCAAAGTTTCAAGAGTTTTCGAGCACGTTAAGAACCCCCAAAGTGCCCGAAAGCATAAAAAAGCATGAAAAAGCTTAAAAAAAGGAATATTAATGTTTGATGCATTGCCATGGCAACAGTATCTAAGATATCAATAATCCTTTCACAGGTCTACATCTGGCGTGTGTCTACATTATGCACATGAAGTTTGAAGCAAATCGGGTAAAAATAAGAGGGTGATTTAAAAGCATTTTGAAAGTGACACACTTCCTGCTTCCAGTTGGTGGCGCTATAACTTTGACTCACAATAGTCACATCCATGTGATCGGGCTCTTACAACGAACACACTGCTGAAGTTTCATCAAGATTAGTTAATGTATGCAGTAGTTATAACACACTTCCTGTTTCACGTTTCTCGCCATAATTTCGTTTACTCGCCACGGCCAAACCGTTCGAGATATCAAAAATCCCCTGGCAATTTTTCATCCTCAGTGTCTTGACTTCATGCTGACCGAGTTTCGTGCCGTGTGTTTGAATTCTCTAGGAGGAGTATTTCACATTCCATTGCATGTGTTTTCCAAACAACCCTTAATAGCCGACTTCCTGTTGGGCTGGGGTAAAAAGTAAGAGCATGAAGTATATATGAACCGATGAGATCTATATGTGTACTGAGTTTCATATTATTACATGCAAGCGTGTTTGATTTATGGACCAAGTGTTCAAACCCCGTTCCAGGGGGCGCTGTCGAGCCCCCCTGCCACGCCCGGGTACCAGCTTCAGCCCGGCCCTGATGGCCGCGGGTTCTGAGATGTGTGCAAAGTTTCAAGAGTTTTCGAGCACGTTAAGGCCCCCAAAAGTGCCCAAAAGGTAGTAAAATAATAATAATAATAAATAATAATCCTAAGGAAAACAATAGGGCCTTCGCCTTTTCAAGGCTTGGGCCCTAATAATAATCCTTAGGAAAACAATAGGGCCTTCGCCTTTTCAAGGCTTGGGCCCTAATAATAATAATAAAATATAGCTGCGAGCAGCGATTACGGGCCCAAGCCGGTGGCACCGCAACCCCGGTGCCTTTAGTTACCTAAAGGCACCGGAGTGGCGGTGCCGCCGGCTTTGGCCCTTCATCGCTGCTCGCAGCTATATTCATATATATATATATATATATATATATATATATAAACAAGCCGGTGGCACCGCCACCCCGGTGCCTTTATATATATATATATATATATGTCTACATTGTTCAATCACGCCTCACACACACACACACACTTTTGCAGAGCCCACACCAATGCAAGCTCTATAGCACACATCTTCTCAAAGGTCAAAGCGGAGTTACGATATTGCCCGTCATGCACAGTAACCGTAAAGGCACCGGGGTGGCGGTGCCACCGGCTTGTTTATATATATATATATATCGTATTATTCTAACTTGTAAAAAACTATTAACTTTTGTTAATATTCAACCATTTCACAACTAACTTTTTTCCATAGATCAAACACAACATAATTATATGGTGGACTGAAACAAAAATTATTAATTAAATAAAATTATTGTTTTCCTCTGAAATAGCAAAAGCATCACACACTAGCTGTACCTGCTCTAAATAAAAAAGAGTAATTCAATAAAAATACAAAATCGAACTAAATAAAATAAATTATTACAAAAACAAAATCAAACCAAAGAAAATATATCTTCGAAAAAAAAAGCGAGTGTCATGAGGAAAGGCGCCTCAGGAATCGTCAGGATTAACTCCATGTGTAAGGAATTTTGATTGATTTTATTTGTCACTTGAAAATTATTGTTAAATGTGTGCCTGCATAACTTTAATAAGATTTATTTTCTTTGATTTGATTTTGTTTTATATAATTTATTTATTTCGATTTTGTATTTTTATTTAAATACTATTATTTATTTAGAGCAGGTACAGCTAAGTGTGCGATGCTTTTGCTATTTCAGAGGGAAAAAAACACATTTTATTTCAAAAAGGCTTTTCAATTAAATAAAATGTTCAAGCTTTGTTTTCGTTTTATTATTTTGTTTGTTTTAAGCTTTGTTTAATTTATATTGTTAATCATCTGACACAAAACAAATGCATAAAGTATCATTTTAACTTTTAAAAAACTATTAACATTTGTTAATAGTACATTGCCTGTCTTTTGTTAATAGGACAAAACATAGTTATTATATTTTATAATATTTTATAAATATATAAAATAAACATTTGTAATGAAATCGTTCAAAAAAATGATATTAGCATTGTTTTAAACTTTGAAACAGAAGTAGCGTAATGCCTGGCCACTCCCGCGCCGCCTCCTTTTCACAATCCGAGGGAACCATCTCCGGAATATTAACCTCACTCCTAGAAGTCCAATTCTCATTATTCATGCCTCTTACCTGGGATTGATTGCACACACACACACACACACACACACACACACGCACGCACGCACTCACACGCACACACACACACACACACACACACACACGTGTCAAGTCACTTACATTTTAGATGCAATATTGACTGTTCTTCTGTTTCAGCAGCGAAAATAGTTAAACAAAGATCACAGCAGAACCATTGCATCTCACAGCAACGTGTTTTCTCATTACTGAATGATTCAGCATTTTGAACAAATTGGTTGACTCAAAGATTCAATGACCAATCCATAAACATCTGTCTCATTCATGAATGACTCAGTCGTTCAAACGAATCGTTTGAACGAATGAATCAATGACCCGCTCATTAAGACGGTCGCCTGGCGACACCTAGTGACGGTTTAGTGTTATTTGATTATACACTCAAAATATTCCACAACAAATCCTTTAAATTTAATGATATTCAGAACAGAACACAAATAAAAAAATAACTATAATAAAGCCAAAACGAAATAATTTAAAACAAAAGTAAAAGTAAGTGGTGTTAGGCTCACGTAAATCTCTCGTTAGAATCTAAATGTTGCAACATTTGCGATGTATTTGGATGCTAAACTATTCTTTATTACAGGCTTTGTACTTCACTCACGTTCCAATATCGACGGAAAAAATCATCCTCTTCACTTGTGCAAAAATGTGCTTGGAAAAATCACAGTGGAGCGGTGCTTACTGTGAATGATACAAATTGTACTACTGACTATTTCAACATAGCAGTGTAATTTGTATATGTTAGGTTGAATGTTTTATTATTGTGTGTGTGTGTGTGTGTGTGTTTGTGTGTGTGTGTGTGTGTGTGTGTGTGTGTGTGTGTGTGTGTGTGTGTGTGTGTGTCAGTGTGTGTGTGGGGGTCTGGGTGGCTCAGCGCGATTGAACAGTGAAACATACTCCGTCATTTTCTTCATACAGGACATCATTCAAACGTCAAAGTGTTTACTTATATTTGTGTACACTCGCAATTAAACACAACATTGTGTTTTTGTTAAATAAATTAAAGTAATACGTCCCCCGAAATGGCGCTAATTTTAAAATGAAACTAAAATGCTCACGGCTGCACGGGCATTCATAACTCTGCGCGCCCACGGTGAGGGACGAGCAGAACAGAGCGAACGTTGTTTAGTTCATTCCTACTTCCATAGGAATTAATTGAAAAAGCTCACTCTACTCTGCACCATTATTAATGAATTGTGCAGACGTCCTTATTTTACTTTCGCTTTTTACCTGATTTTGAACACAAGAGGGCAGTATAACACTATGTATGATTTGGAAAAAAAATTTTTTTGACTAAACAACCATTCTGGCTGTTTTTAAACTTAAACATTATTCTCTAATTGCTCTCACCATGCCCGTTTCTGAAACTCTGCACATGTCTACTGTCTAATAAATGTGATGTGTCTGTCGGGTTTCATGCAATTTCAAGTATGTTAAGAGTCTCAAAAGCATCAACAAAGAATAATAAAGTTTGATGCGTTGCCACGGCAACAGTATCTAAGATATCAATAATCCTTTCTCAGGTCTACATCTGCCGTGTGTCTACATTATACACATAAAGTTTGAAGCAAATTGGGTAAAAATAAGAGGGTGATTTCAAAGCCTTTAGGAAGTGACACACTTCCTGCTGCCAGTTGGTGGCGCTATAACTTTGACTCACAATAGTCACATCCATGTGATCGGACTCTTACAGCGAACACACTGCTGAAGTTTCATCAAGATCAGTTAATGTATGCAGAAGTTATAACACACTTCCTGTTTCCTTTATTCGGCATAAATTCGTTTCCTCGCCACAGCCAAACCGTTCGAGATATCAAAAATCCCCTGGCAACTTTTCATCCTCAATGTCTTGACTTCATGCTGACCGAGTTTCGTGGCGATTGGTTGAATTCTCTAGGAGGAGTATATCGAATTCCAGGGGCATACGCTTCCAAACAAACCATAATAGCCGACTTCCTGTTGGGCTGGGGTAAAAAGTAAAAGTACAAAGGATATATGAATCGATGAGATCTATATGTGTACCGAGTTTCATATTATTACATTCAAGCGTGTTTGATTTATGGACCAAGTTTTCGGACCCCGTTCCAGGGGGCACTGTCGAGCCCCCCTGCCACGCCCGGGTACCAGCTTCAGCCCGCCCTGATGGCCACGGGTTCTGACCCGTGTGCAAAGTTTCAAGAGTTTTTGAGCACGTTAAGGGCCCCCAAAGTGCGCTGAGAGTCTCAAAAGTATCCAAAAAGAATATTAAAGTTTGATGCGTTGTCACGGCAACAGCATCTAAGATATCAACAATCCTTTCACAGGTCTAAATCTGGCGTGTGTCTACATTATACACATCAAGTTTGAAGCAAATCGGGTAAAGCCTGTTTGATTTATGGACCAAGTTTTCGGACCCCATTCCAGGGGGCGCTGTCGAGCCCCCCTGCCACGCCCGGGTACCAGCTTCAGCCCGGCCCTGATGGCCGCGGTTTCTGACCCGTGTGCAAAGTTTCAAGAGTTTTTGAGCACGTTAAGGGCCCCAAAAGTGCGCTAAGAATCTCAAAAGTATCCAAAAAGAATATTAAAGTTTGATGCGTTGTCACGGCAACAGCATCTAAGATATCAACAATCCTTTCACAGGTCTACATCTGGCTTGTGTCTACATTATACACATCAAGTTTGAAGCAAATAGGGTAAAGCGTGTTGGATATATGGACCAAATTGTCTGACCCGTTCAAGGGGGCGCTGTCGAGCCCCCCTGCCACGCCCGGGTACCAGCTTCAGCCTGGCCCTGATGGCCGCGGGTTTTGTCCCGTGTGCAAAGTTTCAAGAGTTTTCGAGCACGTTAAGAACCCCAAAAGTGCCCGAAAGCATAAAAAAGCATGAAAAAGCTTAAAAAAAGGAATATTAATGTTTGATGCATTGCCATGGCAACAGTATCTAAGATATCAATAATCCTTTCACAGGTCTACATCTGGCGTGTGTCTACATTATGCATAAGAAGTTTGAAGCAAATCGGGTAAAAATAAGAGGGTGATTTAAAAGCATTTTGAAAGTGACACACTTCCTGCTTCCAGTTGGTGGCGCTATAACTTTGACTCACAATAGTCACATCCATGTGATCGGGCTCTTACAACGAACACACTGCTGAAGTTTCATCAAGATTAGTTAATGTATGCAGTAGTTATAACACACTTCCTGTTTCACGTTTCTCGCCATAATTTCGTTTACTCGCCACGGCCAAACCGTTCGAGATATCAAAAATCCCCTGGCAATTTTTCATCCTCAGTGTCTTGACTTCATGCTGACCGAGTTTCGTGCCGTGTGTTTGAATTCTCTAGGAGGAGTATTTCACATTCCATTGCATGTGTTTTCCAAACAACCCTTAATAGCCGACTTCCTGTTGGGCTGGGGTAAAAAGTAAGAGCATGAAGTATATATGAACCGATGAGATCTATATGTGTACTGAGTTTCATATTATTACATGCAAGCGTGTTTGATTTATGGACCAAGTGTTCAAACCCCGTTCCAGGGGGCGCTGTCGAGCCCCCCTGCCACGCCCGGGTACCAGCTTCAGCCCGGCCCTGATGGCCGCGGGTTCTGAGATGTGTGCAAAGTTTCAAGAGTTTTCGAGCACGTTAAGGCCCCCAAAAGTGCCCAAAAGGTAGTAAAATAATAATAATAATAATAAAATATAGCTGCGAGCAGCGATTACGGGCCCAAGCCGGTGGCACCGCAACCCCGGTGCCTTTAGTTACCTAAAGGCACCGGAGTGGCGGTGCCGCCGGCTTTGGCCCTTCATCGCTGCTCGCAGCTATATTCATATATATATATATATATATATATATATATATATATATATATATATATATATATATAAACAAGCCGGTGGCACCGCCACCCCGGTGCCTTTATATATATATATATATATATGTCTACATTGTTCAATCACGCCTCACACACACACACACACTTTTGCAGAGCCCACACCAATGCAAGCTCTATAGCACACATCTTCTCAAAGGTCAAAGCGGAGTTACGATATTGCCCGTCATGCACAGTAACCGTAAAGGCACCGGGGGTGGCGGTGCCACCGGCTTGTTTATATATATATATATATCGTATTATTCTAACTTGTAAAAAACTATTAACTTTTGTTAATATTCAACCATTTCACAACTAACTTTTTTCCATAGATCAAACACAACATAATTATATGGTGGACTGAAACAAAAATTATTAATTAAATAAAATTATTGTTTTCCTCTGAAATAGCAAAAGCATCACACACTAGCTGTACCTGCTCTAAATAAAAAAGAGTAATTCAATAAAAATACAAAATCGAACTAAATAAAATAAATTATTACAAAAACAAAATCAAACCAAAGAAAATATATCTTCGAAAAAAAAAGCGAGTGTCATGAGGAAAGGCGCCTCAGGAATCGTCAGGATTAACTCCATGTGTAAGGAATTTTGATTGATTTTATTTGTCACTTGAAAATTATTGTTAAATGTGTGCCTGCATAACTTTAATAAGATTTATTTTCTTTGATTTGATTTTGTTTTATATAATTTATTTATTTCGATTTTGTATTTTTATTTAAATACTATTATTTATTTAGAGCAGGTACAGCTAAGTGTGCGATGCTTTTGCTATTTCAGAGGGAAAAAAACACATTTTATTTCAAAAAGGCTTTTCAATTAAATAAAATGTTCAAGCTTTGTTTTCGTTTTATTATTTTGTTTGTTTTAAGCTTTGTTTAATTTATATTGTTAATCATCTGACACAAAACAAATGCATAAAGTATCATTTTAACTTTTAAAAAACTATTAACATTTGTTAATAGTACATTGCCTGTCTTTTGTTAATAGGACAAAACATAGTTATTATATTTTATAATATTTTATAAATATATAAAATAAACATTTGTAATGAAATCGTTCAAAAAAATGATATTAGCATTGTTTTAAACTTTGAAACAGAAGTAGCGCAATGCCTGGCCACTCCCGCGCCGCCTCCTTTTCACAATCCGAGGGAACCATCTCCGGAATATTAACCTCACTCCTAGAAGTCCAATTCTCATTATTCATGCCTCTTACCTGGGATTGATTGCACACACACACACACACACACACACACACACACGCACGCACGCACTCACACGCACACACACACACACACACACACACACACGTGTCAAGTCACTTACATTTTAGATGCAATATTGACTGTTCTTCTGTTTCAGCAGCGAAAATAGTTAAACAAAGATCACAGCAGAACCATTGCATCTCACAGCAACGTGTTTTCTCATTACTGAATGATTCAGCATTTTGAACAAATTGGTTGACTCAAAGATTCAATGACCAATCCATAAACATCTGTCTCATTCATGAATGACTCAGTCGTTCAAACGAATCGTTTGAACGAATGAATCAATGACCCGCTCATTAAGACGGTCGCCTGGCGACACCTAGTGACGGTTTAGTGTTATTTGATTATACACTCAAAATATTCCACAACAAATCCTTTAAATTTAATGATATTCAGAACAGAACACAAATAAAAAAATAACTATAATAAAGCCAAAACGAAATAATTTAAAACAAAAGTAAAAGTAAGTGGTGTTAGGCTCACGTAAATCTCTCTTTAGAATCTAAATGTTGCAACATTTGCGATGTATTTGGATGCTAAACTATTCTTTATTACAGGCTTTGTACTTCACTCACGTTCCAATATCGACGGAAAAAATCATCCTCTTCACTTGTGCAAAAATGTGCTTGGAAAAATCACAGTGGAGCGGTGCTTACTGTGAATGATACAAATTGTACTACTGACTATTTCAACATAGCAGTGTAATTTGTATATGTTAGGTTGAATGTTTTATTATTGTGTGTGTGTGTGTGTGTGTGTGTGTGTGTGTGTGTGTGTGTGTGTCAGTGTGTGTGTGGGGGTCTGGGTGGCTCAGCGCGATTGAACAGTGAAACATACTCCGTCATTTTCTTCATACAGGACATCATTCAAACGTCAAAGTGTTTACTTATATTTGTGTACACTCGCAATTAAACACAACATTGTGTTTTTGTTAAATAAATTAAAGTAATACGTCCCCCGAAATGGCGCTAATTTTAAAATGAAACTAAAATGCTCACGGCTGCACGGGCATTCATAACTCTGCGCGCCCACGGTGAGGGACGAGCAGAACAGAGCGAACGTTGTTTAGTTCATTCCTACTTCCATAGGAATTAATTGAAAAAGCTCACTCTACTCTGCACCATTATTAATGAATTGTGCAGACGTCCTTATTTTACTTTCGCTTTTTACCTGATTTTGAACACAAGAGGGCAGTATAACACTATGTATGATTTGGAAAAAAATTTTTTTTGACTAAACAACCATTCTGGCTGTTTTTAAACTTAAACATTATTCTCTAATTGCTCTCACCATGCCCGTTTCTGAAACTCTGCACATGTCTACTGTCTAATAAATGTGATGTGTCTGTCGGGTTTCATGCAATTTCAAGTATGTTAAGAGTCTCAAAAGCATCAACAAAGAATAATAAAGTTTGATGCGTTGCCACGGCAACAGTATCTAAGATATCAATAATCCTTTCTCAGGTCTACATCTGCCGTGTGTCTACATTATACACATAAAGTTTGAAGCAAATTGGGTAAAAATAAGAGGGTGATTTCAAAGCCTTTAGGAAGTGACACACTTCCTGCTGCCAGTTGGTGGCGCTATAACTTTGACTCACAATAGTCACATCCATGTGATCGGACTCTTACAGCGAACACACTGCTGAAGTTTCATCAAGATCAGTTAATGTATGCAGAAGTTATAACACACTTCCTGTTTCCTTTATTCGCCATAAATTCGTTTCCTCGCCACAGCCAAACCGTTCGAGATATCAAAAATCCCCTGGCAACTTTTCATCCTCAATGTCTTGACTTCATGCTGACCGAGTTTCGTGGCGATTGGTTGAATTCTCTAGGAGGAGTATATCGAATTCCAGGGGCATACGCTTCCAAACAAACCATAATAGCCGACTTCCTGTTGGGCTGGGGTAAAAAGTAAAAGTACAAAGGATATATGAATCGATGAGATCTATATGTGTACCGAGTTTCATATTATTACATTCAAGCGTGTTTGATTTATGGACCAAGTTTTCGGACCCCGTTCCAGGGGGCACTGTCGAGCCCCCCTGCCACGCCCGGGTACCAGCTTCAGCCCGGCCCTGATGGCCACGGGTTCTGACCCGTGTGCAAAGTTTCAAGAGTTTTTGAGCACGTTAAGGGCCCCCAAAGTGCGCTGAGAGTCTCAAAAGTATCCAAAAAGAATATTAAAAGTTTGATGCGTTGTCACGGCAACAGCATCTAAGATATCAACAATCCTTTCACAGGTCTAAATCTGGCGTGTGTCTACATTATACACATCAAGTTTGAAGCAAATCGGGTAAAGCCTGTTTGATTTATGGACCAAGTTTTCGGACCCCATTCCAGGGGGCGCTGTCGAGCCCCCCTGCCACGCCCGGGTACCAGCTTCAGCCCGGCCCTGATGGCCGCGGTTTCTGACCCGTGTGCAAAGTTTCAAGAGTTTTTGAGCACGTTAAGGGCCCCAAAAGTGCGCTAAGAATCTCAAAAGTATCCAAAAAGAATATTAAAGTTTGATGCGTTGTCACGGCAACAGCATCTAAGATATCAACAATCCTTTCACAGGTCTACATCTGGCTTGTGTCTACATTATACACATCAAGTTTGAAGCAAATAGGGTAAAGCGTGTTGGATATATGGACCAAATTGTCTGACCCGTTCAAGGGGGCGCTGTCGAGCCCCCCTGCCACGCCCGGGTACCAGCTTCAGCCTGGCCCTGATGGCCGCGGGTTTTGTCCCGTGTGCAAAGTTTCAAGAGTTTTCGAGCACGTTAAGAACCCCAAAAGTGCCCGAAAGCATAAAAAAGCATGAAAAAGCTTAAAAAAAGGAATATTAATGTTTGATGCATTGCCATGGCAACAGTATCTAAGATATCAATAATCCTTTCACAGGTCTACATCTGGCGTGTGTCTACATTATGCACATGAAGTTTGAAGCAAATCGGGTAAAAATAAGAGGGTGATTTAAAAGCATTTTGAAAGTGACACACTTCCTGCTTCCAGTTGGTGGCGCTATAACTTTGACTCACAATAGTCACATCCATGTGATCGGGCTCTTACAACGAACACACTGCTGAAGTTTCATCAAGATTAGTTAATGTATGCAGTAGTTATAACACACTTCCTGTTTCACGTTTCTCGCCATAATTTCGTTTACTCGCCACGGCCAAACCGTTCGAGATATCAAAAATCCCCTGGCAATTTTTCATCCTCAGTGTCTTGACTTCATGCTGACCGAGTTTCGTGCCGTGTGTTTGAATTCTCTAGGAGGAGTATTTCACATTCCATTGCATGTGTTTTCCAAACAACCCTTAATAGCCGACTTCCTGTTGGGCTGGGGTAAAAAGTAAGAGCATGAAGTATATATGAACCGATGAGATCTATATGTGTACTGAGTTTCATATTATTACATGCAAGCGTGTTTGATTTATGGACCAAGTGTTCAAACCCCGTTCCAGGGGGCGCTGTCGAGCCCCCCTGCCACGCCCGGGTACCAGCTTCAGCCCGGCCCTGATGGCCGCGGGTTCTGAGATGTGTGCAAAGTTTCAAGAGTTTTCGAGCACGTTAAGGCCCCCAAAAGTGCCCAAAAGGTAGTAAAATAATAATAATAATAAATAATAATCCTAAGGAAAACAATAGGGCCTTCGCCTTTTCAAGGCTTGGGCCCTAATAAATATAGCTGCGAGCAGCGATTACGGGCCCAAGCCGGTGGCACCGCAACCCCGGTGCCTTTAGTTACCTAAAGGCACCAGGGTGGCGGTGCCGCCGGCTTTGGCCCTTCATCGCTGCTCGCAGCTATATTCATATATATATATATATATATATATATATATATATATATATATATATATATATATATATATAAACAAGCCGGTGGCACCGCCACCCCGGTGCCTTTATATATATATATATATATATGTCTACATTGTTCAATCACGCCTCACACACACACACACACTTTTGCAGAGCCCACACCAATGCAAGCTCTATAGCACACATCTTCTCAAAGGTCAAAGCGGAGTTACGATATTGCCCGTCATGCACAGTAACCGTAAAGGCACCGGGGTGGCGGTGCCACCGGCTTGTTTATATATATATATATATCGTATTATTCTAACTTGTAAAAAACTATTAACTTTTGTTAATATTCAACCATTTCACAACTAACTTTTTTCCATAGATCAAACACAACATAATTATATGGTGGACTGAAACAAAAATTATTAATTAAATAAAATTATTGTTTTCCTCTGAAATAGCAAAAGCATCACACACTAGCTGTACCTGCTCTAAATAAAAAAGAGTAATTCAATAAAAATACAAAATCGAACTAAATAAAATAAATTATTACAAAAACAAAATCAAACCAAAGAAAATATATCTTCGAAAAAAAAAGCGAGTGTCATGAGGAAAGGCGCCTCAGGAATCGTCAGGATTAACTCC